>JAZAVK010000040.1:0-299456 GCA_037954305.1 Neonectria magnoliae
GGGCCAAGAGGAATGACCGATAACAAGCAGCAAGCCGGCATATTAATCTTCACTCGCTCAGAGCCCCGGCCAAGGATCAACTGCCCAAGATAAGCCAAGCCGGCTGGCCTCGAGGAGTCCAGGGGGGTCGACGATGGTGTACGGGTACCCGCCGGGCGGTGCGGCAGGGCCCTCACATTCCACAACAAGCCGAGAGGCGTCGCTGATCTCGGGAGTCGACAGCCAAATCCAGGACGTCGGGAGCATGTCTGGATGCCGCCAACTTGTCGGGATAATTGCGCAATCCCCACCTAAGACAATCCATCCATGCTGTACAGACACTGAGGCCAGAATTGTTCGAGAAACGAGGGCAAGATTCCACGTGGACGTATGGTTTGGTGCTGACGCAGGTACGCACCCAGCCAAAAGGGCTGGTCGTCGTCTTCGGCTTCGTCGACTGCGCCGCAGAGCCAAACTTGTTCTGAGTGACTGACCGACGAGACGAGACGAGGCGAGATCTGCTCGCGCTTTGCACAGTCTGGCTTCCAAGATCAGGGCAGAGATGCATCAAGGTGCAAAGTACCTCTTGAGTACTGGCCTAATGGTGCAGCACCCCCCTGGAGGTGGTGCTGTGGCGTGCAACTTGAAGTCTCCGCCGGCGGTACCACCGTGTCCGCAATGGTGAGACTCTCCATTGCACTGTCTTCATATAGGCATAAAGCAATCAAATACACCGAACTATTCAGTCAGGCGGGGAGGCGGGGAGGCGGCGTCAGAAGGCGGTTGTCCACGAACCTCTTTCAACCAAGTTCAGTCAGCCGGTCATCAGCCAACCTGTCCGAGTCTCTGATGCTGGCTGTGCAGTTGCCACCACTGACACTGACTGCGGTCAGCTTTCCCCAACTTGGCTCCCAACGGCAACGGGCCGTCGCCGTTGTTAGGAAAAGTAATGAGTCGACTGGCGGATGACGGAACTGAACAAGAAAAAAAATCAAAAAAAATCGTGCCGTTGTCGGCAGAGTTACCCGGGACATGCCAGCGTCTTCCCCGAGTCCGACGAATGCCCTGATGGGCCCTGAGGCTGGCTGGACATCCCTTAGGGAGGGGTTTGGCCCCTCCTTCAGAGGGCGTCGTGACAGACACCAAGTTTCTGCTAAGACGAGCCACCACTTCCACCCGGCCCCAGCTGTCATTCAGCCGAAAATGTCGCTTGGGTTCGAGCCATACTCGAACGGGGAGCGCTTCAGTGGGCCGCAGGCCTCTGGGGTACCTCGAAGTGGTCTTTGGCGGGGAGGCGGCGCACCCCGGATCCCCAGCCGTGAAGCCACTGCATGTGTCCACGATGCGTGAATCGAGGCTGCGTCCAGAAGAGGGGATCGAAAATACAGAAAAAGAGAGAAGCTGATCCGAATTTCGGGGCTGTTATCAGTAGTTCAGTTGTGACAAGGCCAAAGAGCCCACTCTTGGGTAGTAGCTCAAGCCGGCATTTGAGTGTCCAGGTCAACTGGTTCGTTATGACTCTTGTGAAAAGTTGGCTATCGAGATTGTGAGAGTGTGGAGAGGCGGCACAAAGCCCTGATTGGGCTCCTGAGGTAAGCTTACAGCACCGTAAAGCCGCGGTGTGGGTTCATCTCTGAAAGACCCAACAGCACGGGCTTCGATGCCATTTCTGTCGGACGCTGCCCCAGTCTCAAGCGTCCATGGCCAACGAGTTTCCACGGTGCATCATCGGGTAATCATAGAACGAGACGAGGACTTTTTTTCTTTCTTTCCAAACGATGTGTGGACACCCCAGGAACGAGGTTAGCTGGTAGGGCTAAATATAAAAGTCAATGACGTCGACGTTGTTCCTGGCCCTGGATTTTTTTTCCCTCTTTCTTTCTTGTCGTGACGCACAGTGACGCCAATCTTTGTGATCAAGGATGTGAGAGTAAATTCTCTCCGGTTCATTCATTCGAATCCTCAAGCCCGGGACTCGGTGTTGATGACGAGCAGCAGCCTGCAGAAGACCAACCGACGGACAAAGCGCCATTGGCTGTTTTGTTCCGGCCGCCTAGGGTCTGGACTCGAGGGAGTTGCGCTGTTAATGTGGTTCCAGCGACCCGATCGCCGAGTCGTTATCTGAAGATGGAAACCCCCCGAGACGGATAGTCAGGAACGACTGCTGGACATCCCGAGGCCTTAATTCAGCCTCCCCTCTTTTGGTGTGTGTGTCTCCGCGCGGTTGGTGCCGGACAGTGATCGCCGGGCAGTTCTGTCAGCGAATTGATAGTGGAATTGGTGAAACTGGAGAGAGTGTCTGTGCGACGGCACGGGACTCACACGATGAACCGCCAGCGCGAGAGGCGATTCTTTTTCCCATCTGCGCTTCCCATTCACAGAAGAAGTGCCGCGGACTTCGCCTGGATTGGGAAGGCCATTTCGGAACGGCTCAAAAGGAGCGGCCGTTGTAGGCAGGCTATGTACTTCCCCCCTCCGACTCGTGAGGTGCTCGTAGTGATCTGATCTTGAGTGCATCCATGTGACCATGAGGTCCAGGCATCCCAACAGTAGATCATGTGAACCAGCGGGTGATGAGCTATTGCCTAAGGTAGTATATGCTCGCTCCCGGTGTGCATCTTGTGCATCTTGTGTATTTATCCATCTATCTGCGTATTCCAACTCGGTGAGTGTGTTCTTCCAACTATGTGAACGTCGGTCTTTATTACAGCGGTGTTGTGTATCTGGAGGGAAGTGCTTGTATGTTGCAATCGTGGTGCATGTGGCGGTGCGACGTAGGGCACCACAACCGGGAGGCACTTGGCACAGTGTGGTATATTCGCCATGCTTTTGCTTCATGTCTCCGTGCCGTACCTTTAGCGTCTAACCAGGCCAGTCAATCATCCGCTTGCCTTACGTGAGAAGTGGAAGAAGGGATGAGGGCACAGTGCAATGCTGCTTCAGGGCGGACATTTAGGCTAGCCAGCAATAAGCGTAGACTCGGTCGGTGGAAAACGATAATTACGCCTTGCAGAGCATTTACGCACAATGAGAGCACTCTCCCCCCCCCCCAATTCCGACCTCACCGGTTCGTGTCTTATTTTTTTGCCCCTTTGTGAACCACCCCCTCGATAATCTGTCCAGGCGCCGCGGTTCAGACGTGCTTCAACGTTAAAATTGCGGTAGTAGGATTCGTTCGTCGAGACTGTGTCGAGACTGAGTCCAGACGAAGGTGGCAGCGGTGGCACGTCCCAGCTGACGACTCAAACTCGCCTCGCGGAACGTACGGGCTGCATTTGCTTCTTTGGTGTGAATTTCGCAACTTGACCTTTCCAGGCTCTCGCTCTCTCTCTCTCTCTTCTCATTCACCAACTCGCAACTTCGCAACTCGCCTTTGCCGCACTGGGCGGATGGGATGGGCCTACGACAACCCCCTCGCCGTCTGCCCCAATCCGCCCGGGCGGGGGGCCATGCACCTAAGCCCTTTGGGATGTTTCCATTTGGGGCCATGAAGGTATTGTTAGCGGCACGCCTGTGGAGAAGTTGGACGTGGAAGTGGCCTTGGAATGCTTGCTTGGAGCCTGCGAATGGGATCCATGGCCGCGACGGGTGCCAGCACGCAATGAATGAATGACTTTGGAAACATGATGGACAACGTGCAGTAATTATGCCCGACAGTTACCATGAGAAACGTGGGCCCTTGCATACCGGGCTTGAGACAGGTTGCAAAGGAAAAATGGAATATGTCCCGACTCAGTAATATGGAAAAACATACCGACCGGTCTTTTGTGTCGTCGCATCTTAGGTTCCATTACACGCGGCACAAGTTTATGTGGTGGTTTTGGAAGACGGGATGTCCGCCGACACCAAAAACCTGCCTTTGGCCTGACCTGCGCTTTCGTCGCCCAAGCCAAGGCGCAGCACAGCACATCCATTGGGGATTCTCGCGGAATTCGGTCAGGTCAGAACCGAGTCCATCAGACAATAAAATCCCAACAAAGCCGTCGTCGTCAGGCCAGGCTCGGTAAAGGGAACAAATAGCCCCCTTCCCCGACGACCGATCAGATCAGATCAAAGCGTTGGCCTACGGATAACTGACCAGGGGGGGGGCGGGCTCGGCAGAGCAGGGCAGGGCTAGGAAGGGTAGGGCAGGGCCAGCGAGCCGCGAGCCACCACGGCCACGAACGCCTACCAGGATGGAACGGAGTACCTAACTTATTTGTTAGGGGCCTTGGTACCGAAGCATCGCGGGGGATGCATGGCCAACAGAGACTCGACTGTGGACAGCTGGTGCTGGCCGCTGAGACCTTCTCAATGGGGGCCGACGGCTGGCGGGCAGCTGTAAGGTACCTGCGTCAGAACTCCGAGTCGTCCTGCAGGAAGAGAGTTCCCTTGCTTCAGATAACAATAATAGCAACCTTCTTTCTCCCTACCGTGCCCCGAGTGCCTGGGATTACTCAAGCATGTACCTCTTATCATCAAGGGAAGCAAGCAATGGAGTCAATCCAGCCCAAGATCAATCGCAGAGCCCCTGCTCACCTCGCTGGCGGTCCCCAATTACCGCTCCTCGCTCTCCTCAGACGCACTCAACTCCACCTCAAAGCATGCAACGGAACACGCTTTGACTCGGGCCTCACCAACGGTAGGTACAGCAGCACAACGAATGTCGCTTTCTCCAGTCCAGACTTTGCGTGCTTTGGAAAATACCACTTGACTTGACTGCGGACCCTCTTTCTCGCCCAGGCAAAAACAGTTGCTTGCCTCTTGGAGAAGTCTTTGATTGACCTGCCTAGCTCGCCGTGGGCTTACACCAGACCTCCCTCCGCTGACCGAGCCCCCTCAACACGAAGCGGAGCCTTCATGGGGGTCACGGGCGGGATGCTAGCCCAAACCCACTGCACTTCACCGTAAAGAAAACCGTGGCTATCTGGCCTCCAGCACAGGTGAGAAGCGACAAACAGCCACGGTGTGGTGTCTGGGGTTGTGATTCCCGGTCACAGGATGACTGCGACAAGCGCCCCTCCCTCCAAGCCCAGGAGTAGCTTGGTAACCGGATTCATCGAGCAAGGAGAGACAGACACAATCAAGTACCGGTAGCATCGGAGGAGCAAGAATGACGGCCACATTCTACACAATCTCGATCCTCAGTTATGCAGATGGTTTTCGCTGTCCGCTGTTCACTGACACGTTAGACTAGCCACAGACGTTCATTCACTGCTGGCAATGGCTATTCGAGCCCTCGCAATAAAAACGCCCTCGCTCGTTTCGTCCGTCGTGACTGGCACCCCTTTCTATTTATTGCTCGCTCCGGGTTTCATCGGCCAACACCCCCCTCCCTCCGCTCCAGCATCCGTGTGTCAATGCAGCCCTCTCCGCCCAGTGTGAGAGACGGGCACAACTTCGGCAGACCCGGGGTCGGGTCCAGCTCTCCATCTCGATGGCACCCCGCGCCCGGTCGGGTCTTGTGGTGTCTTGCCGCGGGACCAGTCTCGGAATGGAGGAAGAAGCAAAAAGCCAGCATACGACTAGAGAACGAGGTCCTGCCAGAGTCGGGTGACGGATCAGCCCAGAATGAAGGACATAACAAAATCCCAGCGGCCATGGTTGACGGACAACAGACCACGAACGACTGTCCTTTTGAGAAGGCACCACCGAAGACTTAGACCTGTCAACACTCAGTCTTGTCGGCCACGCGCAACACGCGTACTTCGTACGGGAGCGACTTTCCCGAGCTTCCTCATCAATGCCAACAATGCCTTTCCTAACTCGACCGAGCATCCTTCCTCCACCTTTTCTGCCCGACTGTTCGTACATACCGCCAAACTGCCACCGACCTTGACCTGCCCCGGACTGGCCATGGAAAGGCACGACGAGCTGCAATGCTGCTGCATCCGCCTCGGGCGGCACACGGAGGATTGGAGCGAGCGGGATGGGAAACGGAGAGCCCAGGCGGACGCAGACGGCAGTGCGGAACAGGAGACGGAGACGGAGTAACGTAAGGTACCTGACGGAGGGAGAAGTACCTGACAGAGTACCTGCGAGAGTACCTCGGCACAGTGCCCGCAACTCTCCCGCCCTGCTCCTTTGTCCACACCCACTGTGGACGTGGCCCTTCATCCACCAGAGGAGAGCCCATCGCTAAGCCCCATTCGACAGCGCACTGCGACTCTCCATCTGAACAGACACACACCAGACACACGCCCCCCCTCCAGACGCCACTACTCAAGTCAAGCCCCAAAGCCCCCTGCCCTACGAATACAACGACTCCCTCCTCTGCTGCACCTCAATCGCTCTGGTGATCTACCGGGGGTCAGCGGGCCAATAAACCCAGAGCCACCCTCCCCACCTGTCGCTATCGAATGGGCCATGGCCGCGGCCGAAGGCGCACCCCCGAACACAGCACCAGAGAGAATAGCGCCTGGTGGAAGGCGTTGGAACCGGTCCAAGCAAGGCCTTGGCTCCCTCAAGTCCCCCTCGCCTGGTTCGATTTCCCAGGCTATGGCGAACGAGCCAGCCGAGATACGGTACTTCGTCCAAGCCCGTTCGGTCACTCTTGCTCTTATCCCGATAATCGCACAGGCGTCAATTCACCTAGCCGTGATACTCTAGACACGGAGCTGCTACACTCGCCCCCCACAGTGCCACACACACACGCCCTGGCTCAGTGCTCCTCCCAAAATATTATTTCTCGTCCGCTCTGCTACACTTCTCGCGAGACCTTGCCTCTCACCACTTTCTACACATCCCCCCATCATCGTCCGCCCGCAAACCACCGGCAAAGAGCAAGCTACAGCACCAATTTCCACGTCTAGCCCGCGGTTGACCGACTTCCGTCGTGTCGAGTCCCGAGCGTATTCCAAGTTGCCGGCAATGGCCTCATCCAAAGTACGCCGCCGTCCTCGGGGGGTCGTCCCTGGTCCTGCCCAGCCTTGACTTGATGTCGTGCCCTGCCAGCTTGCTCCCACCCGCGAGAGGCCCAGATGTGCTGATACCCTTTCTCCTTTTTCAGGAAATGCAGCAGTCCTCGAGGCCATTGACACAACACCGATCCCCGATGTCGAGTGCCTCGGGCTTGGCTGGTCGTCAACCCCACGCTCGAGCCAGCTCTCATTCTCTCCTCACCGGTGCCCTCAATGCCAACCATCGAGTGACCCGTCGCAAATCCGTCACGAACCCGGGTTCCAACGTGGCGGCCCTGGCAGCTGCCATTCGGGACGGCGAGCGGTCCGCCGCCATGCCCATTGCCCACGGACGCCGCATGTCCAAGAGCGCAGCTGCCCGAGCAGCCATCGTGGGAAGCCTCCCTTCTCCCCCTGCGAGCCTGCCGTCCCACAAGTCGATTGTCGATGCGAAGCAAGGAGGGCTCAATGGGAGCGCCATAGACGACGACCCGAATGATGTCTCGGCCGACGAGGCGGCCTCCAAGTTCCAGAAGGCACGCACCAGGCGCGCCAGTGACGGCCAGCCCCTTGCCAAGGACAGCAAGAAGAGCAACAGAGTCGAGGTCCGCTGTGAGAAGTGTGGCAAGGGCTACAAGCACAGCAGCTGTTTGACCAAGCATCTGTTGGTTCCCCTCCCCTTTGTCGTGCCCAGCTCCACTATCCTTGTCCAACGATGACTGAGCCTACTGGCCATGATGTTCGACGTTGCGAGCGTATGCGTGTGCGTGTGAACTAGATTTATTGACTGGCGTGTTAGGTGGGAGCACACTCCTGAATGGTCTTTCACCTCGAAGCTGCTCATCTCCAAGCACCAGCAAGTGCAGCTGCTCGAGGCAGCGTCCGTTTTGGTGGCTATGAACGGCACTGCCAATGACAGCTCGACGACGCCTCCCGACTCCGCCAAAGACTTCCATAGCGAAGCTGAGTCCATGTCGCCCGCAGCGTCGGGGTACTCGGATGCCGCCGAACGCCAGAGCTCGGCAGATACGACCCCTCCTCCGGTGACCGAAGAACTCAACGTCGACGGTACCTCGTACCGAAACAAGCGCTTCAGCAGCGGTGGTTTCTCCCGGAGCTATCAGTCAGCTCCATCGGCTGGTTCGTTTGGTAATGGGAGTGTCCCCCCCGGCTCGGGCTTCGGTCACTTTCGCCAACCCAGCAATGACATCCGGCCAACGTCCTCGGGGCGCAATGCGACTGGCCAGGACGATAGAGACCTGGCTGCAGCTGTTGAGCTTCTTAGCTGCAGCTTCGGCAGCAACAATGGTTCCCGAACCGTGACTCTTCCGTTGGATGCGCCCCCGGTTCCACCACTGCCCGCGCAGTACCTTGACCAGGCCACCCCATTGTCCACGGCAGGCTTCATCAACAGCTACCCGAGCCGACAGCCCGAAAGCTTCACGCGAGGGGAGATGCGACGACCCAGCGAAGACGTCAGAATGGAAGGGAGTGGCGAGTCGGTGATGGACGATGATGATTTCGACATGCGTTCTCGGGGACGTAGCGAAGAAGAAGACGACGGCGTTTTCGGACGCATGGAGGAGTGATTGATTGATTGCACATCAACAGCTGGATTATATAACGATTGGGACGGAGTATCTCTTGGGTCGGGCACGTTGGCTCTGGAGTTGGATTTATTGGATGACGTCGGAAGGACAGGCGCGTTGTCTCTTTTTGTATCACGATATACTATTTCGTGTATGAGGTGGTTCAGCTCCGCCGCCGATCTTCAGCACCGAAGAGTGGAGGGCCCGTCTGCGTCGTCGCCCAACTTGGGGTTTGACATGAGAAGCAGACGAGATTGCATCGCCACGAGGTTAAAGTGAAGATCTGGAGAGGTGTCGAGCGGACGCCCGAATAAATACCTACCTACCAAATGGCAAGGAATTATGATGAAAGACACATTGCTCTCGCATGTGACATGAGGACCCGCGCAGGGAGAACAGCGAGAGGGCAAGATGCCCGAGAGAGTATATGTGGATATAAATGGACAGCAAGCAAGGTAGCACAAGAACGTAGGCAGAGCATGAACTCGAAGCTGGATTCTGTTGGAGCCGAATCAGAGGAGGCTATTCTGCCACACAACGTAGGCAAGGTCACACCAAGCGAAAGGATGAGAAGAGAGATGAGATGAGATAAGACATTGATTGAGCCAGGTAGTTATAATAGAGAGATGAATAAGAGAGAGATGAAGAGGAGGAGAAAGAGGAAAAACTGATCAAATAGTCGTTCCTCTTTTGGGGAAGAAATTCTCTTTCCCAAGCTTGGCCAGAGTGGGAGGAAAGAAAGAGAAAAGCAAAAATTTCGAGATTGGGAGGAGCCTGGAAGCTAGGCTTGGTCGAGAGCAGAGTGGGGGGCGTCGAAGATTGGTGGATCGCACTGCAAGTCACTAATTATCAGGGCTGGGGCAGTCCAGTGTTTCCCTAGCGACCCCCCGACGTCACTATTTTCCCCACTGAAGCCCCCGTCCCACCAGATGCGCCTTCTACTGTGCTTCTGTCGCAAACCAACCAACCTCTTTAACTGTTCGCGTGTTTGACGCACCCGGGGAACGCAACGGCTCTTCCTCTTTGCCACTCACCCATCAACACCAACGAGGAAACATCAGACTGTATCGCATCCACAGACGCACGCCACGCCGCTCAAGATGTCGACCCAGCGACGAGCTCATGCGAACCCGGCCGACGAGGCCGAAGACGAGGCCGCAGTCCCAGCTCCGGTCGACTCGTCGTTGGATGCGCCCGTACCGTCGCTCGCTCGCAGCTCCGCGCTTCCTATTGCGGTGCAGTTCCCGCTTCTGGCCGTCCTCAGCTTCTGCATGGCGAGTCTCGGGTACAGCTTGCTGGGCGAGGTGACCAAGGGCGAGCTCGCAGCGGTCAGCCGTAGCCAAGATACGTGGACCGAGGTGGGCGTGTTGGCGGGGTGGAGAGGGTAAGTTCTTCTTGTGCGGATAGGAGACGATGTCTAGACAAGACGAAAGGAATTATGCACTGACGATGCTGCTTTGCGATGGCCGATAGGATCGAGTTGGCTCTTGGATGGTTTGGCAAGCTCGATAGCTTGGATGTTGCCATGTTGGATGTGCTGTCGCATAGTCCCCACGTCAGTTTACCCCTCCTCCTCCTCCTCAGCGGCCTCTGCTCCTCTACTCCGTGAGCTGTGAGTTAGGAGTTGCGCAAAGACTGACATCCTAACTAGTTTTACCTCCTCTCAACCTTTTACAATCTTAGCCCCTCGACGGCGCTCTCTGCTTTAGCCATTGACCTAACCTCCGTCGCCGTGCCCTTCTACCTGCTCCGCCCGCTCTCTGCAGTGCACACGCCTTCAGCCGCGGCTAAGCTGCCCAACCGCGAGCTCCTCGACGTGGCACTTCAGCTGTACACGGCGGCGCTGTCCACGGGCATATACTCCGTGGTCCTGGTCCTGTCGATGCACTTCGTCCTGCCCCGGATCCTCGTCGTCTATTTCGCACGCCTGCCCACCGTCGAGCCAGCGTACGCCGCCTCATACGCCTCTGTCCTGCCTGTGACGACATTGTTCGGGATTGCGGCCAGCACCTTTATCTTTGCCCCCTTCGCAACCACTGGTCACGTGAAGGAGGACGACAAGGTGGCGGCGTTTGACCCGGTCGAAGCTTCGCTCGGGGAGACTGTATGGTGGAATGCATGGGGTTACACGGCCAAGACCAAGGTGGTGATCCGGCGGACGGCGGTGGCCGTGCTCGTCTCGGCCGTCAACACCTACCTCGCCTGCTCCAGGACAGTGTATGGCGTGGAGCCGCTGGGCGCAGCCGCGTACGCGGGCGTGTGGGCGTTTGCAGCCCTATGCACCGGTGTCGGATTAGGCTTCGTCGGTGGCGTGTGATGATTCGATGCCCTGGGAACGGATCAGCCTTGCAGCTAGATGGCAAGGCTTTTGTTTATGTCGCATTTGAGCCGGTCAGGGGTCCGAAGCGGGGGGCTAGGGTTGACGGAACGCACGTCCGTCGATGGAAGATGGACGAATAGGTAGGGATGAAACGAGACATGCCTACGCCTTGTTGGGCGAGGGACAGTGGGGATGGGATGGAGACATGGGGGCTTTGCTTTGGATTTGGTTCTTATCTGGCTTGTTGGTAACCTGTTTTTGTCTTGTCATGGTCTTGGACTCTTGTCCGAATGTGCCTCCGTAATTCGGAGGAGGGGCAAGCGTCTCTTTAGTCTACACCAGGCTTTCTTTTGTATAAATTAGCCCTCTTAATTCCCAATGTAACGTAATGGCTGGATCTCTCCAGTCTCCTCGGCGATATCAATGGCCAGGTTGAAATTAGGATCACGATGATCGAATCCTGCTGTTGTGACTGCTGGAAGGATGACCTGAGAGGAGCACGTACAGCACGTACTAGGCGGGATGACCGTCGATCGATGTAGCATCGGCCGCGGAGGGATGTAAAGACTAGAGGGCGTTGTTCACAAACCCCGGCAGCCTGGCTCGCTAGTGTTTTTGGCAATGGGGCTGGTCGTCCGATGGTTGCACCTTTGGGGGTTAGTAGCCTGTTTGACCACAAGGCAGCCGCCGGAGAGTTCCATATGAGTTGAAGTTGAGAGAGCGGTGGGATGTGGTGAAGGTAATAGAGCTGTGCTACGTAAAATAAGCCACTGGGCGAGATGAAACAAAATCAAAGCTGACTGCCAAGCTTGAAAAGGGCTGGGGCCTGCAGATGGTCGGCGCCCGTAGGGCTGGGTTTGTGTGGTGGCGGCGGTGGTGAAGGTGGTGTTGGATCGTGAATATGCATGAAATAGGCTTCCAAGGGATTGGGTTGGTGTGGGAGAGTCATCCTGGGGCAGAGCAGAGCAGAGTAGAGCGCGTGAGTGAGCGACTGCACAACGAGGAGGCACAAGATCTCAACATCCAAGTTTCGACATCCAATATCCAACACTCAGCATCCATGGCAGCACCAAACGCCCCGGGCGGCTTGCGGCTTGCGGCTTGCGGGCGACGGGCGAACTTGCGGCTGTGGACCGTCAGGCCCACACGGGGCCGAGGGACGGTGCAACACCTCCCCCCTCCCCCCGGAAGCCGCCCAACTCCGGCGTCTCTGGCACTTGTCACGTCTCGACCCAAGCATTTGGTTCGGGAGCCAAGACCAGGTAATTAAAAAAAACCGGCTGACGCGCATGGGAGACAGGACAGTGGACAAGTGGACTGCGCCTCGCCGGAGAAAAAGCATCCCTGTCTGTTCTGGCTGCCCCAGTTCTGCCCGGACGGTCCCAAGGCTTGGACGTTTCCCCCCGTGGAGTCGACGGCTTCGGACCCCGGAATGGGCCCGCATCTAATCGGTCTAAGTCTAAGGACGAAGTAGCTAGGCGCACGTCCACAATCCATCTACATCTACATCCTCGAAGTGGGAAAAATAACCCGGCCAGGTAATGACAGGCACGCACGAGGCAGTTGTAGGCACACACACCACACACACACACACACCCCGCCTGCCCTACAAACGAGGCTGCCGACCGAGTCCCGTCGTCCTGAGTCCTGGATAGTCCTGTGCAATCTAACCAGGCATAATTATCCCCATTCTCCACCGGCTACGCCTCGTTGGTTGCCCGTGTTGGTTGTTGCATGTGTGTGTGTAGGAGAGTGAGTGAGTGACTGGTTGTGTGGATGGTCCTGGGTGTAAGTTGGCCGGACGTTTCCTATACCCACTCGCAACACTGCGCTTCGCTCGTTGCACGCCTGCCGCCTGTTCGCCCGTCCCGTCGCCTGTCGCCGCCTAAGGACTTGCCCGAGCACGCTATGGATCGACGACGAGAACCGGGCAGAGACGAGTCGGCCATGCTACACTCCAAGGACCGCCCCCCGCCCTGACCGGGTTTCCCGTGTGAAAGCCTCCCGTCGGGCTCGATGCCGAATCCAAAGTGGAAAGCTGTACGAGCGCCGTCTTCCGCAGGGCTGTTGTTTTCTCTCTTGCAACAGTGCCTCCGAACGAACACCCCCCGGTATGACGACAAGGCGAAGGGGGGGGGGGGGTCTCGTGCCTGTTTGAGGTGAGTAATGTCTGCGTTTCCTGGGTCGAGGTGAGCCTTATGGGCTGAACCGCTCAACCGCAGTTCGCATCCGGTTGCTGGAGCCTCTACTGACATGGGGAGACCATCGAGTATAAGACAGGAATGTGTCTCCTGAGGAAGACACCTCTGCATCACAACTTTCAGATATCTGACACAAACAACTATACTGCAAACCAAGTCCAACAGCAACCGCTCAAGCAAGACCAGCTTTTCACCAACAAACCGATCCCATTCTCGCCATGTCCAACTACTACGCCGCAGGAGCCCCAGCCTTCAAGAGATCCAGGAGCATCAGGAGCGACAATCAGATCGACCTGCAGGGCCCCATCGAGGTTGTCGGCTCTATCAAGTCCGGGAGCAGCATCAACTTGATTGGGGACGTCATCATCAGGGAGAAGATCGATGCCTACGGAGGCATTGGCATGAACGGCAGTGTGACCTGCGAGTAAGTTGGCACTACTGGAATTCCCTTCCCCGGTGACTACCTACTAATTCATATTCATAGTGGAAGAATCAAGGCATACGGAAACATCGTCGTCCAAGGCTACCTGGTTGCCAGGTTCGCACTCATCTTATCCCACCCCAGCCAAGAACAGAGCTAACATGACAACAGTGACAAGATCAAGGGATACGGAAAGCTCAAGGTTGTCGGCACGCTGGAGGGAACCGACTTGGAGATTTACGGAAACCTGAGCATTACTGGAAATCTGTGAGAACGGCTCACAAACCTACTGCCTAGAAAACAAGACCTCGTGCTGACTTATATTTATAGGAGATGCAGGCGCCTAGTCGTCTATGGGTCCTTGACACTGATTGGACCAGAGTCTGTGTACTACGCGGAGGAATCTGAGCAGATCGCCGGAGCGGTGGTCATGAGGGAGCAGGAGGCCGATTGGGATTGGTAGAATGCTGTTTCAGCGTCTATTTTTGGCGTTTCTTTTGTGCAGAGGATTTCGGGGGCACCATCGTTTCGTACGGGGGATTTTCCAGCAGGAAGATCAAGGTTTCGACTTTTCCTTTGGATAGCGTGTATGACTAGGTACTATTACTGGGTTCAGGGCAAGGCGGATGGTTGGATCGTTAGAGGCAGAGGCGTTATGGAAGGATAGACGGACTCGTTCGATCTCGTCGACAACGACCACGCATCGCCTCGTCACTACATAGATAGATTACAAGAAACACACTGTACCAATCATTGCACCCACTCGGGGCAGAATCTCAATCGCACGATGCGGGGCACACCGAAGCTAGCATCGACTGCGAGGAATATTTTTACCTGGGGGCCCTGGTTGCGACGTGGATACGTGCTACTCCCGGCTCCGTACATCGTCGGAGGACTAGTTCAAGGCGTTGAAAGACAACGGCAATCTGGATAAACCCAGGTTCAAGCTTGACGATCCACGCATGTCGTCGCGCCCCAAGACAGTATCCAGCCTCTCGTGGGTCTTGTCGGCTCGCGCGTGGACACCGGGACGGAGAGGAACTAGGATCGCAGCGAGTTCAGGTAAGGTTGACTTGCTGTTGAAAGGATGGAGTGACGCAAGCGTCAAATTTAAAAGCAGTCAGAGGGATGGTTACATTTATGCGCCATCATAGACAGATGACGCCCAAAGAACCACTCATATGGTTTCTAATATTTAGCTGCAGGAGAAGCGGCTTCAAGGTGGTTGGGCCATGAGTGAGTGTGAATGGTTTGTTGTCGACTGAGTTGATGTTGTCGTTGATGCCTTCAGAAGGGGTTAGTGTGGTGGAATCGATAGATGACTCAGCCATCACATGATCCCCTCGCTCCCCCTCGATTGCCCTACACGTGCACGGGCCAGCCTCTGTTCCTGGCTCCGCCGGCTCTGGCTTGCACAAGCGCACCACTTGTTGACGTACGCACCGAATGGGCTCGCGCCAGAGATTCAACGACCCAGCGAACACTTCCAGCTCTTCGACGCGCCTCCGCAGCCGAGCCCGCCAGCAGATGGCATCGCCGAGCCCGACGTCGCACAGCGGATCCCTTGACCTGCACTTTGCCACACACATGCTCCAGCTTCGGCCACATTGCGCCTCGCAGCTCGCAGCTCGGGGCTGAAAGACCAGCATGGCTGCCACCGCGACCACCGCGACCTCCACACACCTGGCGCCAGGCAACGAGGACGACTCCGCCATGGAGAGCATCTCGCCCAGTGGCCCGACGGTCATGGCTCGCCCCGTTGCGCAGCCGCTCGGCCAGATGGGCGACGGCATCGCGTCCCTCGAGTCTCGCGCCGACCCGGATGCCCAGACCACCGTAACCGACTTTCTCGACTTTACCGAATACCTGCCCTCCGACATCGTGCGGTCCCTGACCCTCATCGGCCAGCTCGATCGGACCTACGCCGATGCCTCCCACCAAGTCCACGATTTGACCAAGGTCTGGGGTCAACTGCCCAGCATCCCCGCCGATGAGCGCCCCTCGCCAGTCCAGCTGCGAGCCGACATCTCGCAGCATCTCAACCAGGCCGTCAGCTCCCGGGTCTTCGCGCACGCCGAGGCCGTGAGGATGTCCGAGAATGTACACAGGCACTACAACAAAGCTAAGGTGTTGCTGTCGAAGCTTCAGACCATGATGGACAACTACCCGGTGGAGGAGGCGAAGAGTCCCTTGGCACCCAAGTCGCCGCAGATGATGCGAGCCAAATTAGGAGTGCGCGCTGGGGGGGAAGGTGGTCAAAAGGTTCGTCGCCAGCAAGTACCTCGAATTGTCGTACCTGGCGAGGTCTTGGCGCCGTATGATCTCGAGTACGACACCTTTACGGACGAGAGCGATGTGAGCTCCGACGAAGACTCAGATACCCCAGTACCGGTCCGCCGAACCCCCGCGCCCCAAGGACGAGTCAAAGTCCCCAGCAATAAACTTCCGAAGACCCCCAGTCGTCTCGCACGTCCGGTTTCATATCCAAATGCGGCTCTGAGCGCAGCTGCAGCTGCCAATGCAGCCGCATTGCTTCACCCACCACCAGAAAACGCAGTCCTAGGCAGTCCCGATGCACCGTGGCTACAGCTGACTCAATACGAACTGGCGAAGCTCCGGAAACGTATGAAGAAAAACGCAACGTGGACGCCAAGCGAGACCATGATCGCAAGAGAACTGAAGGCCTTGGGCCGTGGCCCGGATGATTTCCGAGAGGCTAAGAAGAAGGCGGAGGACGAGGGCAAACCGTTCTCGCCTTCTGTCCCTACCCCTGTGGTTGACGAAGAGTCCGGGACTCAACAGCTGCCGGCGGGTGCTATTAGCGCTGACACCTTGGCGGCTGACGAGGTTCCTACGAGCAACAGGGGGATGAAGCTCAACGAGGCCAAGAAACTGAAAAGGGAGGCCCTCGCGAAACTTGCGGCTGAAGAGGCCGAGGAGTCGGCGAGGAAAATGACGGAGGCAGCCAAGTTGTTTCTCGGCAACAACGGGAACCAAAACGCGGCTGCTCCTGAAGCCCCCAAAGAATCAACCATAGCAGCAAAGGGTGGGAAGCCCAGGGCACCCTCACGATCGACGAAGCGGAAGAGAGAAGCGGAACCCGAAGGTGGTGATGGTCAAGAACCAACAGACACCCCATCTGCGAGGCCACAGGCGAAGCGAACCAAAACGGAGACACCAATCCCGCCTCCGCAGCATCTTTCAGTTAACCACAACAAAGTGCCGACTCCGGAAAACTCATCTTCCTCGAACGCCGTGTCAACACCTATTGAGCCTGCGGTGACGCACTCTGAAACTCCCGTTCCGATTCCTATCCCTCCCCAAGGATCGTCCGCGGCGTCTCGGGCCGCAACGTCCCCGACCCCGAGTGCATCCAACTCTACCACAGTGACCACTTCTATCCCTGTTAAACTACCCCAAGCAGAGACTCCTGTTCCACTTCCCATGTCCGAGCAGCGAAAGTCGGCGACACCAGTGGTCCCACACGTGAGAGAAACACCGGTGAGAGAATCACCAGTGAGAGAGACGCAACCGGCGAGAGAGACACCAATGAGAGAGACACCACCTGTACGTGAAACACCACAGGTGCGAGAGACGACTAAGCGGGAAACTCGCGGCGAGGCAGCAAAAAGGACACAGCAACAGCAACAGCAGCAGCAACAGCAGCAACATATAGTGGTACAACCTCCATATACTCTTCAGGTAGCCCCTGAGCCTGTCATCAAGCAGTCCTCCAGGACAGCGACCCCTAGGACAACCCCCGCGCCCGACGGCCTCTCACGTCGGCCGAGCTCTCGAGGTCAAGCTATGAGCCAAGAGCCCCAGCCCTCCTTAGCCGCAGATCGACCACGCCGGGCGAGCACCGCCCGCAACACACCCGCCCCGGAGCCCCGACCTACCAACAAGCGAACTAAGCGTCCCGCCCCCGGCGTTGTTAGCACCACCAACAGTGGCGGGAACAGCGCTGTAGGTAAACGGAAGGCTGCGCCGCGGAAGAAAGCACGCTCAAGAAAGGACAAGGGGTTGGCGGAAACGGAGATGGAGGAGGTAGATGATGAGGGGAACCCAATTGACCCAGATGAGCCACGATACTGTCACTGCAATCGAGTCAGCTTTGGCACCATGATCCAGTGCGACAATGTCGATGTAAGCGCCTCCTCAATCACCAGCTCAACCAGATCAACATCCAACCAGACACAGAGAACTGACCACCCAACAGAATTGCAAGCAGGAATGGTTCCACCTAGAGTGTGTTGACCTCTCAGACATTCCAGCGCGTACAACTAAATGGTACTGCCCCGACTGTCGGGTCCTGCTCAACATTGGGCAGAAGGGAGAGGTCAGTGCTCGGGGGGTAAGGATGTAGGTTGGTTCGTTGAGACATGCAGGTTGGGAGTTTGGAAAGGAACATGCGTCTGGGGAAGTCAAAGGGTCACAGCGACGATGGGCTTATTTGGAACCGGAGAACTTGTATGAGCTCGGTTGTCGAAGGAAGCTCAACCAACACGCACTTAGAATAGAGGAATACCCTTGATTATGAACCTTTAATACAGGAGACAACTCTTAACCTCAGCCTAAGTTGATCTATGTATTGTTTTAATTCGTTTACAGAGGGCTTTGAAATAAGGCTCTCAAAACAGGGCACTGTGTATCCTGAGTTTTATGACGGCGAGAATTGTATCTGCCGATGATGATGCCGTCGAGGACCTCCGCACTCATGACAGAGACAGCTGCGTTTGCTCATCTCGAAGGCGTACGTCATAGTCCGTATCGTGGATCTCACGCGGGGCGGAGCAAATGCGACGGGGTCTGAGATGGGCCGTCGAATGAAGAGGCCGTTGAGTCGCACGCCGGGCGACGAAAGCCGCCAAGACGGTGGCAGGGGACAGCAATCGCAGAGACTAAGTTACTATATGGATTACACGTTGTATTCGTAGGCCGCGGGAGTCACGTTCGGCTAACAGCACCCGGGGGTTGCAAAGACGCTGCCACGGCGGCGAAGCTGGTTGCTTGAACTTGAACGCTTCCATGTGTCAACGGAACGGCGGCGCTTGACTTTGGCTGCTGCCGCTGCCCGTGGGCGATTTGCCTCCCCTGCGTTGGGCCAGCGGGAGGCGATTGGTTATTCACGCAGATGCTACGCAGTACCTACATTAGAGAGGCATTTTGGGTTTGTGGCTCCCTTCGAGGAGATTCCGCCTCCCTTCCGGAGATGAAGGGAGGGAACCGATGGCGTAGGAGGCATGGCTCACCTGACCCACGGTCACGGCGCGGAATCAGGTGGGATGAGTCTGGGTAGGGCAGGTAATCAAGGATGGGATTTCGGTTGAGATGTCGGCTTCTATTCTGGCCTAGACTACTAACTATACCTCTGGATCCTTCTCGACCTGATCAGGGCGTGGAAACGGTCGGCATGTCTTCCTCCGAGGAGAGGGGAAATAGATGCCACCTACACATAATCAACGGATAACGCCCTCGGCTTTGTATGCGAGTAGATGGTGCGGCTATTATTCTACGTTCGTACGGAGGCTACGGGAAGGTGGGCGTGTGGTTCAGCATTCATGTCATACCCCAGTCCCATGTCACGCCGAGACCCCATGGGCCACCATCCATCCACCGGCTTGGATGAACCAGATAGACTCGCGAATAGATAGTCTAAATAATAGGTAGGCAGGCTAGGTACCGATAGACAACCTCCCGGTCTCTTCCAGATTCTCTCCCATTCCCTCCCTCAGTTCCCCTCTCCCTCCCCCGCGCGTCGCCAGCGCACCAGTTACCCGACCCGACCACGCCCCTCCGAACAGAACTGCGAGAGCTGACCCCAAAGAGGACCGAGGGTGCGGTTCCCATGCGCCCTTGCCGCCTGCTGCGCATGTCTTACCTGGTCGGCGTTGACCCGAGGAACAAAGGGTGATGCCAGATGGGGGGTTCGGGGTGCCTGACATGATGGATGGTAGTAGGGTTGTGCAGATCTGAAAGGGCACTGTACTGCTACTGTCGCTGGCGGCGCGTTGCTGTACCGCGGCATCGTGTCAGAGTTGGCTAGGGAAGACGTATCGTGTAGACAGCGAGCGCCATGGAGTGAGTGGGAGTCTGGGAGATGATGGTCCATGATCAATCTCATCTCATGCCTGCCTCATGGCCACTGCCAACCAAGGTAGCTGAGGTACCCGCCGCTATCCACTGGCCAGCCGTCCTCCGGCCTGCCTTATCGCTCCACACACCCCCTCCCAAGCCAGACTGCTTGCCCCCCCACTATGAGCCAGCACATGGAGCACTCAAGCCCACTGAGCCACCTGCGCGCTAGCGTCATTCAGGTCCGTTCCAGCGCATGTGGCCCCCTGCCACCCGACAGCCTTCCATCCCCCGTGGCCCGTAGCGGCCCCCCCCGGAAACCCGCGCGTCACTCTCGCTGCCCGCCGGCCGCCCATCCCCCGCCGGGTCCTCAGCGAGTCTGGGCTGGCAGGCATGGATGCCATTCACAGGGAGAAGGAGTGACGCTTTGGGTGCCCCAGAGGAGGTACATCATGGCATCCGTGCCTCGGATCACTATCGGCAGTACATAGCAGTAGCTATCAAACGCTGGATCGCTCTCTTGCCCTTTCATCCATCCACTGTTCTTCACCATCAAACCAACTGTGCACGACTCCACGATACCAGCATCAACTGCATTTTCGGTTCTTTCCATCGTCTCTCTCTCTCTCTCTTTCTCTAACTAAATACATTGCTTGTTCTTTCCTTCTTCCCTCTTGCTCTAGCTCTTCTAGCTCTTCTTCTCCTCCCCCTTCTTCTCCTTGTCCTTCTTCTATAGACGTCCGCGACGAAGCTGGCTGCGCCGCTCCCCAACGACACCCCGCCCGCTCCTTCGTACCCGCCGAACGATACCACTCGCCTGCCTCCCTATTAATCAACCCCTCGTCCTGTGCGAGCCACCCTCTCTGTCGTCATTGCTTCGACTCGCAAGTCGGCAACACTCGACGAGACACAATAATCTACTCATCCGATCCCTCCTGCGTCACCTCGACTGATCCAGAAAGACCTCCCTTCCCTTAATACAACCCCGTGCTGCGGAAACGCGAACGTTTCCAGGGGCAGGGAACTGCTCCGACTGTCGCCCAACACTAGCTGAATGCCCTGTACGTTGTACCTCTCTGATCTTCGCCCCTCCACCCGCGCCGGTCCCTCATCTCCTCCGGACCACCAGCGCGACGCGCCCCAGCAACAAAAGGGGAGCTGACCATGACTGTTCGATCAGCCTCCAAGAAGGACAAGAAGCATGCCAAAGAAAATGGCGGCGGCATTGCCGCCGCGGTGACCAAGCAGACAGCTGGCAAGTTCGCGTGAGTACCCCCTCCTTTGCCGCATGACTCCTCCTCGTTGCTCCGATAACTGAACCCCGGTTGTGAGTGACAGTGCCGCCAACGCCAACACCAACACCAACACCAGTGCTGGCAGTCGCAATAGCAGCAAGAGCCCCGGGCCCTCGACTGCTTCGACTGCTTCTACTACGCCCTCGCCCCCGGCCGACACTCCTGAGATCAAGCCCTCTGCTCCTCCCGACAATGTCAACCCCGCCGTCTCGCCCATGCTGGATGCTCTGTCTACTACTCCGGTATCTGCAAGCACCGCACCAAGCATGAACAACGAATGGGTAAGGAACGGCTTGGCCGGCTCTCCAGGCAACTTGATCAGTTTGATGGGTGAATCGCCCCCGACGCAACCGTCCTCCTACGAGGATCCAGGTAGGCTTCATCACGGGTGGGCCTCGCACCGGCCATCCATGAGCCTCTCGCCAGCATCCTTCTCCCCGCCCAACAACATCCGACGTCCTTTGAGTTTTCACATGGAGGCACAATATCAATCACCCGAAACCCCACCACATATAGCATCCGCTGCCTATCGCCGTGGCTCCGTGAACTCCCCGTTCCCAGGCTCACGCATGGGATCCAACCCGCCCCTTCCCCACCAGGCCCAGTCGCACTTCTATGGTGCCCCTGACATCGATCTCAACATCGCGTCCAACTCTGTTATGAAGGCGGGCGATCGAGGATACTTCTTTGGCTATGACAAACTTCCGGAATGCCCCGGCTTCCCGGGTGGCCCGGGCAACGTTGTTATTGCTGGATATGAAGGTGGACTGGATGTCTACGCTGTAGGCAAACGGGGCTTGGAGCCTGTCGGCAGTTTGAGAGGGCTCAGAGGAGGTGTTCATCATGCCAAGATCTTACCATGGACTATGGACGGCGACAAGGAACACCTCTTCCCTCTTGTGGCGGTAGTCCTCCACGGCCCCGTTCTGCCCCCGTCGCCTGGGGTCGTTCTTCACGATGGCGGTGCAAGTCCCAAGCTTGACGGTACCACCAGTCCTCGGTCGGTTTATGCTCACCAAGACGGCTTTCAGGGGCGACAAAGCCTTCCGATCGATTCTTACCAGACGTCTGTGGAGATTTACTCCGTTAAGACTAACCAGCAAGTTGATGTGCTGCTTCAAGCGCCGAAGATACCGATCAATCCTGAAATCTCCGTCACGAATCCCATCTTCCGGCCGCCTCAACCTAGTGGTGCATTCACAATCCGGGCAGATTCTGGCACAATCGTCGTGTGCTCGGGTCTTACTGGCGAATGCTGGGTATACCTCCAATTGTTGGAGAGCCAAAATGGACACATCTTTACTTGCGTTGGCAAACTATGGGCCAGTCTTCAACAGAGCTATCGCGGTGACGTGCCTGAGGAGGTCGATAAGGCACGCTCTTCTCCCGCTCCACCAAGACCAAGCTCGCAAACCCCGATCCTCACTCTCAACGGACGTTGGATTGCGTACTGTCCTTCAACACCATCTTCCCACATCTCACTTAGAGCACATGTGCCCCTCCCTATCTTAGGTAAGGCTCCAGGGCTCTCGAGTATCACGCCACCGCAGCTGCCTCAGATAACTGCCTCCGTTGACCTACCGATCTCGGACAGTGTGGTCAACAAGATTATGCGCGAGACAACTCAGGAGCTAATCCAAGGCGCCAAGTGGGTTGGGCAGCAAGGTTTACAGGCCTGGAACTCGTACTGGAATAAGTCATCCGGCCCTCAATCACAGCAGCAGCAAGCCCGCTCGCCTCCTCAGCACTGGACTGGCACTCGATCTCCACATGCAGACCCGAGCCAGTTCCCTCCCACACATGGGTCATCTGGGCAAGCCATGGCCAAAGAGCCAGGCCTGGTATCCATTGTTGTTGCCGACTCGCTTACCTCTTCGTCATCGATTCACCCCCTGACGACGTTCGTAACACCGCTGGGGTGCAGCTTCCTCTCGTTCTCTCCGTCGTCTCTGGCACTCTTCACAGCTAGTAGCAAAGGAGATGTGCAGACGGTTTGGGACCTATTTCGTATTCAACATACGAGGTCATCGCCTCTACAGGCGACGGTTCCGTCCAATACCAGCGTCGGACCACAGGTCCGCCAGATAGCCCAATTTTCACGCATGACAGTCGCACGAATCGTCGACGTTGCCTGGACCGAGGCGCTGGGCGAGCGTATTGCCATGGTGACGGAACGAGGCACTGTTCACCTCCTTGATATGCCATCGAGCGCGTTTATTTGGCCAGCACCCCGTCGTCGTAAGGCTGCCCCAGCAGAAAGCGGGACGGCAACTCCGGAACCATCTGCCTCTGCGGTCTCTATCGCGTCAGGCGCGTTTGGTGCAGCATACCAAGCCGCGAGGCCGTTCGTAACACGACCCCGTCGCAGCAGCGCCAATATACCAGGTGTGACTGGAAGCACTCTCAAGGATTCGGCGGCTATTGGTGGGCGAGTTATTGCTGCTAGCATCAGCAACTCTCTTGGCAAGACCGGGACCGCCCTGAATCAACTTCGACACACGGGCGAGAACCGTGTCTCATTGCCACCAAGTTCCATTCTCCCGTCGGCATCCTGTGTTGCCTGGATCAAGAGCCGGAGACATCACGCGCTCTTCGTGGTAGGAGATGGTTTCGTGCGAACCTTTTCCTGCAAGACGCGCCGCTCCTCTGTGCAATCCGGTAGACGGGTCACACGAGCGAGCAGGTACAAGGACTACAACGTACCGGCTTTGCCTAACGATCTCGTGGCTCCTGCTGTCCGACAAATGATGGATCTAGGGGCTCAAGAAGAGATTCTTGATTTAACAGACCATGAGATGATGGACGCAGGGAACACGCTTACCCTGAAATCGCGACCGCGCTTGGCTCAAACAGAATTACCCATGGATGCCGCGATCCCTCAGGCCGAGATAGAGTCGAGTGCCCCGTATCAGCCCTTCCACACTGACAGGCGGGTCACTCTGTGCGAATACAGTCGAGGCACATCGACCCAACTGGAACTTGTATCACAGATACTGGCTGACACGAGCCTGGAAGAAAAGACATCAAAGAAGAAGAAGGGGCAACCCGCGGAGACTGACGGTTCTCACGAGACACTGAACTCAGGGGCTTGGGCATTTGGCCAGGAAATCCCAGTCGTTCGACTGGACATCGGTCTGCCACCAGTAGCAGAGGAGGACTACAACGGTTCCGACGACCATATTGCTCTCCCCCAGTCTGCCATGGAGCGCGTGATGCAGTACGGGGATGAGGAGCAGATCGTCGTAACTACGAGAAGACGGCGTGGGGCTCATGGGAATGGCCCCGGTGAAGACGGCTTCTTCGAAGACGATTGCGAGGTTCTTGACTTTGCGGACCAGCGAGTATAAGAGGTGGACGGAGGACATGGAAGCGATTTGGGACTTAAGATGTGCACTTCTTGGCTTTGCTCTCCCCTCTGGCGCACCAGGAAACAATTTCCGGTAGCTCTGGCTATTATTCCTATGGCATTGGGCATGTTTGGTGGTTTGCAAGACAACACGGATAGTCGAGTCTATGTTTACTCTTCGAGTCAGGGTCACATTGGAGTTGTCTGATTCTGACCTGTTGGACACGTTGCTTATACGGGGAAACGCACTCTTTAGGACAGCACTTTGGTTTGACTGGCCCAGCGGCCTCATTAAATAGAAACAGATTAGATACCCATTTCTTCGCAGCCAGCTCTTGACAGTTGCCGTGCGGCAGCGCGCGGGAGGTGATGTCTTATGCACCAGTCCAGCGGGAGTCCGAGGCCTGGTTAACTGACAGTTCTTCTGGTGCGAGCATGCCTCGGGCCGCCACAGAGGGTAGTTACATAGTATATGTACCGACATCGATCGTCGTTTAGTTCTTCTTCTTGGCGGCAGCCTTAGCCTTAGCGGCCTTCTTCCTGTTGCTTCGGATCATGACCATGGCGAGGAAGGAGCCCACAACGGCGGAGCCCAGGAGGATGATGATGACGGGGATGCGAATGGCCCAGACGCGGGGAGGGAAGAAGTTCTGCAGCGGGTGGTCACCGTCGACGAAGGGCTAGGGAAAGATATGTTAGCTAGGGGCTTGACAATTGCGCGAAGACGGAATATTCTTGGTTCACGGAGACGAGACCATTGGTAGGGAACGTACCATAAGAAGTGTCCAGATCGTGTAGTACAGGAAAACGACAGAGGCGGCCACGAGCATGGCGAGACCGACGATTTTGTCCAACTGCAAAGAGGAGGGGAGGTTAGCCAAACCGAAAGCTTTGAAAAGGGTCGAGGGGTTGTTGAAGATGATGTGCAGCGCCGCGGGGAGGTGTCTCGCTGGCGGCCAGGGGCCAAGGGGGCTGATGAACACAGGGGAGGGGAGTTACCATTGTCGAAAATGCGCGAGTCGAGCGAGCGGGAACGAAAAGAGGAGGAAAATGAGCGTGGTGGTTCCGGTGGTGGTGATGATGTACCTTCCAGCCTGTCCAAAATTATTAGACGCGATTTCAGGAGGTGACGAGACCAGTTTACATGATGCGCGCTGTGGAGTGGTTCACCCGCCACAGGAAGCTGCGCCACACCGCTTCTTGGGCGTGAGTGGGTTGGTTGGTAGGTAAGGCGCAGTAACAAACCTTGGTGTAGCCTCGCTGGCCCGTGCGCCGGGTTTTTTTCCTTCCTGTCGCCTGCCTGCTCGGTCGCGACAGCAGCCTTTCCCAACCCCAAGCTAGCACCAACGACGACTTTCTTTCTTTCTTCCTTGGACGACGGGTGAGGATGGTTTTGCTTGCCTTCACGACGACGTAACCACATCAACCCGCTGCCACGAACCGTCCACCGCCGGCCACGAACCAAGACTATATCCCCTGTCCGCCCCAGTTGCGATGATGGCGTCTGGTGAGGTCGACATCCCCCGTCGCGACCGCGGCGCCCAGCGCGATGGCGACTCCTATCGCCCCGCCAGGGCACCGCGCTCGCGGTCGCCTCCTCCCGTCCCCGTCCCCGTCCGCACCGAGGAGGAGAAGCAGGCCGCCGCAAAGGCCGAGTACGAGAAGCTGCTCACTATGCGCTCCGGCGGCACCTACATCCCGCCCGCCCGCTTGCGCGCTCTGCAGGCCCAGATCACCGACAAGACGAGCAAGGAGTACCAGCGCATGGCTTGGGAGGCGCTCAAGAAGAGTATCAACGGTCTGATCAACAAGGTCAACACGGCAAACATCAAGTTCATCGTGCCGGAGCTGTTTGGAGAGAACCTCGTCCGCGGTCGTGGTCTCTTCTGCCGCTCCATCATGAAGGCCCAAGCAGCCAGTTTGCCATTTACTCCTATCTATGCCGCCATGGCCGCCATTGTCAACACCAAGCTGCCCCAGGTTGGCGAGCTACTGGTCAAGCGCCTGGTTAAGCAGTTCCGCAAGAGCATCAAGCGCGGCGACAAGGCTGTGTGTCTCTCCTCAACGACCTTCCTCGCCCACCTCATCAACCAGCAGGTGCAGTACGAGATGCTGGCCGGCCAGATCCTGCTGCGCTTGTTGCACAACCCAACCAATGACAGTGTTGAGGTTGCGGTCGGCTTCTGTCGCGAGGTTGGACAGTATCTGGAGGAAATGCAACCATCCATCTCCATGGTGGTATTCGACCAGTTTCGGAATATCCTTCACGAAGCTGACATCGACAAACGAACGCAGTACATGGTCGAAGTTCTATTCCAGGTGCGCAAGGACAGGTTCAAGGACAACCCCGCTGTCAAGGAGGAGTTGGATCTGGTCGAGGAGGAGGACCAGATCACGCACAGGGTCGAGCTGGACGGAGAATTCGACGTGCAGGACGGATTGAACATTTTCAAGTTTGATGCCGAGTGGGAAGAGCATGAGGAGGCATACAAAAATCTCAAGGCTGAGATTCTCGGCGAGGGCAGCGACTACGAAGATGACGACGAGGACGATGACGAGAGCTCCGATGAGGAGCAGGAGAACCAGGAGACCAAGGCCATGGAAATCAAGGATCAGTCCAACGCGGACCTGGTCAACTTGCGGAGAACCATCTATCTTACCATCATGTCAAGTGCCGACCCCGAAGAGGCAGTCCACAAGCTGATGAAGATCAATCTGCCGGCGGGCCAGGAACCAGAGCTGCCCTCCATGGTGGTCGAATGCTGTTCTCAGGAAAAGACATACACCAAATTCTTCGGCCTAATTGGCGAGCGCTTCTCCAAGATCAACCGTTTGTGGTGCGACTTATTCGAGCAGGCATTTGCCAAGTACTACGATACCATCCACCGATACGAGAACAACAAGCTGCGCAACATTGCCCAGTTGTTCGGTCACATGTTTGCCTCGGACGCCCTAGGCTGGCACTGTCTCTCAGTCATCCACCTCAACGAGGATGAAACCACGTCGAGCAGCCGTATCTTCATCAAGATTCTATTCCAGAACATTGCCGAGGAGACGGGCATGCCCAAGCTGAGGGCGCGGATGACGGACGAGACATTGCGGCCCAACCTGGAAGGTCTGTTCCCCAGGGACAACCCTCGCAACATCAGGTTCTCCATCAACTACTTCACGAGTATTGGCATGGGCGCCCTCACCGAGGAGATGCGAGACCATCTCCAAAACATGCCCAAGCCAGCACTGCCAGCGCCACCAGCCGCCGACTCAGATTCGGATTCCGTGTCGAGCTACTCTTCCTACACAGGGTCCTCGTACTCATCGCGAACAAGGTCACGATCGCCTCGTAGAGGAGGTGAGCGGGGTCGCACACTTTCGCGATCTCCGTCCCGAAGGGGGCGGGCACGTTCCTATAGTTCATCAAGATCGCGATCGAGGTCTCTCTCCAGGTCTCCTCCAGCACGGGGACGCGATCGCAGCCAAGGGCGCTCGGTTACTCCTCCACGGAGACGCCGGTACAGCAGCGAGAGTCGTTCGAGGTCTCCGCCACCTCGGGGTGGACGTGGGCGGTCACGCAGTGCCTCGTACTCTTCACAGAGCCGGTCACGCACTCCTCCGCCTCGACGAGCTCCAGCTCGGAGCAGATCTTATGGTTCGCGGAGCCGTTCGCCCTCGCAAGCCCCTCGGGACAAGCGTGCGCGACCACGAGCCGGTTCATACGACTCGCAAAGCCGGTCTCCTTCTCCCGTGAGAGGACGAGACAAGGTCCCAGCTGGGCCTGCCCAACGCGGACGGCCAAGTGAAAGGCCCGAGCCCGGGTCATACCGCCGGAACAGCTCGTCGGTCAGCAGTAGCCCGCGGAACAAGCCCAAGCAGGACAGCCGGTCACCTGCACACGGATCGCGGTCTCCGCCGCCCGCCCGAAACGGTGGACGACGGGACTCGTACTCGCGATCTCGGAGCCCGCCCAAGCGTGGAGATGCCAGGAAGTCGCTGAGCCCTGCGCCGGCGAAGAGGAGACGGTACAGCGACAGTGTGTCGAGGTCGAGGTCGCCGCCGCCGTTAAAGCGAGGACGGCATGGAAGCTGAAGAATGTATAAGAGGTGGCGAGGAAAGGGTTCAAAGGCCGGGATGGTACGGGACGTTGTTTGCATCTAGATTGGGTCTGGTGGGCGATTGGTGGGAGTTTGTAATATCAGCGAGGACTTGCGAAAAATCGAAAGATGTTGACGCCCATTTCTTTTGAGTTGATGGTTTGTGATAAATATTGGATCAAGTTTGGATACACGCTGACTGCTGCATGATACCTCCGTTGTCGCAGCTGCGGTTAGTGGTAGGCAACCCGACTCCGAAGATCCATGACTATTACCAAGGGTATGGTATTAAGCTGTTGGGCTTATCTAGGCCTCTCGCAGCCGTGGTCGTTGGTCAGGCTGCGGTTTGCAACAGATGACGTTTCGCCCCCAGAGACGCTCACTTAGATCTGATGAGGTATCTTTTAGTTGTTGAGTGTCCAGTCGATTAAGTTCGACTTCCGCGACCTCAAACCAGTCATAATGACAATATACCTAATATTAGTCTATAGCCTCCTGTTTCTACTTAGCCACAACTTTGGCCGCGAGTATAAGCCAACAAACAGGCTGTGCAAAACCCTGGTTGATTGGCGTGATTGCTTGCGTAACCGCTGCCTCGGCGAAGGCTGACAGTTTTAGGCAGCTGCCTGTTTCACATCATCAGCGCAGCTCATTAATCCTCTCACATCAACTTCCATGCGGGCGCGAGCGCTCATTCGACGTTTTTTGCTCCATTCACTAAATCTCGGTCCGCAAAGCAGATCTCGAGTAAACCACCGCACGATAGCGAAGCCCAAATCTAACCTAGACGACGTGTTACCAGACGCTCCAATGCCTGCCGATGCACCTAAAGCGGAGGGGCCTCAGGAGGGTGGCCCAAAGGCTCCAGAGGCTGGCCCAAATGCTCCGGACGGAGACGACGCCATCTCGAGAGTGAGAGCGAGGCTCAAAGCAACGAACTCTATGCAGCTTGCTAACTCGAAAGCACAGGCGAAGCAATGGGTAAAGGATCACCCGTACCAAGCCACCGCCTTTGGAGCTGGCGCGGCAGTCGTCGTGGCTCCGGCCCTCGTGGCGACGCCAGCCTTGGCCGCTCTAGGCTTCGGAGCAAACGGCATCGTGGGAGGTCAGTACTTTGATTCGTTTCCCAAGTATATTAATTCGACTTACTAACACGGTCAAGGCTCCATCGCTGCCGGAGTCCAGAGCGGCATCGGGAGTGTCGCTGCGCCGGGTTTGTTCGCCACGCTGCAGAGCGCCGGCGCGGCTGGATACGGCCTTGCTGCAGTCCACGGGACGGTGCAGGGAGTGGCTCTGGGGGCGGGAGGTATTGGAGCTTGGTTCGCGAGGAAGAAGGCGAACAAGGAGGGACGCGGCGGCGAGGCTGGCGATAAGGGAGGTGATGGGCCTGGGACTGACAAGCCTGGGCCCGACGAACCTGCTCCTAGCGAGCCTGGTCCTGATGAATCCAGCAGCGATGATGAGGCACCCGAGAAGGAATCAGAAGATGGTGGAGGTAAGGAGGATGCTGGGTCGCTCGATTCTAAGGGCAAGCTGTGACCGACGACACGGAGCCTCCCGCATGTAAACGTCGCTTGTGTGGTTGTTTGTTTGTTTGTCTCTCTCTACGGTCACTACTGGAGTCCTGCAGCCTGCTCTTGCAGTTATCTACTTATACAGCCTCCCCTGCGAGATCAACCAAGACTCTCTTCCATACGCTTCCAACGCGACCGTCGTCCTTCCTACAACGCAACCCTACAACCACCTCGAGCAAAGTCTTCAGTAAGCTTCCACGCAATGACGAAATCGGAGGAGACCTCAGACGACATGCCTCTCGACTGGATGTCAATCCTTGCCAACACGCCTCTCGCGGACTGGAAGCCATCTACGGACGGTGCACCCAAGAAGGATGGTTCCAGAGAAGGGGGCTCTCGGTCTTCGGGCGAGGAGAGCTACTTCTCAAAGGTAAGAGATAGATCTAGGACGATGTCTTTTTATTGTTTACTAAGTCGAACACCACAGGCGAAAGACTGGGCAAGTGCCCACCCGATCCAAGCGGCCGCCCTCGGGACCAACGCCCTGATCATAGCTGCCCCAGCTCTCATAGCTTCGCCCGCCTTGGCCGTCGCGGGTTTCGGAGCGAACGGTGTCGCGGGAGGTCAGTACATCTCTCCAGCATCTACTCCCCTTCCAGTCACGCAGCAGAGCTAACGTAGCCAAGGCTCCATCGCTGCCGGAGTCCAGAGCGGCATAGGGAGCGTCAGCGCTGGAGGTTTGTTCGCCACGCTGCAGAGCGCCGGCGCAGGTGGATACGGCGTCGCCGCAGTCAACGGGGCGATCCGAGGAGGAGCTGCCGGGATGGGGTGCCTTGGAGCTCAGATTTATGAGAAGACTCGCAAGGCAGATCCTAAGAAGGCTGAGGACGAGGGAGCCGACGGAGGTTCCGGGTCTGATGGGTCTTCCGGCGAGTAGTCTGGACCAAGGGCAAGCGGTGGGCCTCCCGCATAGACTGCGTATCTTGCAACGGAAGGCCGCTTAAGCCTGAGGGCAAGGCGTGGGCCTCCCGCATACACGAATGTATCTGGATACGCACATTGGGATTTGGTTGCCTGTCAGCCTGCACGGCGACCGCCCCGGGTGGGGCCGGTGCAAGCGCCCGGTATTGCGGGGCCATCGACCGGAAAACACGGAGGCTGCTATAAAGCCCCCTCCCCCAATTACCATTACCATTACTATTACGGATTCCGGTCACTTTGTCTTCAGCTGTTCTGCTATTCCATCGCTCACACAGACACGCAAAAAACATGCTTCGTGAACCGCTTGGGAGCCTGAAAGGATGCCCAAGCCCGTGGCGAAGCCGGCTGCATGCAAGTGGTGGCCTGCGTTGGGTCGCCGTTGGTCGTATCCTGCCAACCGCTCCAGTGATGCTCATGCATCGGTCCCTTGATTCGATACCGTTGTTCGGGGCTTTGTCCTTGTTACCGCCCACGGTCTCCCATTCGGTGCCTACAAATGCCAGAATCGCCCGCGGATTTCTACCTCGCATTCCCCTCCCCCTTCGTCTCCTCACGACTTCGGCTCCCCTCCGCTTTCCCGCCGCACGACACCAGCTGCAGACCATGGAACCACCCTCCCAGAGCCAGCCGAGCAAGACCAAGAAGCGGTCGAAGAAGAAGACCAAGCCGGCATGTCGCCAGTTCCAAGACGCGGGGACCTGCAGCTACGGAGACTCGTGCAGGTTCGCCCACCGCCATCCTCCGCCGCCAGACGCCAACGCCGAAATCTTCCACGAGCCCATCGACGACTTCTTCGCGCAGTACCCCCGTTTCCGGTACAGGCGCAACGCCCACTTCTGGGACGAGTTCCACCGCATGTGCGGCCAGTTCAAGGGCACGTGGGACGACGCGGACCGGGACAGCGCCAAGGCCGGCTTCAGGGTTGCCATGGTGCAGCAGTTCAACAGCGCCTTTGGGACCGACGAGAACGATCTGGAGTCGTGGCAGCGGCTCTGTCGGATCCTCGGCGTGGGAGTGCCAACTACGCTGAAGGAATGCCGACAGGTACGCCAAAGTCGACACGCATTGTGAACTGCGAACTGATCAACTACAGCGCGTGCAACGAACCCACGTCAACCTCGTCGACCTCACCGAGTCGCCCACCACAGGAAACAAGGTCGAGATGTTCCCGTCCGTCAAAGCTCTGCGGGAGTACACCCTCGCAGAGAAGAAGATATTCCCCAAGGAGGAAGCCTACGAGGGCGGGCTACTCAAGACGTTGCTCCGCCAGATACTAACCACATCGACAAAGAAGCCCGTGACGAAGAGAACAGACTCTGGTGTTGATCTGGAGAGCCCCCTTGGGATAAACGCCAACGGGTCCAAGGTCGCGATGACGGAGGACGGCTCAATCTTTCTCGTAGATTCGCACAAGTTCTGACAAATGTCAACTAGTCGCACTCGGAGGGTTTTGGTCTGTACTAGCATTCTACCACTCGTTGAAGATACCAAACTGCAGTTGCATCATATTCCATTCGCTTCCGATAGCCCCTAAATTAAGATCTGATCAAGTCCCACATTATATATAAATCCCTTGCAATTCCTCATCCGATACACTAGCATCTCCAGACACACGTCGCACGCATACTTGCACCATCATTAAGAAATAATGGAAAAATGTCTGTCCCAACACAAAACTTAGTTGGTCAAATGGTTAGGTGGAGGCTGACTTGGAAACCCAGTCACCTCCTCAATCACTGTAGTCTGCCGCAATGCGATGGGTATTCCTATAGAAAAACTCGGTCAATTCTCGTAACTACTTCAAAAAGGAAACTTTACCTGAGAAACCACGGTTCTGATGCCGTTGGCACGCCTTCAGCGCTGCTCTCAGATCACTCCGTTCCACCTGAAGCGCAGTCCGCTGTCGCGTCGTCTCCAGCGGCTCAGTGGCCAATAGCTCTAGTTGCATATCGTTGAGCTCAAAGACTCGATCCAAAGTTAGGATCTCTGGCACTTGCGAGACGAGGCAGTTTTCAACGCCGAGGAGAATGACGTTTTCTGTAAACGTCTGAAGCGCGAACTGGGATAAGAGTGTCAACAGCTCGTGTTTTCCGAGTTCCCTTAGCTTAACCTACATCATAGTATTTTGTCATCTCAGTAACAGCTGATTCAGCGTTTGATCGGGCAATGCTCCATGATCCCAGTTCCATCAACGACGTTCTACTATCCAAGTCAATTTGGTTCTCAATGCGCCTTTGGCCCTGAAGCAGGATGCGTCGAAAGTCTGTCTCATGCGGCTGGAGGTGGCCTTCGTTGTAATGCTTGAGCAACTCTGTCAGCTTGGACTCGAGTTGTACGCTCTTCCTCTCAAAGAACGGATCCACGAATATCTTCAAAATCTCCGACAACGCTTTGTTGTCACTCCCAACGATATGAGCCAAGGCCACCTCGACGAATGCTTTCACCGAGCTCTTGGCCAGTTCGAAGTGTGTCGTTGCTATCGACTCCCACGGGGACGATTGCTCCCGGAATAGATTCGTCACCAATGTCTCGATTGAAAGCCTGGGACCCGTGGCATTAGCTGACAGCTCGAGTTCTACTTGCGATACAAGTTCGTTCTTGGGAGTTAGAATTGGATCAGCCTGGTGGTAAAAATCAACCAGAGGATGCAAGTGAGCCGAGATGTGTGTGTTTTCTTCATCCGGAGGCCCAGAATAAGCGATGTGTCGTTGGGAACCTTTCGTAACCAGCACAAAGGCAAAGGCGTTGTTTAGGTCTCTAATAAGAGTGCGTAACTTTCTCACCCGGCTATCCTCCGATGGAGAATACTCATTGTCGATTCGAATCTCGCCAAAGAAGCCATCGCTGTAATCGCCGCGAAGGGCCGCCACTGCCAGAGTCTGGAAACGGGCAGCTACTTTGAACATGTAGCCCCTCGCTTCATCGACAGTGCACAACGACGGGCCGAGTCTACTTATCCGCGCCTCAAGGGCCTCCAGCTTATTTTCGGTAGCTTCTTTCAGCTCTGGGAAACCCCTCTTGATCGAGTCTTGCAAGATCCGGCAGAGTCTGGCGCGAAGCATCCAAGCACCACGAGCCTGTGGTGAAATCGACCAGGGCGACGAGCGCATGAACTCACTCTCGAGATAATCTCGTTCTGGCGAAGAGATGTCTAACTCTGAAGGAGACCGGTTTCGTAGAACATGCCAGCCAAGATCAAGTCTGTACGCCGGGTCCATGTTCGTGGCGACGCTCGCAAACTCCATCTGTTCCGCCTGTGAGGCAAGATCCGGTTTTGTAATGACTCCGAGCGTCCTCTCGCCTTTTGGATCATACTGCTTCACCATGTCAAGGAGCCTAGAAGCGTTCGGACTGTTCTGCGCAGGAACCACGGCGAGTATGGTGACGTCTGGGTTCTGCATCTCGCGCTCCGCCAATTGCCGGCAGAGAATGGCGTCATCATCTTGGTGTTTTGCGTCCCAGCATATTCCTGGAAGGTCTGTGATGAACAGCGGGAGGAGATCGGGTCCGGAGAGCTTGACATAGAGGCCATGCTGCGGACAACAATCATCGGTGGGCTGTATCCTCAGGACGGATTTGGCCTCTTCGATGATGCCGGCGAGGTCGCGCTGGTCTGAGCCGTTCCTCTCCAGAGGCCGGATCCTGGTCCCCGACGCAAGGCTCTTGTCGCCGGTGGTGATCTTGGCTTCAGCCTTTGCAACAGAGGTACAGCGGAGGATCACGGCCGTGGTAAACAGCGTCCCGCGGCCTTCGTTGACGGGGAAGTCAATGTCCGTGAACGCTTGCAGGACCGAGGACTTGCCGCTGGACACTTCGCCTACCACGGCCACGCGCGGCAGACGCAAACCGCGGCGGAGAGTGAGGGCATCGAGACGATAGAAGTCGCGGTGGATCGGCTCGAGTTCGGAGCGGAGATGCTGCAGAGCGGAGGAGCTGCCATCGATGCGACCCATAGCGGGCAAGATTCAGTCGGAGAGAAACCTCAGGCCTTCACTCACGGCGGTTTAGATTCCGGCGTATCTTAAACTGGCAACTTGCAACTTGCAACTGCCCACATAACAGTTTGACACTTGACACAATCTCGTCGTGTCGATCCTTCCCCTCTCGCAGCGCGAAATGGAACGCGAAGTTGCGCGCCGAGGCTGCAAGCTGAGAACCAACAGGCCAATAAGCCTTCAGCCTGTTGTCGCACAACCTCCACTAAGACGACAACAATAACAGGGACTCCGCTTGTCAGCAACTGATGCCCATTTCAGAAGCTGAGTGACATACAGCCCAACACGAAGAAACAGCACTTTGAAGCCAAGCCCGTGTCATATAAGGCATTGTTCTATATTTCAGCTTTCCCCCTTGCGCCGTCTATATCCGTCCGAGTAGGTATATATCGTATGCGTCGCCATGTCTAGTAATAATGAGCATGCCCATCATCCAGCAACAGCTTCATCTCTCGCCTTGATGTCCTCCTGCTTCCCTTGCTCCTCCGCCTTGATCTCCTTCAAAGCGACACCATCCTTCTGCTTAGCCGCATCCTTCTCCGTCTTTCCCTTCCCCTTCTTGCTCATCGTGAGCGCGCCCTTCTTCAGAGCCTCGCTCGGGAGTGGCCGAATGATAGCCTGCGCAACCCACCACGGACGCCGGCACCTCGCCATCGTCCCCGCCGAGCTCTCGTCTTCGGGCAGATCTTCACCTTCGCGCGGCGGCTCGACGACGCTCGCTCCGTCGGTGCGCCCGTACTCCAGCAGACCCTCGGCCACCTTGCGCTCCACGGCCGTGAGAATCCGCTCCAGGCCGTCAATGTCGCCTGCCCGGCCCTTGGCCAGCATGTCTCGCACGTCTGTGTGCTTGGAGACAAGGTGTCGCAGGAGATGGAAGAGATGAGGCTGCGTCGATGACATGTTCGGGCCTGGGTCTTGTCTCTTCTTTCCGCCCATCCTCCTCTTCTTCGCCACTGGCTCATCCTCAACACGCTCGCTCTCTGCGATCCAAGCGGTATCGTCGCCAGGGAGGAATAGTGGTCGGCGCTCCGGAGCTTTGCTTCCCAGGGCGTGCTCGTGGAGGATGTTGATATATCTCCTAAACACCGCGTCGACTCGCCACCCTCCATCACCGTCCTTTCCTCTCCAATACTCCCGACCTTCCTCGCCCACCGGCGGCGGCTTCGCAAAGATAGCCGGGTCACTGAGATTCCCTTCAGCACTCATCACAGCATCAGCTCCCGTCGCCTCGAGACATTTCTCAATATCTCCTCCCTGCAAGATATTGCCGTTGGCGAAGATGACCGTCTTCGCTGGCAAGCTGTCCCTTAAGAATTTGATCATCTTCCAGTCCGCGAGGCCCGTCAGGTGTCCCTTTTGCTCCCTTCTCCGCCCGTGAACAGTCAGAATTGACGCACCGGCCTTGAGCACATTCTGCGCATACGCAAGTGTCTCCTCCTTGGTCTCCAGGATGCGGATTTTGGCCGTAACGGGGATAGGTAGTTCCTTGTGCAAGGTGTTGATCAGTTGGAAGATGAGGTCCTGGTCCTCCTGCAGGAACGCGCCGTATTTGCCCTTTCGCGCAATGCCCTGTGGGCATCCGAGGTTCAAGTCAACGGCGTCGCAATAAGGCGCAACCTGCTTGGCCGCGGACAGAAGCGCGGTCGGGTCGTTGGCGCAGAATTGTACGAAGAGTGGTCGATCGATTGAGGGGTTGCCGTCAAGCCAGGCAGTAGAGGTCTCGGGACGGACAGGTTGGAAATGCGCCTTGCGATATTTGTCGTCTTCGGAGTAGAGCCGGGCGTGAAACATGGGAGTATATGCCAGGAGACTGGACTGTTCGGTAGGCGACAGGAAGGATCGGGAGAGCATTCGCCACGCCTATGCCAAATGTTAGCCGTCGCCGATTCCTGGGAGTAGTGTAGGTTCCTAGGCCAACATACAAACTCAGACTGATCTACCATCGGAGCCAAAATGAACTTGGGGCTGCCAATGCTCTCGTAAAAGGCCCTGCCCTGCAGCTTCGCAGGATGCTGTAAGGCCACAGCGGGGTTCTGATCCTCGCTAGAGGCCATCGTGCTGACTCGTCTCGCAAAACAGGGGGAACGACCAAGTCGCAAGATCGATCCAGGCCCCGGATTCGTCCGGAGCCAAATTCGTTGTGCAAGACGCTCCACGCTGGCGGCGACGTGCTTACTTTGGTCCGCTTTGGAGTTGTCGTCGCGTTGTTGTCGAGAGGCACCAGAACTGGGCGGAAAAGAAAGCAAAAAGTCCCTAGTTCCATCACCCACATGCCGAGGTGGGGTGCAAGGCTGGCGGCTCTGTGGCTGAAAACGCGGGGATGGCGTGGGGGTCAAATCCCGCGGGCCTAGAATAGCCTTGTGGCGTTGTTCAGCCTCGCCAGCAGGGCCGAGGAGTCCAATGTACCGGTACTTCGCGCCTGCCCGCCCGGGCCTGGCCACCAATGAACGCCAGATCTGAACCTTGGTCACGGCGCCAGCTTCTCCAAAGCTCCGAAACCTGAGTCAGTCAATCTCCAACTGTCGCTCTAGCACCCAGTCATTGATTATGCTTGGCGTTCCAACCGCAGATAGACGAACCAACACATGCGTGCTGCGGGCATCGAGACACGACTCATCGTCAATCCTCCCTCACCACATGCCAGCCGATGCAAAAGAGGAATCCCGTCAAAAGTTAGTCCAGAGCGTGTCAAAGAGAAGACCGCTGGAACATCTTATTTATTTACTAGTCCGGCTGTAGAGACATCCCGCCAACAGAGTTAAAAAAAATTTCAGAGCATCGTGCCGCCGCCTTCAATTCAAGCCTCAGCCCGATGGGATCCCTCAGCTCAGAAACGGACGCCCAGCAACTTGTTCAGCCAGCCCGGTTTTCGTCTTGTGCAAAGATGATGCCGTGTTCTGTAACAAGTGGCGTCGCAATTCCCGGCCGATGAGGGAATGACTGGCTCACAAAAGGCAGCCACAGCTGCACCTCGCCACGTCATCTCCCATGTTCCCTCCCACCAGGCGCGGTTGCTTCCGGCTCCGTGATCCTGGTTCCATCGCACCGCCATGTTTCTGCCGCAAAATTAAAGAAAATGTATGACTCTTTGGTCTAAATTCCACATGACATAGAGAGTGGTAAAGTGATTAACGCCGTGGACACCATACTATGCTATCCCCTCAACGCCTCCAACGGTGATATGGTGGAATACATGACTTTCGGCCTCGCGGCCTGTCATCAAGGAAATTAAACATGGTGTGACAAGTTTGGTCTGTGCTGTGTAGGTATTGTCATCAGAAAAAGTGTGTGTAAATCTTCGACGTCTCGTGCACCTCCATCTCCTACAGTCAAGTTAGCTTCGGGTTCTGGAAACTGGTGTTGTGGGATCTTACCATCTTGAAGGTGTTCAGCTCCTCCTTGATTTGCTGTGCCAACATGGGAGTCATGCGGTTGCAGGCAGAAATCTCACCACGGCGGTCATACTCTTGGCTCGGCCAGGTATCGTAGAAGATGAGGCGTGGTGAGAATGTTGCGTTCCTCTTCGACGAGCCATGGGGTGTGTTGGGAGCGCTCTTGGTGTCCTGGCGAAGCCTGAGAGCCGTCATAAAGTAATCTTCGCTGCCGATGGCAACGGATCCGGTCCTGCGATGACCCTGAGCCTCGTCGTTGGGCGTGCTTGGGGCACTTGAGTTGGGCGAGTCGTTCATAGCAGGGATGCTGGGGAGATCGAGTTCAGGCGACACATCTGCAGGACGGATGGAAGGGCTGGAAGAGCCTGGGCGCTTCAGGATGCCCTTGCGAACAGCAGCAAGTACTTCGGCACGCTCCCTGTCGCCACCCACGATGCTTTTCCGTGAGTTGGAGTTGTCGGTGCCAGAGCTTCCTAGGCGCTCTGCAATCTCAGCTCCGAGACTGGTGTCGATAGAGTTGCGTTCCAGGTGTGGGAAGGTATCCATAGACTGAGGCTCTGCCGCAGCATTCACACGTTTAGTCTCCGCCTCAGCGGTAACCATCGACACGGCCGCTTGACTGGCTTCTGGAATGGGTCCATCAGCGGGAGCTACGCCGATGACTGACTTGGGACGGAAAAGCCCGACAAGCGACCGGGTGCTCTTCTTCATTCCACGGCCCATCTTACGGATCATGATAGAAGCCGAAGAGGCTGTGGAGGAAATAGATAAGTTGTCGGTCGAGCCGCCGAAGAATCGGCCGCCATAGATGCTATGTCCGAGGCCGGCGGCCTCTTGTTGCTCAGCAATCCGGGCCTGTTCGGCATCATACGCCTCATCATCGGTTGGTTCCTTGTGCAGCTTTGATGGTTCGTCCTTGTCAGTGCCGTCAAGGTCTCCGGCAGCCTTTCGGAAATCAGCCGCGCTTCCAAATGAGAAGGCACGGCGCAACCTTGACGTCTTGCTCTTTGCCTTGCGACCCTTTTGATTAATGGCAGCCAGCTGCCTTGCCGCTGGTGTCTCCAAGTTACTGGCGGTGGCTGAGGGGATGTTTTGGTTGGATGAGGAAGTGGCGTCTTCGGCGACATCGTTGGCCATGGTGGCGGGCCTAGACAAAGGTGAGGGGTTGGTTGTGCGCTTGGTCGCATCGGAAGATGAGCCTCGTGGTGGGACGTTCACAGATTTGGCGTGATCTTGCTTAGAGGTGATTTCGTCAGAGGGAGAAGAGGGGTTGCCGGTGGGGACCGACACGGTGCGGTTGGTAGACTACGCAACAATCCCTGTTAGCAAGACGACTTGAACCAACATCATCCGATTGGACAATGGAATGGATAATGTGGACTCACTGAGCCTGGCCGAGAATTGCTGCTGCGGCTCGATACAACGCTTTCAGAACTTCCATTGCGGGAATGGGGCGGAGGGTTTGACACGACTCGGAGCGTTCTGTTGTCTTTGTCGCCAGTCTTCTCCTTGGGTGGAACGTTCGGCTTAGGCAGATCTACATACTCCCTGCTGTGCATGCTTCGTCGCCGAGATCGCTTCCCATCGTCTGTGAGGGACTGGGGATACACATGCATGTCGTCCATCGAAGTCCCTGGCATGGCTCCGTAGAAGCTGTTGGGGCGGTTCGGCACGGCAGATCGCTGAGGGTTGGGTCCGTTGTACATCTGCACTGCAGGTATCATTCCATTCGCTGGGAGAACCGTGCTCTGGGAGCGACCGTGTTGAGTTTGGACCTGGTTCTGTTGCGCGTTGGATGTCCGCCTGTACCTATCGGGAGCGGCCTTTGTCGGATTCGAGGCCACGCCTTGCTGGTAAGAGGAACCAGCTAGATATGCCGACTGGGGTCGAGGAGCAGGCACGATATTCCGGGCGGGGGGTATCGCGGAATCATCACGGGAACCACTCTGTCCGACGCCCATGTTGTTATATGCCAGGTTCGTCATTGAAGAGCTGTATTGACGCACAGCATAATTGGCGTTGGCGTTGGCGTTGGCGTTGGCGTTGTAATTTCGGATGTTTTGTGGTGATTGCTGCTGCCATGATTGGGTATGGTTCAGGTTTGGGGTACTGGTGAACGCGTACGGCTGGACCGGGGCAGAACTTCCACGGTATCCCGCGGGAACACTGCCTCCATAGGTAGACCTGGGAGCCTGGGAGGATCCTCCCATATATTGATGACCCGTCTGGCCTTGGCTAGGCATTATGCCGGCTGAGTTCGGTCTGGTCTGGAGCATTGTTACTGTACTAGTCTGTTGAGGGTACGTCTGAACAAGTGCAGCCATAGTATGGGTCGGCGTCTGAGAGTGAGCAGCGTCGCCACAACAAACTGGTCCAAGGGGTCGCTTGTAGGTTCTTGTCGTCAGGAAGCACTGCTGAAGGAATGTGAATTCGCAAGGCAATCTATTATGCAAGGCGAGACAAAACAACTAAGAGAGCCAAAGTCAGCAAGTCAGCAAGTCAGTTCAAGAGTTGTAGAGAGGCAGGTTATGAGTGCTTGAACTCGTCTCTTGAGCGAATGACGATAGCAATGGGTATCAGGCCAGGCAGAAAGTTACAAGCAAGGTGAAATCCCTTGATGCTTGCAGGTGGAGTCGAGGCTGAGCAAGAACTGACATTTTTTCTTTCTGGTTATATTTTAGACGAAGGAGAAGAGCGATCGTAGAGGTGTTGGATCCAAGGACGCCAGCGACCTGAGACAAGAACGAGTGTTTTGTGTCGAAGAATTGGCTCGCTGTTACCGCGAGAAGGCTTTCGACTCCGCTACAAGACGGGTACTAGGGGGATCGATGGTCGAAGATCAAGAGTCGAAACAGACAGCTTGAGTCTCGGCCTAGATGTGGCAGAACATGGGAGATCGTCGGCGTCTCGAGCGAGTGACGAGGATATGGAAGGAAGATATTACGGGCTCGGCGTGGAGAGAATCGAGAACGGCGGGTGGACAGACTTCCAGGGGTTGGACGTCGTCACGGGAAAATTTGGAAGGAGCAACGACAAGTGACGACGCTGATGCAAATGCAACGGGGGTGAGACGTTGAGAATGACGAAGGTGTGCGACGCAACGCTCACGGGTGGAAACAGGAAACGGGGACGAGTCGGGTAGTCGTCTGGGGGGGGAATTCGTGAGGCTTTTGGGGAGGGCGAAGGCGAAGACGAAGACGACGGCGAAGTTTTGGTGAGAAAGGGGGCACGGCAGATGGGCTGCAGCCAAGGGACACGGGGCGGATGGGCGAAAGGGGGGGGTGGTGCTGAGAAGACGAGGGATGGCGGTGATGATGGCGATGACGATGGCGAAGGGGCAGAGATAGGAAAGGAAAACGAGGGAGAACTAGAAGAGGATGAGAGAAGACGGAGATGGTGATAGGAAACGAGGGCGAAGAGAGAAAGTCGTCAAAGGCGTAGTGGTGGTGAGTTTGGGGGAAGAAACGGCCAGGCCGTCTCGGTCTCCTGGCGCCAGCAAAAGCCGTGGCGGGCCACAGTGGACTCTGGGCGCAGGCCTACCAAGCAGGGAGGGGTACGTACCGCGATAGGTATCCACCCTCCTGGGCTGGCTGACTCCCGTCTGTTTTGGCCTGGACGGGCGGGAGCAAGTACTGTACCTGTACTTAGGTCGTTCTTCGCAGCAGACTCCTGGCCTGGGATGGACCGGTACGTACTTGCACAGCGCTGTACGAGATGCTCCGTTCAGCGGCCAGCAGGAGTGGGGCCCACAAGACACCGCCCAAAGTCGCCCACCAGTCGTTGGCCCGCTCCCCTGAACCGTCCTGCTCTGCAGTGGAGCCCCCTGTGGTTGTAGGCCTGCGGTTGTAGGGGGGCCACACCCACAGGACCACACGCAGGACCACACCTGCGGCCACACAGCACCCGACATGGAACTCGGTGTTGGAAGTGAGTGGAAGCCATCCACATCATCCCCATCCCATCAGACCAGTCGCCAGAGCATGGAGGCGAGGATGCGGAGGCGCCGTACTATGCAGCACTGTGCAGCAGGAGATGGCCTATGTACAGGACTAACCTGCACCGCACTGCAATGCGATCCAATGCACTGCAAAGCATCCGGGTGCAGGACCGGGCTACCTACGCACGGAGATGAACAGAAAAGACCCGACGGCATCTACGGATACCAGGCCAAGCCAAGCGGTACAAAGTACAGTACACCTAGCGGCCTTCACAATTTGTTGCCAATCGCCTCTCACCTCTCAGAAAAACGTGCCTTATCCAAGGGGGCTCTGTCACTCGCACACCACCATAGCACTCACACGCCCACCAAACACGAGGTTGTCCGTGGTGTCATCCTGGCCGCGCCCCATGATTCCCCAAGACAACTCTTGCACTTGCGCCATGGACACACTCTCAAGGAGCCAAGGCCAGGAGCTTTTTGGCGGGTCGCGTTGATGCTACATGGGGTGCACATCTACGCCATTGGCCGGTGGCCGGTCCATGGCATTGAACCAGCCTGCGCTAGACAGGGACACGCTCCCATGGGGCAATTGGTCCCGAAAAGGTCGAGGGACGAAGGCTACGGGTTATGGTTGGCTTGCTGCCGTCATAGTATAAGGGTAAGCTTTTTGGGAGAAAGAAGGGTCAGATCGGCCGTTGATAAAACGTGACAAACCTGGCAGACTGACAAGCTGGCAGGCTGACAGGACCAGACAAGACATTCAGGCACGCTGCTCTGCCCGTTGGTGCTTCCACAGTCTCGGAACTGCTACCTTACTTAGGTACTCAATAACGAGCATCCGCATCTCAGGTTCAGTGCCGCGAGAGTTGGTCATAGCCTCTCAGTTCGTCTTTCGGCGAAACGATGGCTTTCGTGCCGCTGTCTGACGCAAAATCCATCCCGCTGCGCTACCTGGCACCATCTCGCCTTCAGGAGCCCGGCGCCCGGTCCAAACATTTGCCTACACCAGCACGTCCCGACAGAGAGGCCAAGCAAGGGACCAAGGTGGAGCATCTTACTTAGCACATAGCACCGTTCCCTTTTGGAGAGGCTCGACAATCATACAAGAAAGTGGTGTTGGTGTGGTGTTGGTTGCGAAGAGTGTTGAGCCCCGTCCGCGGTGCGCCCTGCACTGTACATCTACTGTACGCAATACGATACCCCGTGCTTTAGCCTCGCCGCGGGTGCTGGGGCTGGCTCGCTCATCGCTGCCCCTCTCTACGAAGTACGATCCTTGGGCTCCTGCGCGGATTCCACTGTACACAGTACGAAGTACAACGATTCAGGAGTTTTCGCAAGGGTCTGGGAGTTTCTACGAGGTGAGTGAGATCCGCGACCGAGGCTTTGACCTTCAACTACCTACCTAAGCCTAGGCTGATGGACGGGTTGGTGGTTGAACTGGTGGCGGGAGGTCAACAGCATGGAAGAGTCCGGCCCTTGCTACTCACCGTACGCCATGGTCCCGAACAACGCTGTGGAACGGACGCCGGTACGGTCCCAGTACCATTTGCCTGGCCCAAACTCCGTCGAGATTGGCGCCTCATCATCAGGACCACTGGGCCATCGCCGGCCACCCGATCGGCCCTGCGAGCCTCCCCAGAATCTACTCAGGAAATTGATCATCCACGTTCCCAAGAGAGACGAACCTCGCATGGAGCTGTCAGCAGCAAACACCAATCCGGCCCGGCGGTATGGCCCCTATGAGATCGAAATCAAACGGTCCCTGTCTCCTGCATTGGCAGACAGGCAGTGCCTGGCCCTTTGATTATGGCTTGCCTGGACCTCAAATCTCCTTGCCCCAGCACCTGTTCCAGGGCATGGCACTGAATCATTTACTTCCGTGCTGATGATGCTGGATCGAGACGACACCAGCGAGAAAGAAGCGCGAACCAGTGCACGCCTCATTGTGTTTGTCTCATACGGCCTGCAGTAGCCTCGACGTGAGGGGGCAATAAGGTGCGATGGGGGCGTGGGAGCACCATCTCACAATGGAACTGATGGATGGCCGCCTTGCAGTTCGAAGCACGAAGTACCGGTACTGTTCGTTTGCGCGAGGCAAGGAGCAAGCTCAAGTAAGGCAAGGCCGGTCCCGCAAGACCCTCCATCAAGCAAAGTGTGGACGGCCCCGAATATGCACGAAAACTGAAGAGGACGGGGTCGTGATAGGACACTCTTCTACGATTTCGCCACCTCAGGCCGAGAGACCTACTCGTGGCCTTATTCTTCTTGACTTCCTTCCCTGATACCGATGCTTGCCCACTCTGCAAGGTCCCAATTCCCAGTTGGGATCCCCAGGACTTCTTCCAGGCCCATCTTTTATTTTAGTTCAATGTTTTTTCCCCTCCATCCCAGAGTCGCAACGATGACAGCAAAGCGCCACCTTATTCTCCCCATGCTATATGCTATCTATATAAATGGAGCCGCTTCTGCTCCATACTTCGTACAGCAATCCTGTCACCGTCACCAAGCGTCTCCTTTTTTTTTTCTCACTCCAGAAGATCGGCAGCTGTGACGGGTATTGAGTACTAACCACGTATTTTTAGACTGGGGCAGCCTGGGAGGGTCCAGGGCTTCCCTTGGGGCCATCAGAACTCAACTCGTCCCACTCGCTCGCAAACTCCGACGGGTGTAGTGGACGTAGTTACGTGGCGACATGGAGCATATCGCCAGGGGCGCTAGCCTGCTGAGTATGTACTTAGGTAGCCGCCAGTGCCGGGCGTATCGACCCTCCGGGGCCGTCATCGAGCCCGAGGAGGACTCGGTAGCTATTTGCTTCTCGGTCTTCGGCCGGCCATGAAGAAAAGCTCCGGTACTATGGGATGGGAATCTCCTTGAAGGGAAACAAAGGCGGGTGAACAAAAAAAGAAAGAACGAAAAGGTTGTTCAGAAGGCTGAGGATGGTGGAACTTCCAGAAGCAGCAGCAGCACAGCATCAGCATCAGCATCAGGCGACCAGCTGCGAACAACCCCGTCATTTTGCATGCCAGACACCGACGCCCACCACATCCAAGGGCAAATTGGCCGCTGCCCACGCACCGCATTGCTTGACTCAGATGACGGGATGGGTCTGGGGTACGACCTTGGGCCTGCACGCCCGTCTGGCGTCTGCCTCTAACAAATGATCCAAGGGCAAGGTTGGTCCCCCTCTTTGGATGAAACAAGTTGGAACCAGGGTTCAACCTGTCGTCTCGCACAGGCGTGTTCTGTTGTTGTGTGTTCCGAACCACTACACGGTGCCATTTTTCCTTCTTTTTTTTTTGGCGATTCATAACACGATCCGTTCCCGATTCTAGTGGTGGGATGCGGAACGCGTGTGCGCATCAACACATGTATAACTCGACGCAGATAACCTCGAACATAACACGATTACGGACTACATCCTGGCTTCGCACCTTGTCACCAGCATTCCGAGTGCCGGCGCCGACCGTATCTGCTTCTTGACCTTGAACATTGGATCTTCGGCAGGCGACGCGTCAAGGGTAGACGTCACAGGCGGTCTGGTTGGTCGGCCAGTCGCTGGGATGGAGCGCAAAGACGCATCTCACCTCTCAAGCTCTCTGCCCGCGTCGCTCAGCCACGTCTAGCCCAACCCCACGCCTGTGTGGAAGCATCCAACTTTCGCGGTGCTCGGCATGGGCCATGTGCAACTGGCACGATGCGGCGTTGGAAGCCCGCACCCATGTTCGCGACCTGCCATGTCCCCCGTAGCCCATGCCGGTCGTACCTTGCGCTTGCAACTTGGGGGACAATACGCGGGGAGATCATTGGCGATGGCTTCAACGCCGGTGCTTTGGGGGCCGTGTTAGCCTCAACGGCGCTTTACTCGGCTGCCGGCCCTCGTGGTGTTTTGCTGGGTAAGCAGCGCGCCAACCGTTCTAGACTGCCTTCTCTCAGCCTCCTGCCAACATCGGAAGTGCTGGCGATTAAGCTCCCGCCATTGCCGTCTCTTTGACTCCCCTTCCGGCCGCTTGGTTGACGGTGCCTGGAACTCAATGCCAGTTATCGAGAGGCTGTGGCACGTTGGAGGAAACCTTGCCCTGGCGGGCGGCACAAGGTGTCTTTCGTGACCAAATGATCGGCGCCAGCATCGAGTTTACCAACTCTCAGATACTCTCTAATTATCCTGTGTCCGGTGTTGGTGAACAAGTACCCTGATGATTTTTCCGTGTTCCCACAGCAATCGATCAATACCGCGCGTCCGTCTAGCAAGCTCGACCTCACCTGAAAGAAGCCGGGTGATTCTTTGGCTTTTTGGTTCCTGGCCCAAGCGGCCGCCCCCAGTTGGTGAGATCCGCAAGACCAGACTATGTCGTTGCCGGCGCAGCCAGAAGCTCCCGCCAGGAGACTCGATCCCTTACTCCGGCTCATTTAACCTGGAGATGAGCTGGAGATAACATGGGGTGGTTTTTAGTGCAATGAGGCATAGGAGCCGTGTCCTAGACTCCTACATAGTAACGATGAGGGAACGGCGTCAGTGCGCATCGATCACTCCCCTTCTCATTAATTAACTAATCAATCTCACTCAGCGCTTTTCGCTCGGCGTTGCTTGCTTATCGCTTGTTGCTTGGTTGCTTGGTTGCTTGCTTGATTGCTCTCCCGTCCTTTCCGTGCCTTGACTCCGTTCCCTGGGCCCTGAACTTCGTCCCCCTGGCGCCGAACATCCCCTTCCCCAGAGCCTTAGGCCGTCCGACGCCGCCGCCGCCACCACACATCGCATCCTCATCCCGCCCTCGGCGGATGTAACCCGCGTTTTGCTCTGCGGACTAGTACCATGTGCAAATGACTGCCTGCCTGCCTGAATCCGAATAGTGGCCACGGAGTGCAGGGTAGAAAGGCGTGAGGTGCCCCGCGTGAAGAAAACAAGGCCGCCGCTGTTGGACCATTCCTAAAGCCTACCCATCGCCCGTGGACGTTCCCTGGCTGCTGCAGCTGCAAGCCGGTCACAGGACGATCTACAGTGCAAAGACGTGCAGCAGCAGAAGCAGAGGGGCGTTCGAGGGGAAATGGTAAGGGATAGGCATGTGGATGTAGATTTGGATGTGGATGCGGCGTTGACTGAGTTTCCCCTTTGCAAATCGATGTATTGCTAATTGCTGCTACGTACCATCGACCCAAAGTTAAGCTCTTCTTGGCTCGTTCCCTTGAACTCTCCCATCGCTTCCCCATCCGGCCGGGGCGCCGTATCAACCGTCCATCCACCAAAGCCAACCGAACATTTTTATATATTTCCGCGCCTTACAGGGCGGCGGCGGTGGCGACTACATACAGTACGACGTGCGAAGTAGTCTCTATACGACGCTCCTATTCACGGTCCGGACAGCTTTACCGCCTTCTGCCTTGCCCTGGTCGGACTGACTCCGTGCTCTGCGCGCAAGACGAGCAATCCTTGCTGCCGTGTCTCGGTATCAAGAGGCGGGCTGCGAGAACCAACAGGCCGATCCGTCGCACATCCATCCCGGCGCCCCGCCCCGCTTCCGCGTACGCAACGAGCAGGTTTCCTCCCATCCTTTCCAGCGTGGGGGAGGAGGGAAAGGGCTTTATCGCCGAGGCGTGGTATTACATCCCACCGCACCGGGCGGTGAGCGACGAAGGGCGAAGACGATACAAGGCTGCCATGGTCGGAGTCCCGCGTAGCAGTGGCTGCCAACTCTGCAGGAGGCGTAAGGTCAGGTGCGATGAGGTGCGGCCCTCATGCGGGAACTGCGTCAAGTACGGCGCCGAGTGCCCGGGTTACGAGCGCGGCCTCAAGTTTGTGGCTGGTAAACACCAGATCCGCCAGCGAGGTGGAGGCAGGCGATCCGACAACGGCCAGCGAGCCTCCAACTCTAGTCCGGACGACTCCCAGCCCTTTGCTGCAACTCTGACTTACAGATCCAACCCAATAGTGGTTACATCAGCTCCTCGACTACGTCCTACCCTGACACCCCCGGTGGATCGTCCCCTGCAACCCTTGAGAGGCCATGTTCTCTATAATATGATACAGAACTTCTGCCCCTCAGCTCCCCCAGATATTCTCGGTCTGTTCCAATGGGTAGGCTTTGATCACTTGGGCAAGCGGGCCCTATTAGATGGCGCAATATGCTCCCTGGCGTTGCACCTGGCCGGTAAGGAGAAGTCCAACGCGGAGTTGGTTGCACACAGCCGAACCGTCTACGGGAAGTCCCTCACCGAACTTCAGGCGGCATTGCGTCATTCCTCGATATGGAGATCCTCGGAAACCCTATTCGCCGCGATCCTGCTGTGTTTCTTCGAGGTAGTTCCCGATATCTTCTCTTGCATGTATTCTCCCCCGGGGTCCCAATGCTGATAGTCCGTCCAATCAGCTGTTTGCGGGGACCAGTTCCCCTGATACCTGGCTCCAGCATGCAAAGGGCATTGGGACTCTGATGGAGCAGCGTGGCCCGGCCGCTCACGCTGAGGGCTGGGACGCTGCGATGCTGTTGTCGTTTCGCGGGATTCTCGTACGTTCCCATTTCCTACCTTCTCTAAAGAATGAGCTCTGAAAAGTCCATGAACTAGTCCAGCCTACGACCAGATCCGCTGTGGTTTAGCCAAGCGACATCAAATACGTAGGACCCTGAGCGTATAAGTGCTTTTATGGCAATCCAGCAGCTGCGGCAGGGACAGTTCCCATGCAGGCTCTGGTTTTGAACGTTGTTATCACCGCAGGCATTGACATTGTTGCCGCGGTTTGCATTGAGATGGCACGATATCGCATATCACATATACCTTTAGTTCCAAGTGGATGCTGGTTGTGGTAGTTGAAGCCGGGGTGGTGGATCTTTCTCGGTCTGACCCATGACGATGGCTCCTCTCAATGCTACCATAGCGGGCCAAGCAAGACTAACCCCCACTGCCCGTTAGATCATGAGTGACATGTTCTATCCTCGCGAGGAGAACTGCTTCTTGTCCCGGCCTGAGTGGAAGCCGCTGATGGCGGACCGTGGCCGGTGTCTCGTCCACGCCGCCGACACTCCAGTTGCAGAGATCGCGATCGTCGATGGCTTCTTCCAGCGGCTGGTAGATGTCCCGGCCGTGCTCAAATGGGGCTACAGGGTCCGCGAAGCGAACAAAGCGGGCATCCCCGTCGAACCCGCCCGGCTCGTCATCCTCGCGCATCTAGCTGGCACCAGCCATGCTAGCTTCAGCAGATGGTACGACGACGAATTCATCTCGCTTCCGTACGTTCACTCCGCCGAAGCCGCTCCCGCCAACCCGGCCGTCTCGCTGTACGCGACAGTCCTGGAGCATGAGCATCCGTGGGCGGGCGCCGTGCATCTGGCGTACTGGGCGTCCATGCTGATCCTGCAGGAGACGTTGGCGCAGTGCGGCGCTCCGGTGCCCGGATCCGAAGTGGCACGGCAGGTCCTGGTTTCCAATATCCTCCGGTCCGTCGAGTCCATCGGCCGGGGCGTCATGGGGCCGTACCGCGTGGGGTACTCGTTGCGGATTGCGTACGAGTTTGCGAGCGCCGAGGAGCAGCTGTGGATCAGATCCTTGCTGGACCGGTTTTCTAAGAGCTATGCTGCCGTAGATAAGACGATGTATCCGGCGCCGAGAGATAATTAGGTTCGGCTCTCCTGGTGGACTTGTCAGGCGGATATTCAAGACAGATCAACACGGCGAATCTGCCAAGTGGTCTTCACGAGCAAATATCTAGGAGTTAGTTGTGAGTTGTTACAATTCAGATATGTCATGTGTTCAAACTGTCTCCTCCATTATGGTTCATAGGCCTTCCCTATCTCTTAGTGTTTTACTTCCCACGCAATCGTAAGCTCAACCCAAGATGTTATCAAGTGATCATGTCCTTATTTCGCGCAAGACTATATCTCAAACTAACTAACTACCGACAATCACATCCAGATGAACTTGATTATCAGGTACTCCAACGATAGTGACGCTGCCCTCATCAGCGTGTTACTCTCCTTCGCCGTCGCAAAAGAGCATTCCAAGATGTGCATGTGATATGTCTTGAACAGGCCGGGAATCAATGCTGGTGGTGCTTAGGGTCCCAATGATGGGTGAAGGTGGGAAATCACATCGCCTGGATCTCGACGACCGCATTCATGGTTGTCTGCACACATGAGCCTCCACCTGGTGTATTAAATAACATCCAGGCTAAGGACCCAAATGTGGACGGCTCAATCTGTAACTCAAAGCCGGACAGGGCTCTGGCGAAAGATTCTCTCATTTTGCTGGGTGTCTTATGAAGCTCCCTTCATGATAGTGATCCTATTGTCTTGCAAGCAACTTTAAATCTTTAACCCTCAAGGAGACAGTTTTACATGGCTCGAATGAGATCTTCGTATTATTCCTTACTTGTTTCATTGGAACAATGACCGTTTTAAGTTTCCAATAGGCGATTCTCACGGACTTAAATGTTGGGTTATACGTCCTACATCTCGACAAAGGCGACAACAATAATACTAACCTCAAGCTCGAAAGCAGAGGCGACACCAACCATTCGGGAACCAAGCTCCCGCCCTGTATCTGAACTAGCAGTTGCAAAGGCCGAGTTTACTACCACTTGCGAAACGAGAAAGGCGCTAGGCAAAATACAAGGAAAACCGCACAGTTGGTAATAGGGTATCGTCAGATGTAAAGGTCATTGTCTAAGTGATGATTGTTTTCGGATTAGAGATTTGTCCTTGTTGGACTACTAGGGCTAAGATATACGGTAGCTGGATGGTGGGGGGATGAAGTGTTAAGAAATAAGAATGCCACCAGGGTTGTTCCTTGCAAATGCAGTCTGGTCCCTCGAATACAGTAATACCAGATGTCATAATTCTGCTGGAATTCATGATTGATGATTTGGACCCAGCCTTGTGGCACTTTGAGCATTTGTTGACAAGATGGGCTGGGAACATTTCGATCTAGTCATGAAATTAGTTCCTAGATTGTAACGATCGTCTTTGTCCTCATGTTGTGACCTAGACGACAGCAATAAAGCCCATAGGTAGAAGTTTCCATCCACATTGATTGAGCATTATCGAATTAAGTACACCTGCTTTAATAATAGACAGCTCCAAGAATCCCACGAAGTGTCAGCAAAAGGATTCAAATCATCAAACAATGGGAAAAGGAGGCAATATATTGCCCGGAACAATGAAATAAACATAGTCAAATAAGAAGTCTTTTGGCCTACTGGTCGCTGATTACATGGCAAAGGGAAGTTGCCAGTTTGTGGGAAATTGGCTGGGGTGCTGCGTGCATTTACAGACGCACTAACAATGGGCGAAGAGAATGCCCGTGTCCAGCGACCGAATAGTCTTTCAATTCTAGTTGATCATCTGCTGACTGGGCAAATGATCACGAGAATATCCAGGAAGAAGACGGCGACGAAGCTCAATAGGGCGGATATTACCTAAGCCCTAAAGCATCATTACCTAGTTGTACTCTTGTTTGGGGTACCTTAAAACCTAAAGCATGCATATCTTACTTGGTAAGGTATGTGAATTGAGAGTAAGGCAATTTCGTGACTGGGGCTATGACAAGAACAATGGTGCACATAGCCGTTTAATATCAACAATACACGAGCAACCGAATAATTGAAGCGAACAATCTGCATCAACGACAATATACTAAAGCATGAGAGTGATGTTCCTTTAGGACTTTAAAATAAAGGAGCCCGAAGCGAGTTTAGGATAGTCGATCCTGGGGTAAATACCGTCTGGCATTTCGTCGGTTGTGTCTCGTCTGCATCAACTCCTACGAAGCAGTCACAGTTTGCTGCCGAAAGATGCCGAGTCTGACCGTGAACTACAATAGAACGACTCCCATCATCACGTGACTGCATCAATTTTCGATTTGAGTATACACAAGGAAGCTGTTGGGTGACATTCAGATTCTCTGTGAGCCAGACGCTGGACCGTCAAGATCCTTGCTACTAGGCGCATGCTTTGCGGGGCTGGAGAGTCCTGGGTGAGTGTATCGCCCACCACACATTTGATGGGGCTTAGCACTTGCGAGTACCTAGACTAGGTGGTCTCTTGATTGGAGTCTCTGGGATTTTGGTTCGAACGAATTAAGACCAGGCTCTACTGCATCAAAGAGAGAGGGCTTAGAGTGTGGTGGAACGTGTAATCGAGGGAACTGCCCTGGACCGTACACATTGAGGCAATGGACAGGGAGAATATACAAGGTTTTTTGACTGGAAATAATAGCTCCTCTGGCAAGTCAATGGAAGGTCATTGGAAGAAGGAACATCAATGGCAAATTGGCTAACGCCAATATGGGTAGCAATTCCAGGATCTTCTAGACTTGGCGTTTTCGGCAGGGGAGTGACAAAGTCAAGTTTGCCCACCAAGCGTCGAGTGATGGCTTCACATTCGACGATCATCAGATCACTTGCAATGCGTAGCAACCTGGGCTAGATCCTACGCTACCATCCGAGCCTTGGAAGGTATCTTGGGATCTACCGTGTACCGTGTAGCCCAGATCTCAGTTCTCCGTTCTCCGCGGACGAGGGCTGGCTTGTTAGTTCTGTGTTGGCTTCTACCGACGAGGTTTCACAACTCCATGCACAGTATAGACCGCGTGACCGCCTTCTCAGCGTCAGCACGGCTTGGCAACGTCAATCGGCCGGAGAGAGTGGGGTCTTAGAAGCTGAGAGTGTGGAGATCCGCAGGTTTAACGGGCCTTGGCTGTTGTTACATAGTGGGCGTGTCGGGCATAGATGGATCGTGTCGGTGTTCCCGATGCGGGGCCCGTAAGCTCCGGTCAGCCCCCGGACCAGCCCCGGAGCCGATCTCCCCACATGCTGAATACATACTGCTGCCTTACGACGTGTCGATCCATTGGCCTTCTAGAGTCCTTCCATTCCCAGACAAGCGTGCATGCGCCGCTCCGCTGCAATCATTGGCAGCCCTCGGTGCTGGTGCCGAGCATCCGACTACGATGCCAGCGCTGTGTCATCTCCAAATGCGGCTTGTGTTGCGCCCGACGGACCCTGTGCTACTATAGTGTTTCGGCCGCGTTGGCATCTGCGTGTTGGCCAAGCAAGCCAAGCCAGCGAGGTAGTATCTAGCCCTGTCTGACGGTGAGAGAAGGGGAAAGGACCGGATCATCAGCGCATCGCCCATCAGCCGCACCAGAGCAGGAGGGCATTTAAGAGGGCGTCGTGTCGCTCTTCTGGTGTGAAGGATTTCTCCTCTCCTACGGAAGACGATTGTAAACCTTCATTGCACAACTATTCATTAAAATTGAACACTTTTCAACACGGATTACGATACCCATTGGCGATCCAGTTCATCTACTTGCCTCCATCTACGAGAAATCCAACTACCGACTTCACCCTTCCTTCACTCTCTCAATATTACAAAACATCGCTGCGCGGACCATCGTTCACCGGCATCATGAACTCCTCCAGCCGTGCCTCTACTACCCAGCCGATGAACATTCAACGACCATCGCGCACTTCTACCTCTGACCAAGGCGCTGGCTACTTCGACTTCCCCGCCATGACGGACGGAAAGGTAACACACCGCAAAGCCCTAGCACCTGCTTGTGCTAGTCTAACAATAATGCAGCAACGCGCCAGCTCGTATTCGAGCGATATGTCCATCCTCGACTCGACACCGTCGTCGTCGCCCAAATCAGCTCACACTTGGGTGAAGCCGGCCGCGACTGTTAACGTGTATACCACTTGCGGCCGACACACCGACCAGCTACTATTCGGCGGGCCATCTCTGACGGAGCTCGCCCGGTCGATTATGAGGCGGCATTGACTCGGTCTCGTTTTTCATATTTTTAATTCCACCTGTGGTCATCAGATTGAATGCAGTCATATTTTTCATGCAACATCGCTGGCTGCTACGGAACGAGGGCTACGATGGACGGTCAGGCGTTTCTTTGGAGGGGCCGACCGCGACGGATGGGCGGTGACTAGGGGTTCCAGGGCCCAGAAAGAAAGCTGGGAATGGGCCGTGTACGATACCTGCCTGTGCTACAGTTTTTACGAGACTATGAGCATGATAATAAAAATATCTAATTCTGGAACCCGCAACTTAAAATGCGGCGGTTCACTCCATGCTTTCGGCCTCGGGTGAAGGTTAGGCAGATACATTACGAAGCCAAGGATAGCTAAGGGCAGCCAAGAATAGTGACCAAACCGTGTGACAGTCACATGGAAAGCAGCCAAGTCGATCAAATGATGGCATCAGAGTTGGACCATGTAAACACCTGTAAACACCTGCGATGGTCTAGACTGTGGCCTGCAAGCCAAGCACTACTCGGGAACCGGCACCAATGATTTACGAGAGTTTCCTCGTTGGCACTGGCTTGTAGGGTAGATTACGCGGCACGTCGGCTAGCATACCATGCCTGGACAAATGTTGATGCCTGAGAAATACGTAAGGCACTAAGGCACCCAGACCTCAAGATGGGGACTGCCACATGCGACATGCCCGTTCAACCATCAGCCTTCAGCCCTACAGACGGAAGCTTGACTTGAGCCGCAACTCGAGGACTGGGTGCCGACATGGAAAATCTGGGGGAGCTTGGGGCAAGCTTGATGATATGCAGAGGCCAAAATTAAACACGAATTGGCGGTGCAGTTGGTCTTAAGAAGAATAAAAAAGCGCATGAAACACCTGAGCTGATTAGACTGAAGCTCGAAATGCACTCAAAAAAGGTGAATGGCATTGTGGATGAGTCGTTTCCTCGTCAAAGACGCTGTTTGGAAACCCCATTAAAGTCTCCAAACGAGTGAGGTTTGCGCGTTGCAAGCGTCTTGGCTGGTCCCCTTTCGTGCAGGCGAAAAAACGGTGGGCCAGGTTGCCTGAAAAAAAAACGCTCGGACCACCTTGTTTTTCTTTCGCGTTGTCTGCACGTGAGGCGCAACGCCCAAACCTCTGACCTTCGACCTCGACTCTGAACGTTCGCGAACAGGACGCGCAAACCAATCTCACTTTGCCCTCACCACATCTGCCCGAAAACGTCGACAAACCGCCATCGCTCCGGGCCAACATTTTTGTCTGTGGCTTATTGTCGACTGATTCGCCTGTTTTTTTTTGCTACATTCGCTTTGGTTCTCGCGCGTTTTGTAAGCCACAGCTCGAGTGCGACCAGCCAGCCCCATGCACGGCTCTTCGTGATATCGTGCACTACCCACCCAGGTCAACGGTGAGTCCCTGCTGCGAAACACACGTTCTTGCATCAGGGCCGTTGTTCTTTTTGATGGTTTTCTTTCGGAATCGTGGATTTTCGCGACTGTGATGGATGCATTGCTGACAGCCTTTCGTTCCCTCCAGACCTTTCAGAGCTCTCGCAGACCCATCAGCCGCGCTGCTGTCCGAGTCGCATCCTCGACGATTACATCACCAATCAACCCCGACTTGCCCAAGATGGGCTCCAAGCGCAAGAGAGTCCTCGAGGACTTCGACCCGAACAAGTCGGACTCCGGCGATGAGAATTTCGACCCAAAAGAGGACAGGCCACGCAAGAGCTCCAAGAAAGTCCGCCCTTCGAGGGGTGGGAACCCAACCCGCAAGCGATCCCACCGTTATCGCGGATCCGACATTGACGATGACGAGGAGGAGCTTTCCGACAGCCAAGATGAAGAGTTCGGGGACGCCTCCGACCACGACGAAGATGACGAAGACGCCCCGGTGAATGCCGCTGGCCGCCGAGCTAGAAAGGCAGCTGTCAAACACCAAAACTATAAAGAGAGCAGCGAAGACGAAGATGCTAAGAGCGCCTCGGACAGCGTTTCCGATGTTAAAGAAGAACCCCCCAAGCCAAGAGCCAGGAAACTGGTCAAAATTAAAGTCCCCCCGTCTGGCATGGCTCCGACAACGCGCCGGGCGACAAGGGCGCACACAGAAGATGTGGAGGAATTCGTGGAGCTGTCCAACTCTGGCCGACATGCTGTTCTGTCGCGAGACTCCAGGAGTAGAAGCCCTGAGTCGCTCGCCCGAAACACAAGGTCCTCTCGCGGGATGAAGGGACTTAAGAAACCCGAGACTATTGTAGAGGCGACACAGGAGACGAGCTCCCGAGAGATCAGAGATGAGGATGAGCCTGATGAGCTATCCCAAGACCCTGAACTCATTGAGGAAAGGGAATCGGAGGGACCGGAGGAGCCTGAGCCGGAGGCGGAGCAGGCTCAAGTACACGATCAAGACATGAAAGATTCCGCCAACGAGGAGACAACTGGAGAAACTGCGCCTGTCGAGACTGTCGAGGAGGACGAGGACGAAGATGATGTTCCCATTACTCGCAGGACACGGGGTGCGCGTACAAGCGTTTCGGCGCCAGCAGACGATGCGAACTCTGACGCCGGCCCCAGAAAATCTCGCCGTCTGACTCAAAAGGCTGGTCTCAAGAAATCCACACAGGAGCCTAGTAGCGACTTCGACCCCGGCGATGATTCAGACGGATCCGAAAAGGGCCGTGCTGACGACCACGAAATGGAAAGCCCCACGCCCCGAGGCCGACAGAACCGCCAGAATCGACGCCCTCGGCCAGCTCGGGCCTCCCGCCGAGGTGGTGATTCTGCGGATGAAGAACACGATTTCGACCCCGATGAGCTAAACGAGGAGGCTCGCGAGCTCCGGCAAGACTCTCGATCACGTCGCCGACCTCGAAAGGAGTCTCCCATCGTCTACCAGGAGAGTTCCCGCCGATCTCGAGCCCGCGTCAACTACTACATGCCTCCTCTCACTTCGGTTAATATTGAAGATGAGGAGCCCGAGGCTGCAGCCCCAACGCCTGCTCGAGCACGACGAGGACGCGGCGGTGCCAGCCAGGGATGGGAACGCAACCTCAATACCACGTTCGGCCCCTTTGGTGGAGGTGGCGGTGCCGGTTCACTCCTCAACGGCCCTTGGGGCACCGGGGCGGCTGGGGGAGTTGACTCCGATAGTAGTGACGATGAGATGGTTCACCGCTCGAACGTCGTCGGAAACGTGGGCATGACACCAACATCCACGGCGCCCGGTGGGCTGCTTTCAGGTTTACCAGGCTTTCATCTTGATGGCGTTGGCGCTACTCCTAATGTCGGTAAGATCAAGGACCGCAAGGCTCTGGCCGATGCCGACCCTCTTGGAGTCGATCTAAACGTCGATTTCAGTAAGGTTGGTGGATTACAAGGCCACATTGACCAGCTGAAAGAGATGGTCCAGCTCCCACTGCTCTACCCGGAGCTCTTTACCAGATTTCATGTGACCCCTCCCAGAGGTGTTTTGTTCCACGGACCCCCTGGTACGGGTAAAACGCTGCTCGCTCGAGCCTTGGCCAATTCAGTTGGCTCAGGCGGGCGCAAGATCTCCTTCTACATGCGGAAGGGTGCCGATGCCCTGAGCAAGTGGGTTGGCGAGGCTGAAAAACAGCTTCGATTGCTATTCGAGGAAGCCAGGAGAACGCAGCCCAGCATTATTTTCTTTGATGAAATTGACGGCCTGGCACCTGTCAGATCTAGCAAGCAGGAGCAGATCCACGCCTCAATCGTCTCCACGCTTCTGGCCCTCATGGACGGCATGGACGGCCGTGGTCAGGTTATCGTCATCGGAGCCACCAATCGTCCTGACAACATCGATCCCGCACTCCGTCGTCCAGGTCGTTTTGACCGAGAATTCTACTTCCCTCTGCCTGATGTTGAGGGGCGGAAGTCCATTATCAACATCAACACCCCGGATTGGGGCCTCTCTGAGCAGTTCAAGGACTCCTTGGCCGAGAATACCAAGGGCTACGGAGGTGCTGATTTGCGAGCGCTTTGCACTGAGGCCGCTCTCAATGCTATTCAACGGACATACCCCCAAATCTACTCATCGACGGAAAAGCTGATGGTCAATCCCGAAAAGATCTCTGTTCATGCCACAGATTTCATGCTATCCATCAAGAAGCTTATTCCGTCGTCTGAACGATCGGCAACGTCGGGTGCTCGCCCTCTTCCCAAGTCTATCAAGCCATTGCTTCGCGATCAGTTTGACACGGCTAAGCGGACTCTTGATGAGCTCTTGCCCCACAAGAAAAAGATAACGGCATTGGAGGAGGCCATGTATGAGCAATTCGATGATGATGACCACGGTTTTGGCAGGGAGCAGTTACATCAGGAATTCGAGCGATCTCGAGTGTTCCGCCCAAGGCTCATCATCTATGGTGCGAGCGGAATGGGCCAAGGCTATCTTGCCTCCGCAATCTTGCATCATTTCGAGGGCGTTCACGTGCAGAACTTCGACCTCCCCAGTTTGCTGGTGGATGGGCGGGTAAGTGTTACATGAACCTGGAATCATAATGAGCGATACTGACATTTCATAGCCGATCGAACAGGTCATTGTCGGCCTCTTTACGGAAGTGAGACGGCACAAGCCCAGCGTCATCTATATCCCCAACGTTGACGCGTGGTATACGACACTGGCAGGCAGTCTTGCTTTCACCACGTTCCAGACAATGCTGAGGTCTATCTCTCCCACCGATCCAGTTCTTCTCCTCGCCACTGCGGAGAACGAGAAATCAAATCTTCCCGCCGAGTTGTTCCGTGACTTGTTTGGATACTCGCAGAAGAATCTCATGGAGATTGCCCCTCCGGAAAGGGTAAGATGGCCGATGAATCATGACAAAACGTACTTACTCACACCAATTAGGAAAACCGAAGGGAGTACTTCCGCACCACGTTAAACTATATCAAGAAGAAGCCAGCCGAGTTCCCCGATCCCCTAAATCGTAAAAAGAGAGTGCTCGAGGAACTTCCAGTTGCCCCTAAGGTAGAGCCGCCGCCTCCGACCAAAGTGGAGATGAAGGCTCTGCAGAAGAAGGATCACCAACTTCTTAACGGTCTCAAAATCCAACTTCAACCCATAATGGACCAGATCAACAGGAAGTATAAGAAGTTTAGACAACCCGTCATTCCCCAAAGCCAGATCGATTATCTCTTCGTCGAATCGGATCCCAACTACGTACGACCAGACCTTGCAGGAGACCTGCCTCGGCCGTTTGAGATTGTCAAAGACAAGTACGACAACGACGTCTTGAGGGACACAGCCACCGGGAAGTGCTACTATAACCTGGAGACGACAACAATAGAGGAGCGCCTGTCGAATGGGTTCTACGCCCGCCCAAAGGACTTTTTGTTTGACATCAAGTCCCTTGCGAAGGACGCGAAGAGCATCGGAGACAAAGAGCGCACCCTCAAGGCGAACGAGCTCTTGAGCAATGTTGAGGTTGATGTCGCTAGTATCGAAAACAGCACCTCGCACATTGACTGGGAGGCCGTCTATCGACGTCAGATCCAACGCGCTAAGGAGGCCACTGAGAAGGAACGAAAGAGGAAGGCCATGCAGTCTCTCCTGGATCGTGTTCAGTCTGACCTTGGCGGAGGGAATGACAGTGACTCTCAAGGCCCGGTGACACTCGGAGAGCCGGTTCCTGGATCGCGAACAACAGCCCGATTCCAGGTCAAAAGCCCACTGTCTAACGGATATGGCACCTCCGGTCAGGAACCGCACCCCCTCAGCAATGGCACTTCTTATCCTTCAGGGGAAGGTGACGTTCAGATGAGCGGTGTCGATGACGAGACGCAACGTGTCTCTCAGATGCCCCCGCCGGCCAAGTCTCAAGATCAAGCCAGCATGGCACCGACGGCGATGACACAGATTTCCCAAAAGTCTGTCATCACTTCCTTGCCTCCGGGCGTGTCGCCGTCGGCGGTTGTAAACGAAGCCTCCACTACCAAGAGCACGGATCCGTCAACGCATCGCTCATCTGACTTCAGCACTCAGATGACCAACGGAACGCACGCGGAAATTCGAGGTGGCGACGACGACAATGACGGAGAGATCCCTGACACACTACCCCTGAATAGTCAACACACCCCTGGTGACGATCCCTGGATTCATTCTCAGGCCGGGGCCCTCTCCCGAGTCAACCCAATCCCGATATCAATCTTATCCGGTAGCCCGACGTCGTCCCAATCCCAGGTTCAGCGGACGCCAGGAGGCTCCAAGGTGCATATCGGGATGGCTCACCTGGACGACCGGCACTCAATCCGAAATTCTGGTTCATCCACATCTGCATCACAGCCGCCATCGGTTGACGATGCAGTAGAAAACTTCCTGGACATGGTCACGGATGGAACCGGTGGCTGCACAATTGAGCAACTGGAGCAGATAAACCGGGAGCTGATGGACAAAATCTGGCGGACCAGGTCCGAGTGGAACCGTATGAAGGTCGTCGGAGACATGACGGGAGTGTTTAACGACACCATTGGCGAGATAGAGAGCATGCAAGGGATGGGCCCGCTTAGCCAGCGACACAACCTTGACACCTAGGAGGAGAGGTCGAGGACTCGGGGCATTCCAGTGGCTCCTGCTTCTCGAGGTGCCAATGATGCAAGTGGGCTTAGGGTGCGTGGTAAGCGAGGGACGGGTTCTTGTAGTATGAGCAAAGGAAAGAAAGCGACGAGTGGGTGATTGATTGTGCAGTCCATGTTTCGGAGTTTGGGGGAAGGGTTTGCGGCCTTGGAGGCCAGAGGAGGTTAGATATGTCCGCTCTAGAAGATCTCGAGTTATAGGGTCAATTTTCCATAGTATGACTAGCTGTACCCCTGTCTTGTCTTATACAAAAAAGTTCAACAGCGTGATTACAGGTTTGCCTTGTCTTTGCTACTATCATAACGCTTTCCTTGGTCGTCTTGTTCGGCGACCGTCAGGTCTGGGAGCTTCAGGGGAAGCATCCGGCGTGGAGACGTGCCAGGGACAACGCTGTACTTGGAGAAGTCGGTGACGCCAGCGTGGTCGCGAAGGAAGTCCTCGTCTAGGAGCAGCTCGCCGTTGACGACGGACGGAGGTGCTTTTAGAATGGCGAGGATGGCGTCGGAGAAGATGGTGCCTTTGCGGAGGTCGTTTAGTTCGTCTGGGTTGGCGGCGGTGAACTTTTCTGTGGCGGCGGATTCAATGGCCTCGGGGGTATATGTCAATATGAAGTATTCGTACGGGAGACTTGTGAGAGGAGGGGAAGAAGGTAAAGATTAGTGACGTACCACAGCAGGCCAAATACTCGTAATAGCCATTCCGTTGCCTTCCTCACGCTCAAAGTCCATGGCGAGTCCCTTGGTCAGCACGCTCATGCCGATCTTGCCCATGGCGTAGGCCGTCTTGCCGCGGAAGAAGCGGCTGTAGATGGGTGGGCTGACGACGATGATGCGGCCGCGGGGGCGCAGATGGGGCAGCGCGACCTCAATGGTGGCGTAGAGGCCTTCAGGGTTGACACGCTGCATGAGCTGGAAGCGCTTCAGGGGCGTGGATGCTACGGGAGCCCAGTAGATGGCGCCGGAGTTGTAGACGAGGACGTCAATGCGGCCGTACGTCTTGAGGGCTGGTGTTAGTGATTGGGGTAGGGGAAGGATGGGGATGCTTACAGAGATGGTCTTGGCGATGAGGGCTTGGACGCTCCCGGGCGAGCGAACGTCGACCTGGACGGCGATTGCGTCGCCGCCGGCGGAGACGATCTCGCGCGAGACGGTGGTGATGGTTGAGGCTGAGGAGTTGGGGTTTGGAGGGAACGGGTCAACGGGCTTGGAAGGGTCGCTGACGGACTTGGCCGCGACGACGACTGGTTGAAGGATAATGCGTCAAAGATATGTGTAGACTACATGGGAATAGACGAACCGGTGTAACCGTTGTTGGCGAGGTCGATGGCGACCTGGCGGCCGATGCCTCGAGAGGCGCCGACCACGAGCGCGACGGGTTTAGTAGACGGCGACATGGTCGTTACAATGCTGTCTTCTTGTGGTTCATGGGAGATTGATTAGATGGCGATGATTGGATATATCAAAAGACGGGTTGATGCAAGCATACAGACTACAGCGTTAGGTATAGAATAGTTGTCGTCTAAGTTGAGGTTGGTTGGTGACAGGGGTGAAACTCAGGGCCGGCTCGCTGGGCGTCCTTCCCCGGACCTCGGCAGCTCCACCCCCGGCCACCCACATGACGTCCGTCCGGGGAAGACATGTAATTCGCCCCGACTGCAGCGGCGGCGCTTCACCATCCACCTCATTATCCATCCGCACCACGTCTTTGGTTGATCAGCACCGTGCAAACCTATCGCTCAAGTCACTAATCATAATGGGCGGGCGCATCGACTGTTACCTGGACATTGGTGAGCGACCTCCAGGATAGAGCTGCTTGTGGCCCTGCGCTTACATGTCTCCATCCCAGTGTCCTTCTACAGCTATGTAGGCTTCGCAGATTTGATGAAGAACTTGGATCAGTTGGCTGCGAACGATGTTGAGGTAGAGTATGTATTTACATTAGTATGAGTTCGTCCGAGGACCTTTCTCTTGTTCTACGATTTCGAACGTCGCTGACAATGACCCAGGTTTCATCCGGTATTCCTGGGTGGCATCAACAATCTTTCTGGTAAGACACCGCACGTATCGCAGCCCCCTTACCAGTTTCGCCTTCTTATCCGCACAAATCCTAGGAAACCAACCCCCGTGGCTGCTCCCAGCAAAGGCCGTCTACCTCGGAGCCGACTCCCTGCGCGCCGCCGAGCGCCTCTCGCTCCCCTACCAAGGCGGCCCCAAGGACCTCATGGCCATGTCCAAGACGCTCTCGCCGCTGCGCGCCCTGCACTTCATCAAAGCCAACTACCCGACCAGCACGTTTCTCTCCGTCTTTGCTCTGTTCTTCCACAGGCTGTGGACGCCGCCGCACGTGAACCTGATCGACGACGTCAACCTCGAGGCCGCGCTGGTCGAGGCGACGGAGAGGCTCGACGGCGGCGGGAAGCTGTTCACTGCGGAGGACGTCGCGAGGATCATGGCAGGTAGGGACTCCATGCGGGATCGCGTGAAGCAGATGACGGACGGGGCAGTTGAGAAGGGCGCGTTTGGGGCGCCGTGGATGTGGGTGACGAACGGTGAGGGCAAGACTGCGGCGTTCTTCGGGAGTGATAGGTAAGTTCTTCATCACAACGAAACCCCCCCCCCCGAAAAAAGGGGGAGACGAAGCAGCGGGAATTGCTTTGCTGACTTGGGTCGCAGGTTCAATCACATCTACAGATTTCTGGGGATTCCATTCCAGGATGTTGCGGTGCTCCCGCCATCTAAGCTGTGAGATGGACTACACGAAGGCGATGCACGGTGCTCGACTTGGAAATACAATTACTGGTATATGGATATTGGCTAATTACTATCCAAAGGGCGCAAAGAATAAAAAAAATTCAGGATATTGGAAACGCATCGTTATACCATGATATACTGTAATTTGTCGTGGGTGAAATGCCGTGCCATAGACCGTCGGATTGAATATCTAAATATTTTCACACACTCAGTGACACGCCCACTTTCAACCTTTGCATCTCAACCAACTCACCCAACCATGCAGCCCCTCGAACTGACGCTCATCGTCGCCGCGACCCGGACCATGGGTATCGGAGCCAACGGCGCCATGCCCTGGACCGGCTTGCGCAAGGAGATGCAGTACTTTGCGCGGGTCACGACGCGCCTCCCGCCTCAGGTATTTTTCTCCTCTCTCTTTTTCTTCTTCTTCTTCTATTCTCCCGTGAACGCCAATCCGAACCCCTGCTAGGTCCCCTCCACGGCCGTCAATGCCGTCATCATGGGCCGCAAGACGTGGGACTCGATCCCCGCCAAGTTCCGCCCGCTCAAAGACCGCCTCAACATCGTCATCTCCCGCTCCGCCCCGGCCGCGCCCCCGGCCGCCGACGCCGACCCGCGCGGTCCCGAGCCCGTCAGGGTCGCCTCGCTAGACGCCGCACTGCAGTACGCCCGCGCCCGCGCCGACGTCGCCCGCGTCTTCGTCATGGGCGGCGCCCAGATCTACGCCGCCGCTCTCCACGTACCTGAGGCCCGCCGCGTGCTGCTGACCAGCATCGCCAGCGACTTCGACTGCGATGTCTTCTTCCCGCTGCGGCTGGGTGACGACGGCTTGACGAATTGGGCCCGGAGACCCCGGGAGGAGCTGGAGCGGTGGACGGGACAGGATGTCGTGGAGGGCGGACAGGAGGAGGCTGGCACTCGGTACGAGTTTCAGATGTGGGAGAAGACCGATTGAGGAATTAACGGCGCGGCAACTTGTGAAAAGAGATGGTATGTATGTCATCATGAATTATGCATGTATGTACAACGATCAGGATGCTGCCCCAAAGTCCGTCCACCACCTAGCCTTCTACCGTCCCCAACATACTCATACATGCATTGTCTCATCCCCGCCAACCGGTTTATAATCCATATTCCCGACATTGATAGTACAGCCTCTCGTGGCCCTCAATTCACCGACACCTTGGGCGTTGCTGCTGGTCGTACATCCTCCGCGGCCGCCTTGGTCTGCACCGGCCGTCTCCCCAAGCCCTTCATCGCCTCCTCCGGCTGCCCGCTGGCCTGCGGGTCCCAGAACGCATCCACCGGCCTGGCCAATATCTTGGGGGCCTGGGCGGCGAGCATGTTGTCGTTGATGGCCTCGAGGCGCATTAGCGACGACCGCATCCACCCCACGATGGCCACCAGCGTCCTCGGGTCCACGTCCGGCGACCCCTTGAAGAGGTTCCGCCACACGGCGCTGGCCAGGATCGCGTCGCCTTTGAACAGGCCCTCGTCGTAGGCCAGCAGCAGGCCGCGCCACTGGACGAAGATGTCCTTGAGGTACCGCTGGCGCAGGGCGCTCGACGTGATATGGTGGTCGATGTGCATCTTCTTCTCGCACTCGAAGAAGAAGTGGTCCGTCAGCTGGTGCTGCCAGTTGTGGAAGGAGTCGCGGTCGAAGCAGCGTATCCGGGCGTTGATCAGGTACAGGTGCAGCATGGTGACGTGGGACCAGGTGCTGAAGGTGGGAGGGAGCTTAAATTCTAGTTAGAGCGTCGCGGGTTAGTTCAGGTATGAGCCCCTAGTGAAGATATTGAGAGGGACCAACGCACTGCTATGCCAGGCATTCCCCGGATTGATCGATGTGCCAACTTCCTCGCCGTCCTCGGCAAGCGTCACATTCTCTTCTTTGCGCTCCTTCTCGGTGATGTGATAGTCGGCAGCCTTGGACGTCGCCTTGAACAACTGCTCGGTGGCGCCTAGCACGCGGTAGGGCTCGACCACGGCGCTACTGAGGCCTTTGAGGAGGTTCCTCGAGGCGGTCCTGCTGAGATGCCGGACGGGGATCGACACGGGGGCCCTGGCCGGCGGGAGAAAGCTCTTCGGGGCGGCGGCTCGGGATGCGCTGGCGCGGATTGCGGCCCGGACGAAGGTCCTCGTCTGGGCCCGGCAGGTCTCGCAGGCCATGCTCATTGTTTCGGTTGCGTGTTGAGGAGAGAACAGGATCGCGGCGGGACACGCTGGGAGAGGAATTTCGTAGGGGTCTTCACGTCATGGCCGAGAGCATGACCGCATGGATATGTCAATTGGGAAAGAAAATGCCTGCCATGTGAGTGGCCCGGGAGAATATCGGTAGGTCGGATGGCATCGTGAGCCCGCATAGTATGGATCGCACTGTCTCACACTGTACGTAAACCACCTTCTACGACGAACTTCATGACGACGACAATTCAAGCTAGCTTCCGGATCCAATTCGGTAAGAATGTAATTTATGCTAGTGAGCACAATATGAGCAGCGATTGGACATTTATACATCGTATTGTTACAAGCACTATACAAACTTGGAGAAAACCAGTGAGCTGTTCGTGCCACCAAAACCGAAGCTATTGGAGACAGCGACGTCGACATGTTTCTGTTGTGCTGAGTGAGCCACAAAGTTGAAACCAGCCCCTACATTGGGCTTATCTAGATTCAGAGTTGCAGGTACAACGCTCTGGCAAGGTCATCAGCGGTAGTCCTTTGACAGATAGTATGGAGACTCACCTCATGAATCGCGAGGATTGAGAACAAAGCTTCGATGGCGCCAGCAGCTCCCAAAAGATGTCCAATTGCCCCTTTGGTGCTGCTAACGGTGATGTCCGATTCGGTTGAGTAGCCCTCCTCTCCCAGCATGAGCCGTCGAATGGCCGATGACTCTGCGGTATCGCCAACGAGGGTACCCGTTGCATGGGCGTTGATGTAGTCGACTTGTGACGGCTTGAGCCCGGCATTCTTAAGTGCCTTTTTCATAGCGAGGAATGCGCCGTGGCCGTCTTCACGCGGTGCCGTCATATGATATGCGTCCCCGCTGCAGCCATAACCCTTGATCTCCGCGTAGATGCGAGCTCCGCGGGCTTTGGCATGCTCGAGTTCTTCGAGAACACACACGGCAGCTCCCTCGGAAACAACAAACCCGCTTCGGTCACTGTCAAATGGGCGACAGCTCGCGGCCGGGTCGCTGTTGTACGCCGTAGAAAGAGACCTCGCACGACTGAATCCTGCAAAAGTCAAGGGATGGACACAGGATTCGGACCCCCCAGCAACCATAATGTCAGCATCGCCCATTGCGACGAAGCGAGAGGCATCGCCGATGGAATGCGCGCCAGTTGTGCAGGCTGTTGTTGCTGCATGGTTAGGGCCCTGGAAGCCGTGCCTCATAGCTATATGTCCCGCGGCCATGTTGATCAAGATCTTGGGAACAAATAGCGGAGACACCTTCTTGTAACCCTGCCGAGGCGGTTAGTCGACACGCAAAGGAGCACACCGGGTTTCCTACGTCTTGGTGATGCGACAAGCTGGTCTCGTATATTTCGTCCAGGTTCCCGATGCCGCTCCCAAGGCACACACCCGTCGCCTCTAGGTCTTCCTGGGTTGACGGCTCCCACCCGGCATCTTCCAATGCCATGCTGCTTGCTGCGACTGCGTACTGCGTGAACTTGGACATGCGCCGCTGCTCCGTCGCGCTGAGCCAGTCCGACGCCATCCATCGGCCTTCTCCTTCACCGCTGGGCACCACCCCGGCAACGGTGCTGGTCAGCTCCCGCCACCGGGTCTGAGGCTCGAGATGTGCGACGCTGACAATCCCCGAGTCGCCGGCCAAGAGACGAGTCCAGGTTCGTCGAACACCAACTCCCAAAGGCGTGATGGCCCCGAGGCCAGTCACCACTACTCGACGCATTATCTTTCCATAGCCGAGTTGCCGATACTATTAGAAGAAGAAATTCAACAAGCCCAAAGAACGGGCAAATTGAAGAAAGAAAAAAAACCCCCCTAAAAACTAATTTGGTACAAAAAGCTGAAGAGATTTATGACGTTGCGAGTTGATGAGACTGACGAAGATTAAAGTGACCATGTCTAATGATGGATTATTGCAGGGTCCATTTCCTTTCATAGATTAGCGCGCGATTGAATACCGGGAGCTTATCCCTTATCTATCTGTACAACCTCACGATAAGGCCTGGAGCTCTCCCGTAGCTCGGTGAGTGTACGTACCTCGACACATGCATCCGACTGGACAGGATTCCATCATCCTTCAATTGTCCCCCATTTCTCTCCATGTGAACGCTTACTTCTGCATCAAATTTGTACACTTGCAACTGTAACTCCAGGCCACCAAGGATTTATTCAGGCGGTGCCCTTCTCCCCGAATAGGCGCCACTCGCCCGAAAGGGGAAACAAAGACGTGGACGACTTCGAGCCTCGACGCAACACGTTTCATCCGCCATACGTCGTACTTGCATAGGCGTCGAGACTGGGCTTCTCAACATTCATCCAGCACCCTTGAATCAATCCTCTTCAACGGCATCGTTCTGTTCTCACCTAGAAGTCAGACAGATATTGACGTCGCCATTGGCACCATCGCCGCGTGGTCCTGGCTATCCGAACGCGCGTCGGTGCATCGTTTCGCAATTCAGTCACTTCTGTCTGGTGCCAATTCAGCCTTTTTCTTGAGCCTCAATTCATTCATTTGGTCCTCTAGTTCTTCAGTACAGTCTCGAAACTACGCGAAGAGGATAAGGAGACGGTGTCTCCTTGACCCATGATCTAGACTTCGACATAGCCCCAGACCCATGATATCTCTCTCCCGGTTTCCACTTTTGAATCTGCCACTCCATTTTACCCTCACCAGGAATCACCAGGATGGCAAAATCGGCACATGCTGACCATATGGCGGGGTCTTCAGCCCCTCCTGATGGCATTGGCCAAACCATCAGCGGTCCTAGCGGACGTTTGTCAACATCCTTTGACACAGGCGACCGTGGAGACGACTTGAAGCATCGAATATCCCACTGGAGTGAATCCGGTGCTCGTAACGACGAAGACGACGATGACCAAGGCTCTGAGTACGAGCTTCTTATGGATCCCAACCTCCCAGAAGAGTACGAAACACGACAGGACCGGCTCACCAGGGACGGCTCGAATGTTGACGACGAAGTTGGCTTGATCAAGGATGGGGAGGAACAAGAGGACTCTCCCTATCCCGAGGTTCGGGCTGCTGTGCGCAACTACGACGAAGACTTGCCATGTAACACAGTCAGGGCATGGACGATTGGGTTGTCGCTGGTCGTTCTCGGTGCCTCTATGAACACCCTCTTCTCATTGCGCCAACCGTCCATCGGCATCGGACCTCTCATTGCGCAAATTATCGCTTGGCCGATGGGCCATGGCTGGGCAAGGTGGTTTCCTGAGAGAGAGTTCAATACCTTCGGCTTAAGATGGTCTCTCAACCCGGGCCCTTTCAACATCAAGGAGCATGCCATCATTGTCGTCATGGCAAGTGTGTCTTTCTCAGTCGCCTATGCTACGGATATTATTCTTGCTCAACTCGTCTTCTACAAACAAAACTTCGGCGTCCCATTCCAGCTCCTTCTCGCTATCTCTACACAATCCTTGGGATACGGTATTGCGGGAATGTTGCGCAAGTTTCTTGGTATGTTGCTACGTAGTCATCATTGGGCTTCTGCTAATTTATCCAAGTATATCCTGCATCTATGATCTGGCCTGAGAACCTGGTGGGAGTAACGTTGATGAATGCCATGTATGAATCGAATGATCAACCGGACCAAACCATTCTCGGGGGAAAAATGCATAGGTATAAGTGGTTCGCCATTGTCACTGGATGTGCCTTTGGCTATTACTTCATACCCGGCTTTCTGGCCCAGTTCTTGAGTATATTCGCAGTTGCTACCTGGTTGGCGCCTCAAAACCCGGTGGTGAACCAGCTTTTTGGTGGCCAGACAGGTCTATCCCTTCTTCCCATCACTTTCGACTGGTCCCAGGTTGCTGGTTATGTCGGATCGCCGCTAATCCCGCCATGGTGAGTTGAAGTATTCCATCTCAACAATGCAATGGCTTACACCTGTCCCAGGCATGCTATCGCCAACACCCTTATTGGTGTCGGGGCTTTCTTCATTGTTTTGTCATCCTTCTTTCACTATAGTGGCGTGTGGTACTCGTGGTATCTACCCATGAGTGATTCAAGTACCTATGACAATATTGGCGCTCCGTACAACACTTCGCGAATCCTGACTCCTGATTTCACCTTGGATGAGGAGGCATATCAAAATTACTCGCCCTTGTTTATCAGGTGAGAAAGTCTAGTCCCGTTGAAAAGACCCAAAGACTTACTTTGAAGCACCACATTTGCTATGGCCTATGGCTTGTCATTTGCTGCCATCTCATCCCTTGTTGTCTATACCTATCTGCATAACGGAAAACAGATTTGGCAGCAATACAGGAACAGCGCAAGCGAGAAACCAGATATTCACATGAAGCTGATGAGAAAGTACAAAGAGGCTCCAACTTGGTGGTACATGAGCCTCTTCGGTCTCGTGAGTCCTGGTTTATTCGTGCCTCGAGGGTACCCGACTGACTGTGGATGAAGATGCTTGCAATTGGATTATACACAGTGCTCGGCTATGCAACGAATCTCAGCTGGTGGGCATTTCTATTGGCAATTGCCGTTTCGTTTGGATTCGCCCTCCCGATTGGAATCATCCAGGCCGTTACCAATACACAGATCGGGCTCAACGTTTTGACCGAGTTCATCTATGGTTATATTCAGCCAGGACGTCCTCTAGCACTCATGTTGTACGTGTCGTTATATATTAGCTTTTTTGACGGAGAACGCATTGCTAACTTAGTGCTCACAGGTTTAAAACATTTGGATACATCACCATGTATGCCCCTGAGATGGCCACATACTCGAGAAACACTAACAATCATGCAGGTCGCAGGCTCTCCGATTCGTGTCGGACTTAAAATTTGGACACTACATGAAGATCCCTCCTCGTACGATGTTTCTGTCCCAAGTCGTAGCCACGACTTTCTCATGTTTCATACAAATTGTCGTATTGAATTTTGCACTGAACACAATTGAGGATGTCTGCGAACCCCATCAGGAGGATCACTTCACATGCCCTGGTGGCCGAGTATTCTTTTCCGGTAAGCTCCTTGTACAAGAGAAGCCAAGCACACTCCTAACACACAACGCACTAGCCTCGATCATCTGGGGCTTGCTGGGACCAGCACGGATGTTCTCTCCAGGGCAGATATACTCGGGCTTATTCTTCTTCTTCTTGCTTGGTGCCATCACCCCCATCATCTTCTACTTAGCCGCGAAGAAGTGGCCCAAGTCACCAGCCAAGTATCTCATAGCACCACTCATCTTCGGAGGCGCGGGCGCAATCCCACCCGCAACGCCTCTAAACTACCTGTCGTGGGGTATGGTCGGCTTCGTCTTTCAGTTCTGGATCAAGAAGCGCCACTTCAGGTGGTGGAGCCGGCTGAACTTCTTGACATCATCAGCTCTGGACCTTGGGCTCGCACTGGCTACCTTGTTCATCTTCTTCGCATTCACGCTGCACGGCATCGACCCGCCCAACTGGTGGGGGAATAGCGTTGTATCGACGACGATGGACGTCCAGGGAACGGCGGTGCAGATGCATGTCGCCGAGGGAGAACGCTTTGGCCCCGAAACATGGTAATGTCGGATGATGGACGTGGAGTTTATGAGGATGCCGTCTTCATTGGCCAAGGGATAAGTCGGTCAAGTCGAGGGATGACGCTGTGTACTCATGATCCTTGACAAGTTGCACTCAAGGAATCAATGTGACCGAAAGATCGACCTCCCCCCTAAGACAGCCTCGATGCCTTCCGAAACCTCAAATTACTGTTGCACGCCGAATCCTCGCAGCCGACAATCCGACGCTGCGCGCATCCGAGACTGACCTAGTTGGAAGCAGACCGCTAGCTCGTTTCTGCGGGCGTCTGCTTTGAATGACCAATAAAGTCTAGGAGAAGGGAGAAAGGGCGTTTTCCCTCGAAGTGGTTTCCTCATGGTGTGAAAGTGATGCAAGAAGTCTGTGTGTGAAGGATGAGATTCTGTCTGCAACCGTGCAGCGTCGCACTCCAATGACCAGTCACAATAACGCGTAACCAGCGCCCTCTCGGGCCTCTGATCGTGTCTCTGGAGGGAGTCTTACCGAGGGCAAACAAACAAAGATGATGTGTGCGTGGGGTTACATACTGCGCATTTGCAGAGCCAAAGCTACGATTGGATGCCGACTTGGCTGAAGATTGCCCTAGAACGGCACATGCTACGAAGTACACAGAGACCCTTGCGCATCTCAGGCACCGGACAGAACACACAACAATGCCTAGTTTTAGGACAGTAGCCCAAGACGCGACCAGGCGTATGCGTCGAATCAGCGCCTGGGACTATCACCATGTCAAAGTCCTAGACTAGCAAACATTCTGCAAAGTGCGTCTTCTGCGCGAACGACAAGTGACGAGTCTCTTTTTCTTCTTCCAGCAGGCTCCCTGCAGGTTGTTGTTGCCTCTTCTCTCAATGAAATCCTCCCGTGTTGTACACACACCCTTTGCCCTAATTCAAGACCGACTATACTGTCCGTACGAATACATACATACCCACACACACACACACACACACATACAAACACCATCATCACCCTCCTCTTTCTACTTCTTCTACTTCCACATCTCTTTCATACCCCTTCTCCTTCATCACAACCGCCACCACCACACACACTATCACACACACTACTATCATCATGAACAACGAACAACCCGCCCAGCAGGTCAACCCTGCCTCTACCCCTGTCTTTGCCCCGGCCTTCGCCCCTCTCTTTTATCTTCCCTTTTATCCCACCTCTACCCCTATTTGCGATCCTGTCTTTGATCCTACCACTGTTGCCGGAATGAATGCTGGTGCTGCTGCCTTCAAAGATGCCTGTATAGCTGTCGCCAAGCAGGAGCAGGACAAAGCAAACTTCAAGGGTCTAGTTCAACGAAGCAACAAGGAGGTAAAAGAACGCAACAGGCTGAAGAGGCGTGCTCGTGCTGTTGCCGAGAAAGAAAAGGCACGCCGCCGCAGAGAGGCCGAAGATGGGTCTTCGAGTTCGGGCAAGAAGGGGAAGAAGACTCCGGCTACAATGACGCCTTCAGCCTCAGGCACGAAGAGGACTCCTGAGGCTCCAATGTAAGCTAGGTACCTAGATAGATAGGTTTGGACAGTGGGGCGACTACTATCGTGGAGCATCGAGTGTGATCAATGGGGTCGATAGTGATCCTATTAGGATCTGGATTTTATACACTGTGTTGGCGCGGTTACAGGCAGAAATTTGCTTTAATGTGATGTCTGTACCTCTTTTGATCCGTTAAATGGCACTTGCACTGCCAACTACCTGTACGGTTCCTCTTATTAGAAAAGGAAAAGTTCTGCATGACCCAACGCGGACTCAGGCGAACCTGGATAAATGGTTAGCTCAGCTAAGTAGTTAAGATACAGCACTAAGAATAAGGCCTAGGCCCTCAATTACTTATGATGCCTTAAGTGTTGAACTAAGGCATTATCAAAATAGAGAACAGGTATTACAATTTTAGTCAATTTGCTGAGTAGTACCAGAGGTCTAATGAGGGTGACTTGGGGTAGACAACAGGAAGAACACCCAACTACCTAAAGACGGAGAGAGGAAAGACGTGATATATCTCAGCTTCTAGCAAGGCGGAACATAAGACAGCCAAAACACTAGCAATTTCAAATTTGAAAGAACCAGCGAGAACAGGGCACCTTGATGGGTTGTCGAGGAAGGAACCGCACGCCTTGGCCCGGAGGGCACGGCCGTTGCCAAGGCCTACGGCATCATGCCAAAGCGCCTAAACATCTTCTTTATCTTCGACGGAGGCTTCCTATGGATCATCATCGGATCCCGTCAAGTCGATGAACACACGAACGTGGGCAAGCATGCTGAACTCGTAGTGGCTGAGGTCCGAAGCGCCTCGCGTTTTGTCGACGGACGGGATGTGGACAAGCATGTTAAACTCATAGTAGCTCAGGTCCGAAGTACCACCTGAGTGTTGGTTAGCATCACTGTATGTTTGCGGTCCTGAGGGAGGGGGGCAGTACCTCTGTGCTCGGGATGGAGGAGATAGTACTCGTGCGCCGTGGCGGAGATCCAGTCTTTGCCATTGCAGCGAACGAGTTGGTCAGGGAAGCCAATAAGGACAACGAGAGGGCAGGACGGACATTGGTAGTTCGCATTGGGCTCGAGAATGTCGGAGACTTCGACCATCGCATTAGTCCACGAGCAGCTGCTGCGGATGGGCAACAGCCTGTCGATGCCCGGCGCCTTGACGTGGAACCCCATCATCCACATAGCATCTTCCGAGTAGCCCAAAGCGGCCGCGGCGTATGGCCAGTGGGCGAACCATGGCATGTACGGGTCGTCCTTTCGATACGGGGGATGCTCGGAGCTGGCGAGAGCGGGATGCGACGGCGGGAGCTTCTTTGGAGAAGGAGGAGGAGGATACCAATGCACTGGCCGAGTAGTGAGGCTGGCTGTGAGACTGTCAGCTTGGATGCGGAAAAGGACAGCATACACTGAGTGACCTACCTGTGTGGTTGTATATGTGTCGACTGAAGAGATGCTCGAGTGTTGCACGTCAGCGGAGAAGATGCTGAGGTTGAGTTGTGTTGTGTGGATGGAGCTGTTTACTGGCTGGTGCTGTGAATCATGGGCGATGCACAATCCCCAACCAAGCATTGTTAAACAAAACAACTCCCAGTATGTTGAGCATCAACAATCGAGTTCGCTTTACCAAACCTCATCAGGTCACCAACCGTCTCAACGTCAGAAAACTTGCATTTTGTGGGCGTTCTTGGAATTGACTGACTACCCTGCCCATTTTCCTCCATCCGGAGGCGACACACCCCAGCGTCGCCGCAAACTAGGTTTAATATATATACAATAGAATTAAGTAGTTGAAAAAAAAAACTCCATCCACCTTGCGGCAGGATGAGAAGTAGAGACCACCGCCGAGTACAGAAAACCCATCGAGACAATGGTGTTTTCCTGTAAGACGGCACAGGTGGAATTAGAAGCCTCCTCTTTATACCCAAAGGCACAAACGTACAAAGTGTGCAGCCCGTCCCACGATTCCGAGGACGAGCACCTTATATCCATCCTGTGCCAGAAAGAAGAAAAAGAAACAGGGGGGAAAAACGTCAAAAAATTCATCAAAGGAGCGTGATGTCATGTGCCTGGTTTGGCTTCGTCTGCCGGCACACATCCGGTGTTACATTAGAGGCCAGTCCCTTGTCCGGAACAGCCGTTCATCCCAAGCGGGGGGGTTCGAAACAGTAAAAGGGAAAGTCAGTCCGTCGTCGAAGCAGCCTCACAGGAGTGCCAGGGCGCCAACGAGACCGGCCATGAGAGCAAACGCGGGCTGGTTGGCGGCAGCAGCGCCAGTGGGGAGCTCCGCGGGAGCCGAGGTCGGGGTGGTGGGAGCCTGGGAGGTGATGGTGACGGCGGGCTTGGTGACGACTTCGGTCTGAGGGATCTCGATCGTCGTCTCGGGGACGAGGGTCTCGACAACAGTTCCGCCGCCCACAGTGACAAGGACCTTGGAGTATTGAGTGTGGACTTCGACATCCGTGGCCGTCTCGTAGATGGTCTTGTACTGGTCGATGGTGGTCTTGACCTTGGAGACGAGATATTCCGTCGAGGTGTACACCTTGGTGATGACCTCACCGTTCACGGTCTTGGTCTCGGTGACGGGCAAGAGGCTGATGCTCGTGACATACTTAACATCCACCTCGCTGACCGTCTGATCAGGGCCCTTGACATGCTCGTAAAGCGTGGTGTAGATGGCTTCCTTGATAGTCGAAGTCTCGGTATAGACCTCCGTGATAGTCTCTCCTTCGACAACCGTAGTGATCGTAACGGGATAGAGCGCGGTTCGGGTGGTGTACTGAGTCTCCAGGCCGGTCTTTGTCACATCGGGCTTCTTAACCGTATCGTAGTAGGTCTCATAGCCATTTTCGATGATGGTCGAGGTCTCAGTGTGGACAACGGTAATCACCTCGCCTTCAACCGTCTTCGTCTCCGTAACAGGGCAAAGCGTGGTCCGGGTGGTGTACTTGGTGTCGTACTCAACCTTCGTAACATCAGGCTTCTCAACTGTCTTGTAGAAAGTGGTGTACCCATTTTCGAGGATAGTCGAGACTTCAGTGCGGACAACGGTAATCACCTCGCCTTCAACCGTCTTTGTTTCCGTGACCGGGCACAGGGTAGTGCGAGTGGTGTACTCGGTATCGTACTCAACCTTGGTGACATCGGGCTTCTCAACTGTCTTGTAGAAAGTAGTGTACCCATTTTCGAGGATAGTCGAGGTTTCAGTGTGGACAACGGTAATCACTTCGCCTTCAACCGTCTTCGTCTCCGTAACCGGGCAGAGAGTAGTGCGGGTGGTGTACTCGGTATCGTATTCGACCTTTGTCCTGTCTGGTCCCTTGACCGTGTCATAGAAAGTTGTGTAGCCATTTTCAATGATTGTTGAAGTTTCAGTGTGGACTTTTGTGACAGTCTCTCCCTTGATAACCGTGGTGACGGTCACGGGACAGAGCGTGGTCCGGGTGGTGTACGCGGTATCGTATTCAACCTTGGTAGTATCGGGCTGCTTGACTTCTTCGTACTCAGTGCTCTTGGCAACTTCGACGATGGTTGAAGTTTCTGTGTAAACCACGGTGACCTCCTCGCCACCCACAGTCTTCGTTTTGGTAACGGGACAGACGGTGGTTCGGGTGGTATATTCCACGTCCACGTCCGTTTTGGTGACATCAGGGCCCTTGACGGTGGTGACACCGCAGTTGTAGCAGTCGGTCACGACGATGGTGGAAGTGGTCAGCTCTGTGATGCAGTAGGTGCTGTTCGATGTCAGTTGTGGTGTTCTTCAGGGACAGGGGTGGGGCAGCTTACGTTCCCTCCTCGGTGTAAGTGGAGGTGACGGGGCAGGTCGTGACGGTGGTGTATGTGGTGAGAGTCTTAGTCTCCTCGTCGTGGCCGTAGTCTCCTCCGTCATAGCCGCCTTCATCATACTCGTCTCCTCGTCGCTGGACTTGGTTGGCCAAGGCCGAAGCTGCCAGGAGCAGTAAGGTAGCGCTGTACTTCATGGTGACGGAAGGTAGAGGGGATCTCAGCGAGAGTGGGTGGAACGAGGGCAAGCGGTGAGCAAGTAGCAACAATATGGGTAGAGCGAAGGGATTAAGTAACCTGAACGAAGGAGTTACTCAAGGGCAGTCTCGGTGCAGACCGAGAGAAGGAGGCTGGGGATGCTGCAAGAGGTGAAGTGAAAGCAGTATCGAAGTCTGAAGGGGGATGAAGGCACACTTATATCTGTAACCTTTGTGACCTAGCCGGTTATCAGCGAAGAGCAGGACGAGCCAGGCCAAGCCACCATGACATGTCCATGTCAATCCAGCATACAGCTTCACTCACACCCCACCTCGGGCTGCATCAGACGGCCGAGCCAGGCTGCGGAGAGGGAAGCAACGGTGAGGGGGTGGAGCTCTGCCAAGCCGTGATACGGCAAACAAAAGTCCAACCCTACTCGAAGAGGTTGAGGTTGAGGACGAGGATGAGCATTGGGAGATGTGGCTGGAGTTCACTGGAGCGACGGCATGGCGCATGGCGCATGGGCCCAGCGAGCCTGTCTCGAGGTGAGCGAAGGCGTGATGGGGCGTGATGTCAGGATTATGCACTGCGCGGAGGTCGGCGATGCGGCGTCAGTCATGGCCAAGATGTTGGTCGGGGGTGTGCGGTCGGCCGGCCAAGCAAGATTCTGAGGCTTCATCCTGGACTCGCGGATCTGCAATAGCAGGGCCGATACTTCGTACGTCGGGCTTCATGATCCATGGGACCGGCAAGGCTTCCGCCAGCTCAGGTGATGCTCTCAGCCGGCGTCATGGAAGTCTGGAGAAGTTCCGCGCTGCCGTGTTTCTCCATGAGAGACAAAGTAAGACATCGGTCTACCATGTGCTTTATTTCCTTGCACAATGGCATCACAAGAACATGATAGCACAAGACAAGAGTGACATGTTAAAAAAATGACCCAAGCCAAGCCTCCATCAACTTGCCTTGGTTAGTTACACAGTACCTAGATACGCAGAGGTCATGAACGCCCAGGCACACAAATCGGGGCCAAGGGAAATACGGGAAAAGCCAACCCCAAGGAGAACGCCAACAACAAATCAGGATAACAAACAGCTGGAACGGCTAAATCATCCTAGACGATCAGCACGCCTCGGTGCCTGCTCAAGGTCACTTCTGGCCGAGGAGCCAGTTGGCAAGGACCGGACTGGGTTCACTAGAGCCGAGCATTGTGATTAATGAGTGGTTTGTTGATAACGCAGCATGCAGGTCGACTTGACCAGACCCAACCAGAGTGAAGTGTAGGATGCACCAAGCGCCCAGCATCGGTCATTGGCCCAACACGGCTATTCTTTCTGGTCAGTTGAAGGGGCATGAGAGCCCAAGAGCCCGAGGGCCCGGGCCTCAACAACGTATAACTTCGTACAGGGAAATTTGCGCCATGACAAAGGAAACAAACAACAACAAGGAGCATCACCAAGCTGTAGCCATTGATGCAGTGACAGCTAGCTAGGGGAGGAGCTCGTGGTAGCTGCTGTGCTGTCTCCGGAGGTACAGCAAGCTTCGAGGCTCTTGTGTTGTTTGCCAAAGCCACTTCAGTTGCGACGGCTAGTCTAGGACGGCTAGTCGAGATCGCCATCCTAGCAATCGCCAATCGACGATTGCCTCGATGGCCAACGTTCAGGTCCAGTTTGGGTGCCAGCCCAGCGCTGTACGAATAGTAGCGCGTGACAACGACGCCGTGGTTTCGGAGGAGTGGAGTCCCCATGCAGAGCCATGTAGGAACGGGGACGAGGGGCGTAGATCCACGTTGTGATGCCACGAGCAGACGAGACTTGGCAGTCGGCTTCGTGGGCCGATGATGTGAGAAAGCCGGAGGCGGTCGGGACTTGGCGTGAGTATGAGTGAGTTGGCTCACGGATGGGTCGACGGTCGGCGGACGACAGTGGACGGGGCAGGGCCGAGAACTCTGAGCCGCCTCTATTCAATAAAACAAAGACGCAACCCACAATATGCTTACTTCACCATGCGGGATGTGGTGCAAGCACTTGCTTGTCTCTGCGTTGGGGGGGACGATTTGATGGCGGGAGAGTTCCGGCTTGCTTCTGATCGCCAGAGAAGCGTCGGATGAGACAAATAGTACAGATGTAATTCACTGATCAGTATTCGCAACGACAAGCTCGGCGACGGGAGGGCCGAAGCGGGCGTTCAGGGCACGGCATACTCATCGTAGTGGCCCAGAGGTGAGGATGACAAGAATTACGAGGTCGCAGTTGCTGTAGCCAACGGACGCCGTCGAACCGCAGACACTGAGATACTGAAAGACGGCCTCCGCCCCTCGCCAGCTGCCCTAGCACAGCATCAATGCAGTCGCGATGCAGCCACCGACGCGTGGTGTGTGTGGTTCTGTGGAAGCCTGTTTTTCGGAGCCGAGATCAGCGACTTGGTCAGGGGATCCCCGGGAGGGAGGAGAGAAGAAGTTTGACGACGGGTGTCCGTATGCTCCGTGGTTCCGTCAAGACGAGAGCCAAGTCTGCAAAGCAGTCCAGCCCGTAAGGCGAAAGGCGAGTGTGGCGTGTCGTGTGGCAGCAAAGTATACGAAAAGCTGCCGCAACGGGCAATTGCCGGGACGCCGAGTGATGAGAACGAGTGCTGCAGTGCGAGCGTGTGAGGGAAAGATGGATGGGCTGGCATTGAATACGAGAGAATGCTGCGTCAAGGGTGGCAGCTAGGGATTGACTTTTCCCTAGGGTGAGATACAGAAATGGTTGGATGAGGAGGGATGGTGTTGGTGGTTGGTGGTTGGTGGTTGGTGGTTGGTGGATGACTGAAGATGGAACTTCGTCGTGAAAGCCGGGCTGCCTGAGAAATCAGGATGCACCAGATCAGCGGTGGAAAGAAGCATCGAAGCCCACCTCCCGAGGCGAGTCGGCGGCAGCTTGCAGCGGCACGGGAAGGTGGAAGGTCATCCATATTTCGTAAAACTATATGTGTACGAATATCTGTTGCAGAGCGGCGAGACGCCGAGACACGGCGGTCGTCGACCGGCCAGCCAGCCCACTTGCATGATTACGGCCCCTCGGTTGCACGATGGAGCGGATTGGATGAAGAGGGGGGAGAGAATGAGGAGGTGTTGTGTAGGATCGGACGTGCAGATATGCGAGGGGGATTGGTGGTTGGTGTTGGGAGGTTTTGGTGTGTGTGGGCAAACAAGTCGAGTTGAGTTGACTGACTGTGTAAGAGAAGAAGCCGCACGTGTGTGTGTGGGTGAGACGGGGATGGCTACCAAGACGAATTGGATGACATCAGGGCGCTTTAGCAGCTCCATATTTAGCATCCGTTTCTCTTGGAACTCTTGGGACTCTTGAGCTCTCTTTGCGGGCGGATACGGGCGCGGGGAAGATGCTCCTAGCGAACTAACGACGAATAAACATTACACCATGACTTCAGCATGACCCGTGCGGCCAAGTCCACGGTTCAGAGAGTGAGCAGGTTCGTAATGAAAAAGAAGAAAGACGGGTTGCCGGGGTTCAAGGGTTGGCCCGGAACTTACTCTCTTCTCCAAACTTGTCCCGCACTTCTTGACCCGCACCGCAGTGGACAGAGCGCAGGTCTGATCAGTTGAGTGAGATGCCCGTCGTCGGTTGCTTTGTTGGTTGTTGATACGCCCGCCACCTCTCATCCATGGCCGCTTAGACTACATATCCAGCTCCCCAACAAAGCGCAGCAAAATTACTCCAAGGGCCAAGCCACAAGCCGGGCACGGTTACGGATTGTAGACCGAGCGAAAAAAGAGAGAGCAACGGAAAAAAGCCCGTCTGCACAAAAATCCAAACACTTATCCCAGGAAATCTCGTCGGTGGGTGGGTGGGTAGGATGCATATATGCTCGGTGCAAGGCGTGTAAGAGGGAGGGAGAGACAGAAAACAACGCTGTCTGTTGATCAGCGAGGGGGAGATCCCGTGCTACCCGGTGCGTTGCCTGGCGATCCCCGGAAGCGCAGCGAGGCAAACGGATGTCTCAGCTGGAGCCCAACTTCTTTCAATCGACGAGATTTTCTCTTCTCCCCACCTCTTGAAAATGGTTGCATCGTGAGACGGCAGCGGCGGGGAAAATACGATGGGATACAGCCCACCAACACGTGTGTGTGCGCCGCTGGGTTGCTAGGGCACTTGGCTAGCCTCCGCCGGGCTTAGCGCTCTGACTGCCGTGTCTCTGCCCCTGAAAGCGGCCGGGCCTAAGGCATCCACTAATCCTGGCCCCTTACAGTCCCACTCCATGTGATAGTGGAGGCTCAAGGCTTTTAGGCTTTTCGCGTCATCAAGTGGCAATAGAATCGACTCGATCGACTTCAAACCATCGCCTTCATACGAAACAAGCCTCTTTTGAAAACTCTCCCGGTAACCATCCCTCCAAGCTTAATGCCACCAACCCACCAACCTCCAGCGTCACTGTCGCAGTCACGGTTTTTGCCTCAGCTGAGAACTTCCTGCACCCCCAATTGACCAAGAAGATGGCATCCCACCCCTCCATCAGCTCAGGCTTCAACACTGGGTGGTTGCTTACTGTACACTGTAGTCCGCCAACGCGGGCCAAGCCATCCAGCTGCAGCAGCCTCAATTCTAGGCTCGGCCCATCTTCAACCATATATCCCGGCGTAACCGAGACGTCCGAGTCGATGCTCCGCTCGTGTTGCATTGCTGCATTTCTCCATTCGCCCAGAAGCTCATGTTCCCCTCCATCTTATTCGTACTCTTTCATCTCCTGACAAGTTGCATGGATCGACCCGTCGCCTGCGTCTACGTCCAAGGGCACGAGGCACCCAGTGCAGTTGGATAACAGGTCACGAAGCAGAGTAGCATGTTTCTTACATGGATGGAACCGAACTTGGATATCAATCCATAGAGATCATCGGTTCCAATGGGGTAGCCAACCATTTCATTGCAGTCGTCTCCTGATCCACCACAGCTTTCCATTGCTCAAGGTCGCAATGCAGCATTGAGCTACACGACTTAACGCTTTACCCCAAGGCTTCATGTATGGCATTGTGTACCTGCCGAGTCAGCTCCACGCATGTCGTGGTTCCAGTCATGGACCAAATGACTTGTGGTAGCATCTTCACGAGGTTGCCCTTCAGCAACCCTCCCGAGTGCACAAGCTCACATCATCTCACAAACCACAGACACTCCCAGATGAGATAACTATCCTTGAGGACTACTCATCATTCAAGTTTTTTTTTTTTCTTTTTTACTTATTTTCCCCAACCCAGCCTTGAAGCCAGCCCTGTACCCGATTCTCCTATTATCCCAAAGGCATTGGGTTCACCCCTGCCTTTAATCTTTCAAAACGCAAAGGTTGGGAACGTGATGGTCGATTCTCGGAGCTTCTAGCTCCTGAGAATCTGAGTCAGTTCCCTAACTACCGCGTCGCCGACCTGCTTGGTCGTGGCGTTGCCACCCAGGTCCTTGCTGCGCAGCCCGCCGTCGAGGGCCACACGCACAGCGTCCTCGACCGCCTTCGCCTCGGCGGGCAAGTTGAGCGAGTAGCGCAGCAGCATGGCCACGGAGAGGATCGTGCCAATGGGGTTGACGATGCCCTTGCCCGAGATGTCAGGGGCAGAGCCTGTGTTGGTACGCTTGTTAGCGTGACTGGACCGGTACTTTATTTTGAGAATTCGAGACATAAACTCATGACATACCGTGAATGGGCTCGTAGATGCCGTTGCACTTTCCATTGCCGTCGGGGATACCGCTCAAGCTGGCGCTGGGAAGGAGACCGATGCTGCCGGGAATAACACTGGCCTCGTCGCTGATGATGTCGCCAAAGAGGTTGCTAGTGACAACGACGCCGTTGAGCCCAGTGGGGTTCTTGACCATGATCATGGCCGCGCTGTCAATGAGCTGATGCTCGACCTTGAGGTCGGGGAACTCCTTCTCAAACGTCTCCGTCATGACCATGCGCCAGAGACGGCTAGTCGCCAGCACGTTGGCCTTGTCGAGAGACCAGACCTTCTTGTCGCCACGGCCACGGGCGAGGAAGCCGGCGAGGCGAGCGACGCGCTCAATCTCGGGGCGGGAGTAGGGCTCAATGTCCCAGGCGGTGCCGTCCCCGTTGTCCTCCTTGCGCTCGCCAAAGTAGATGCCGCCCGTCAGCTCGCGGACGATGACGAAGTCGGTGCCACGGCAGACCGAGGCCTTGAGGGGCGAGGCATCAACGAGAGATTCGGAGGCGAAGAAACATGGGCGCAGGTTACCGTAAGTGCCCATCTCCTTGCGGATTCTCAGCAGGCCCTGCTCCGGACGCACGGCGCCGGTGCCCCATTCAGGACCGCCAATGGAGCCGAGGAGAACGGCGTCGGCGGCTTTGGCAGCGGCAAGGGTCTCGTCGGTGAGGGGGGTTCCATGGGCATCAATGGAACACTGTAGAAGGATAAGATTGAAGGGTCAATGGATTGTTCAGAGTATACGCAGGCAAGGGGTTGCTTGTCGCGTGCAGAAGGGCAAGGAACTTACACCACCCATCAGGTGCTCCTGAAGAATAAACTTGCCAGCACTAGGCCTGTGCTCCTGAATGGTTTTCAAGACCTATTCCAGCATCAGTAATCACCAATTCGAAGCCCGAATGCTCTTCTCTGCTTCATACCCGGATACCCTCGGCCACGACCTACTCCAAGTTAGCACAGCGCTCAGCCGCCCAGCAACGCGCGTAGCACACACCTCGGGACCACAGTGGTCACCGCCCAGAACGACAATCTTGTGTTCAGCCATTGTTTCCGTGTCGCAGGTGCTGCGATTGGTCGTCGGGGTCGGTCTGGAAGGTTGTTTGTTTGTGTTTGGTTTTGGGTTTCCTCTGCTTTCTTGCTGCTTGGTGAAGAGCTGCCCCCGCCTCGACATCCAACTTGTAACCCCACCTGCCGAGATCGGAGTTCGTGAAGCTCCCGGTCCCGCCTCATCGCTGAGTGGCCGGCTCGGCCCAGGGCGGCTTGACGGAGGTACAGGTGTAACTATAGGGTAAACTGATTTCGCTTCCCACTTCGTCAAGGTTTTTCAAGCCTCACGTCAACAGCGCCAATAGATAGATGGTGTTGAAGATGAATTGCATTGACATGGCTCTTGGCTGGTCTGCATGTTTATTAAATCACCTACGCATCAGACCGGCCATCACGCCCACCCGTGGCTAGGCGGCAACAACTACTCTGCTCTGATACGCTTATTGAGGGCTGACTGCGAAATCCTCTGCCCCTCCTCTTGTGGAGCTTCAAAAAACCAAAACCACATCACCCAACTTACCATCAGCCACGTCGGCTGCATTGATGCCCATATGCGTCACCGCCTTTGGTTATTGGCTTGTAGGGCTGCGTCATCTGCCCCTTAGTGTAGTATTAGGGTATCATCTAGATGCATCTCGTACACTTTATCTCATAATATGTGTGGCGGGAGCCTTCTTGTCTTTTTTGTTCTCATCATCATGGATCAAATATGTATTCAAAGTATTCCGACATTCTTCCTTTGCTCTTCATTCATTTACTGGACTTATCCACGCCTATCGGAAGGATCTGAATGGCTTGCTTGCTAGCGGCGACGGAGCACCGGTCCCATTGCCTCGTCCCGTGTCTCGCATTCGACCTCCCCGCATGTTCGGTGTGTTTGCGCAGAATGCGCAGATGTAGACTCGTGGGAGCGTTCGTCGGGTGATGTTGATGCATTTGCCATGAAGCCACATCTCGCAGGACTCACTGGAAGTGTTAGTTCAAACTCAGTTTGGCTTTTCAGTCCGTCGTCAGAGGGACGTTCGAGAGGGATTTTATTGCACATACCACTGGACCATGAAACCGTCTCCCTCCTCAGTTGCCTTCCGGTTACAGATACATCGGATGTCTTGTCTGTCCGTCAACAGGCTTGACTCTGTAAGAGTTGACGGCGAGATGGTGCCTGGACGAAAGGAGCCGAGGTTGTTGGTCTGCAAAAATCGCTGTGACCTCGCGTTGCCCAAGTTCGATCGCTTTTGGCGGTCCTCAATGACCTTTCGCAGTTCGCTCGCTGCATCTCCGACCTTGTCATGATGCTCGTTCATGACAGTCTCGGCCTCGCTCTCTGTTTCGTGGTGGGACCCGCCGGCGCCGTCATGAACCCAGCTGCTCGTGCTTCTATCACTGAAGCTTCGCCGCGAAGAGTGGAAGATGGAGCCGATGGGCCTGAGGGGGTCGGGAAGGGCAAACGACGCATTGAATGAGTTGTTTCGACTCGGGATGATGATAGGCTCATCATCGGTGGACGAGTCATCGTCCGATGATTCCAAGCCGTCCCTCCTAGGCCTTTCTCGAGAAATTCGTCGGTGACTTACGGTTCCGTCCATGTCACGCTCACCATGCAGGATTGTTGTTTCGGCTCGAGCTCGTCCACGGGAATCGATCGTGAACCGGACGGATGTTCGAGTTCGAGGCTGTGGCGCCGCCTCTGGTATTGACGCGAGGCCTGAGAGACGGTGTTGGGCCTTGAGTGGAGACGCTCTCCCTGAAGGGCGTGCCATGGGCCTCGCAGGCTCGACGCTGCTCGCCTGCGAGACCGGTCGGGCAGCCGGAGCTAGCTTCGGGAGCACTGGTCGGGTCTGAGTTCTCCGTCCTCGGTTCTCGCTCATGCTTCGAGTGAGGCCCGGTTTGTTGGATTTGACAGGGGAACTGGCAAATGCACGGTCTGGCAGCATGCCGTTCCTCATGTCCTTAGCACTTGATGATCGGCGGAGCTCATCCACAATTGGTGTCCTTGACCCTGACTCCGCGATTGCTGCCTCAGCTGACCCAGATGTCGTTATAGGGATGAAATTCGAATCCATGGCAGAGGGTTGAGGCTGGCTGAAGAGCAACCCAGGATCTACGACGTCTCCGTGGGCCATTATACCGAAAGGGTCGTCCATGGAGGCAGCAAAGGCAGCAGACATGGCAGCGCTTGCGGCTAGCGTCGTTGGGTGCGATACGGAGGGCTTCGGGGCAAGCATGCGCTCTTGTCGAGGCATCTGGCCATTATCTCGATTTACAGACGGGTGTGGGGCGCTCGGGTCCTGGAACAGTTGTATCTCGCTGTTCCAGTCGAAGGATCCCGTATGACGATGTGTGTGGGCGGGGGTGGTCTGGAAAACATTTGACGGCGGCACGCTGAAGTCCAAATCCATGCCCATGGTTGAAGGATCCCAGAAGTTGGCGCCAGTACCAGCAGGGGCGGACATGGGATATCCAAACATGTCACCGGAGGCAGCCATCAGGGCAGCAATGTCATGCTGCTGTGAGCCCCCGGTAAAGTCAGGTTGGCCGAAGCTCTGATCATTTTGCATGGTGAGCTTTGGAGCAAGCTTGCGATCTCCTCTGCGGCCAGTCGGTGGAGGTGTCACAGTCTGCGTGGGCTCCGGTTCGCTGATAGTACCCCTCCGTGGCTTCTTGGACGATGACCGGGTTTGCTTCGATGGGTCTGGACTTGGCAGATGATCCGGCTCGGCGGTGTATTCTTTGGGGGCGTTTACAGAGTTCGGAGAAGACGCTAGACGGCGAGAAGCCTCAACCGGAGGCAATGGTAGGTTCGGATTAGGAGAGAAGTGATTAACATGGGTCGCAATCTCGGCCGCGAGACCCTCGGCAGAGAGCAGCCTCTTGTGGCGACTGGCAGGTGTGGCCGGGTTGAAGTCGACAAAGGGACCCTGGGATCCCCGGAGGTTCCCCGGGGTCGAGTTGAAGACGGAGTAGTCCTCGGCGAAGCGCGGTGTCCAACCCCCGGCGTCGGTAAAAGCCCCTTGGTTGAGCTTGGGAGTCTCGAAAATAGGGCTGGGGAAAACAGCGGAGGTCGGGGTCTGTTTAGGCGTTGGGGGACGAGGGTTCAAATCTGCGAGGCTGTGTGATAAATCGGTCAGCCTTGTGAACTGTGAAACGGGGGAGGATCAAGAGCTTCGAGGCGCCAAGGTAGGTCGGTGCGTGGCAGATTGGCAGATAGGGCGGGAGGTAGTCCTACCTTGTAACCAGTTGATCTCCGCTCATAGCAGCGCTGATTATGTATCATACAGGCCAGATCGGATCCAGCACTGAGAGTGCAAAAATTCGGTTCACGGTGCGGTGGGAACCAATTCACGGGGTGCTTGGGCAAGTCGAAAAGCACCTCAACAGCAATGAAAGCACATGTAAGAAATCGAAGAGGCGAGAGCGAGAGCGAGAGCCGTAGCGAGAAAAAGAGGTATGCAGTCGAGGATGGGACGGATGGGTCAAGCGAAAGGGTGGTTGGGACAGGACAGAAGGAGGGCTAGGATTTTCGGTAGTCGTGGGTCATTATCGAAGGTCGTAAACGATCATGGCAGAAGGAGGATCAACACATTAAAGTCTAGAACTGCATGTCAGAGGACAGCGGTCAGCTTTCTGTTGGCGGCGGGACGGAGAGTGCGAAGGAAGGGAGAGAATGAGTTGGGGTTGAGCGAGTGGGATCGGAGGACGGACCACGCAGGCCGGAGCCAAAAGAGGAGGGGCAGGGAGCAGGGAGAGGACGGGGCACAGGGAGAGGAGAGGAGAGGAGAGGGAGACAAACGCAAAAAGGCACCGTTGCCCTGAATGAAAGGTAGTTGGTTGTATATTTGCAAGGCGTGGAGTCGTGCCAAGGGAGAGGGAGGGTGAGAGAGAGAGAGAGAGAGAGAGAGAGACGCAGCCAGAGTAGGTAGACTTGTCTTTTTCGTTTGGGTCTGACGGGCGACCAATTGGATGAAGAGGAGGGACGGGGAGGAGAGAAACGAGAGACCTCAGACCGAGGGCTGTAAATGGAAGCGACAGAAGCGACGAGATGATAGCCAAACAAGGCGGGCCCAAGGTAGTAAGACGGGTAACTAGTAACTTAGGTAACGCAGGTCACGCCGTCACGGTCTCGTCTGCTCGGTCTGGCGGCTGGCGCTTTGCTTGTTGAGAGCGAAGAAGTGTGTGTCGTGGGGCTCGGCGTCGTTAGTTTAGGCAGAAGAAGGGGCCCGGTCTATTAACTCGGTAAATTTTATGGTCCAAGACGGGAGGCTTGGAGATGGATTGGACGGAAGGCCGCGGTGCGTTTGTCGGCGGGCCTGCTACGGAGTACACTTGGTACCTTTCATGCAGGTGCATAAGATAAGATGGGTGTAGTCAAAGGTGTTAACTGGAGAAGTAGAATAACTGGTTGTTCGTTGTTCGTTGGTCGTCGTTTTGTTGTTTAGTCTGTTGGCGGGTTGTGTTTGCTGGCTGTTGCCAGGCCAGTCAGATGTCGATGACGGAGAACAGTCCTGGATCCTTCTGGGTGAACAGGCAACATCCGTCCTCAGCCGACTTGAGACAGCTCAGCGTTCGGAAAATGCATGCAGCTAACCGGAGTCACTTCACGCACAGGCGGGCATTGAGAGTTTACAGGTACTGATAAACACAGGCTTCGAAGCGGCATAGGTAGGGGACAGGTGGCCCTATGTCGACAATGGGGCTCATCCATTGATACCATGCTGCTCCATCCTGACAGACGGTGAGTAAGGGAGACAATTGGAGATGGATATCTTGTGAGCCAGCCGCCACCAGTCTCGCGGCTCCTACCCGTGGATGCCCCCAGCTTGTTATTAGGGGAGGGGCCGGGGGGCTCAGGTGGTACCCCGGGGCGCCCGTTTCCAGTGGAGGGTGCCGCCACTCCAGCGCCTCCAGCGGCCGTCTCGTAGCCAACCAACCGCTGGAAACTTTACTTCCCAACTGGGATCGGCCCCCACCCGGAAGCTAGGTCCCCAAGTCCCTCTACCAGCCAGCGCCTCCACCAGACGCGAGCAACGCCGCTTTTTGCGCCCACCCGCCCCCTTGCTTGCACAATCTAGGTACCTACTTATGCAAAGGCGCCGTTTGCGGACACCGTTTAAAACCGACCTCTCCAGTCGCCATACTAGAAGCACCTATCTCATCGTTCTATCAACACTCGAAAGTCTCACAGTCTACCGCAGTGGCGGCATCTTGGACAGCCCGAAATGCGTCTCAAAGCTGGAGTATCGTTGAATTGGCAGTCATGGAAAATGACATGTCTGCATTCTGAACAGCCGTTGACTAGGTACTGCCTACACTCAGTCAATTGAGATTGAGTTTGCGAGGGGAGCTTGCCACGCTGTTCTCTTTGAGAGGCGAGGCCAATCTTCTTCTTTGATACGTTGTCATTTCCCGCGGAAATGGAAGATTTGAGAACCTCTCACAAAATCGTCCTGAGAAGAGAGCGAACCCTTGTGGCGGGTCTTGGTTCTGACATGCACAAAAGAGGCGATGTAATAACAGACAAGGCTTAATACACTCCAATGAGTAAGTCCACTACATGGCCATTAGAGCATTCGTGGCTGTGAGTATTTGCTCTGAAAGCACGGACGAGAAATTTGTATTTCTAGGGGGATTATTGGTAGTGCTGTGATGGTCACCACTCTCTCGTATGAGTCGTGATAGAACAACAACATTTTGCGGTTCGACCCAGTCCTCAAACTAAGAGATGGAAGGGGCTGGGTTTGCATGTTTATTGAGTTACACCAGATGTGCAAAACTGCCTGGTTGTAATAAAGCTTGATGCAGAGTTTCGGAGCAATATTAGCAACGGCTAATGTTGGGTGATGTTTTACGCTTTTGAGATTTAATTAATCAGCCCAAGGGCATGGTGAATCACAGTATTCCGGATACTAAAGATACGTACCATATTGTGTTATCAGCGGCATTTTATACTTATGAATCGTGATGGAGTTGCCTCAACTGGGGTTGCATTGAGGGAGTCAGGATACTATCGATACTACCCTCGCCATTGAGGGTTGGTCAACTTGAGTTGGGTACGTCTGCTACTGTGCTCTAGTAAAGGACGAGTAGAACAATTGAGTTTCAGTTGTACCAAAAACAGTTCCATTGATATGTTACTCTAACTTGCGGGATGCAAAGCATTTGGGACTGTGCTTGGGTTGCCTCGGGCTCTGAGACAAATCTAACCATGTTGTACCAGACCTGCCATTATCGCAGGCTTAGATTCTACTATTACACTAATTGTAAGATCTAAGACAATTGATTCACTGCCAATAAGAGCAATGTAAGGGTGTTGACCCCAGGTGAGGTAATGTACCCAGTTGGTGCGTCATTGTCCAACTCTCACTGCTTCTGTCTCAGGACTCAACTCACCTTTAACTGTGGGAGAGAAAACCATCATGACGGTAAGATCGAAGTGTTTAAGAATATAATATTGTATCTGGTCAGTTGCATATAAAGCGACCATTACGCGCACCTGGGTGGACGGAGAGTTCAGTTCATCGATTGCCTTAAGCTCTCCAACTGAACTTCTCTACGCTTGTCCCAACAACATATAGACTGCAAAGATAGAGCTCACCCATATGGAAATTTCCTACGTCCTGATACTATCGCTGTTCGTGAACGGCCTCATTTCTAATTAGTAATAAGGATTCGTATAGAAGTTAACGGTGTATGCATCTCCGTTTCTCACAACGGCAACCACCCACCGTTTCAGCCCGGAGCGCATAAATATGGATAAATCTCATAACGGTCGAGTGGATCCTCGGGTCTAAAAGAGGCATTCTTGAGAGCAGCGCGGGAGCTAGGCCCGATCTGTTAGCGACCGGACATAGCAAAATGGCATCACCAGCGCGCTCACCTCGCAACTCCAGGGTTCCGTTGCCCGAGGGAGAAAGCGGGATGGGCGACGGCCAGTCGGGAGAGACGCGGGGACGTGAGAAGACGGGACTAACGGCCCAAAGCGGCTTGAACAGGGATCAACACACAGCTGAACCTGCCTCAGGTAACGGTTAGTATTAAAGGAGGCAGTTGAGGTGGGATGGTTCGCCTGACGTTCCCGGAATCAGATGCACCAACAACATGATAATGACGATGATGACGGTCATGTTCGACGATAAGCCCCTGATAGGCTTACTTTCCTTCTCCTTTTTCCTGGCTGTATTTGCTCATCGGGTGCAGACACCGCTCGATTCGAATTATCTATCCTTTGGCCATTAAATTCACCCGGCAGACTACTCTCGGTTTCCCCTGCATCGTTCGCATTGACGCAGAGCCAACCAACTGAAGCGTCTCACTCAGCGAACGAGTCGACGTCAGGTCTTTTCGAAACATGGCATGTCTCTTGCAGCGTTCGCAACGCTCGGCGCTTAACAATCCGTTCGTTCCCTTCTCATCAACAACCAAGATGCAAGACGTCACAGCAGATACTTAGGTTCCATCATACATTCTGATGGCTTCAGTGCATGCGAAATTACTTCGAGTGTTCCAACAGTGCCTACCGAACCTTCTTCCCCGCCGGGAGGGGGCCAAGGCCTGGTGATGTCGTTCCGTTGACGGCGTAAAGGCAGTGTAAATGACGAGCAGGTTTCGGAGCAGAAATAAGAGCTTGCGCGGTTGCCGGTGCCTGAAGGCAACCCCAATTTCGAGTCCGACTTTCGTCATTCGGTTGCTCGTACGTCGAAAGCATGTAAGACGTGAAGTATCCAACGAAACCACATCTCAGCGCCTTTTCGTGTCGGACGGAGGCATCGTGGCCAACTCCCCCAAGAATGCCCCGACGCCGCGGCTCCCGCTAAAGACGCCATGTGTTTTCGGATCAGGGCACGGATAAGCGTGTGGATGCCCGCTTCCATCATCATGTTTCTCGATTCAGCATGTTCTGGCCTTGCTCATTAGCGAAGCGGAGGAGGCCGGGATTCGCTCGGCGAGACATCTCGGATCGATGTTTCTTTATGCCGTATCTCGAACGCAACGAAGCCTCTTTGGGAACAACTCTTCGCTTAGATGTCTGTCCACGGCTTACCGAGCTCATCAATCGCCTTCCAAGCCTCCCTGCAAGCGGAGAATTGACTTGTTTCCAGGATCGCATCATCACCCAAGTACGTACCTTTTTTGTCCGGGGAGGGGCCAACAGTTTTCGCAATCTGTACCTGCATGTGGGCGTCAATGCAGCGCATCGGTTGCCTGCTAGGTCACGGACTGTTTGCATGAAGAGGGCATTTCGGGATGGGGCAACCGGGCAAACTACTTGGGCTTCCACACTGACCACCTGTTAAGTTGCCCGGAAGAAGGCCTTCAGACCGTCCCTGGATAACGCATAAGGTCCCGGGGGAAACAAGCTCGGGCGGCACAGTGATGTCCAGGTGTTTGCAGCGTTTACTTTACCGAAGTAGATAGGGTACTTGACTTATTCGTATACTGAAGCGACAAGGCAGATAGATAGATGAGCCTCACGAGGTCGAGAAGTTGACATTGGACGTCTATCAATGCCCGATGCCTGCGAGCATCTCATGCCACCTCACGGGATCACTCTCTGATTGGCTGTCCCCTATTCTGTTAATAGCTCACTCTTTCCAACGCGACGGTTTGTACGAAGAGTGTGTGGCACGACAGCCGCTCCCGCATCCGTACCTGAGTTAGCTCGCGACCGGGGGCTTAAGTGCTTGCATTGGGAGGAGAAGGGCTGTTAGTCAGTTCTCCCCCCTTGCAGACCACCACATGCCGGCAAGGTGGTGGAAAGCGATTGGATCTGCAGCGTGCGTTTTGGTATTTTATCTGGTCAACGTCGAGTCAACTTATGCGAGATGGCATCAAGCGTAGACTCAAACTCGAGTGGTGGTTAAGGGCATGAAGAACTGGATATTATGCTTTTGCGTACCTTGGCTTGGCGAATTGATGGTCTTCGTCGCCGAAATACACCATGTCAATGAACGAATGGGCCAGTGTTCCATTCTCACTTCTTCTCTAGTCCTCCAATTAGCCACTATCCACAGCCAACAACAGCCGCCGCAGATCACCACCCACTTCACGAATGCCCTCATCCAGGAACCAGCAACATTTCCCATTCCCACATCCCGGCAGAAGACAGACGGAGAGAAGGCCCCCCTCCCTCCCCTCCCCCAAAGAAACGCAACCCACCCCCACCAATACAATACAGCAACACCCACGGGCTGTCCACCGCGCCGCATGAATCTGGGAAATTAACCTAACCCTCCACGCACATCACATCTCGGCGGCATACGCCCTCCCCCCCTTCCCTTGGCTGGACAGATCTAGATCTGACTTTGCCGGACAAGTTTCTTGTTTGGGTTTGGCCGCAGAGATGACAGGTTCTTGTTGTTTTCCCTCTGTTCCTTTTGCAGGGAATACCCTTGCGCCGTGGCTGTGCGTTGTCAGTCCGTTCTCAAGGCCAAGCTTCCCCCTCCCCCCTCCCCCCCCGTTCGCCTCCAGCTTCCCGCCCTGTCCTCTGTTTTGGTTGTCTGCGGCTGGCTTCCGGCGGGCTCGCGGGTTGTGCGAAGGTACCTTGTCTGGCCAAAAGGCTCTCGCCATCATCGGATGGGCTCCTCGCCTCCACATCGATCCCCTGTTGGTTTCCCCATCTCCCTCCGTCTCGTCCAGGGCCCTTCCCAAAACGCGCCACCCATCTTCCCCCCTCCTAAAATACCGACCGCTCTGACGAAACTTCGGTTCACGTCCTACCTATCATACCACCAGGGCGACCTGCTGTGGTTCCGATGCCCAGGTAATACCTCTCTAAGACACGAACTAACCCAACAACACGGACCTTTCGGCATGGCCCTTCCCCCCGGCTCCTTTGAACGTGTCGACTCCATATCTAATGGCATGTGTCTGTTTCAAACGCTTGCCGTAGGAGCATCGCGTAGAAGAGCGTTCGTCCTTGAACATGGCATAATAGAACCAAGCATTCACAAGAAGGCACCACAATGGTCGACACGAGCCAACCGCGGAACACCCAGGTCATTTGTGCCTCTCTAATTATCCCAAAGGAGATGTTTCTTTAGCTTCCCGGAGTCTGACCTCCAAATTCATCCATCCGTGCCAACCTCACCCGGACCATCCGGCATAATCCACCCCGTCAACAGTCGTACCTTATAGCCTGTTCAAGGAGGAAACAAGAGAAAATAACAGAACTGTAATTCGTACACGTAGAACGCTCCGCTACAAGCCCCTCACCCCTTCACTGTAATCCAAAATCAGTCCCCATTTTCATCCCTGGCTCTCCCCAATATCCCGTGTAAGCTTCTGCTACCTCAACCGAAGGTCTCGTCTTCCGAACACACTCTTTACAAAGGGCCTCCCGGTATCGCACCAGGCTGCCTCTTTACCATCCCAGCACCGTGGTACCACTTTAGCCCGCAGGATCGCCGAAAGGACCGGAAGAGGTGCGCGACCAGGACCAGCATTTCGATCGACGTGCCATCCGCGGGGGTGCGGGCCAATCGCGAAACAAACGGCCGCAATGATCCTCAACGGCAGCTGCCCCATGAATCAAGGTAGGTTTCACGTAGTTGCTCTCCTTACGTACTCCACGAAAAGTAACGCAGCCATCGCAAACTGGAGCAATTGTATGCGCCCACGTAGTATGTAGATTGCAAACTGTAGCTCGAGCCAACAAAGGAGCCAACAAAGGAGCCAACAAAAAACTGACGGTACTATTTTGATATCTTATCCCTTCTATCTAATTTAGCTTTGCCCTGCATTCGACTGGCCAGCAGTGTCGTCCATCTTGCTCGTTCAATCATCATCAAGCCCTTCTTCCGACGGGGCGACTCAATGCCAGAGGCTGTCTATCTAAAAATGAAAATAAAAGTAAAAACAAATAATCAACGCCTGGGTATCCCTCAACAGCGTGAGCAGATGTAATAAAAAGCCCATGTAATGAAAGAGCCCAGGGCCCTGACTTGGCCTTGGACTCGCGAAATTGCTCCAAGCCAAGTCCAATGACCCAATCCCAGGTATTCCCATCCTCCAACGCAATAATAAGCGTCCATCCAAACAGCCAGCCGTCGAAATTCAATTTCGCGGGGAATCTTCCCATAAGCGGCTGGTGCCTGGCTCTTTTCTTTTTCTCTTTCGATCCACGAATAGCCAAAACAAAATAATAAGACTTATGTGCAATATCGGGTAAACAAATTGTAAAAGTAAAAACAATGAAACAAAAGAACATTGAGGTACCATCCAGGGCAAAAGGAATATGCTCGCCCCGTGATGGCACCCTGGTATCAAGCGTCCGTCTTTGTCCCAACTTTCATAACATAGCGAGTGACGAGGCCATTGCGGCCGGGGATATACTTTCGTAAAAATGGCAATCAAATGAGTGATGAGGAGGAGATCTATAGGTATAAAGGACAGGTAAGGAAATTCAGAAGGCGTCGGTGATTAAATCATGTTCGGGAAAGGTTCGGTGGGGGTCATGAGCGTCGTGGGTGTCGGCCCAAGCATGCACATCTGAGGAGGCGGCACTGCCGACATCATCTGCTGCGGCTGCGAAGTCATCTGTGACATAGAGACCGGGGTGGGCGTAACGGCTTCAGCAAGAGAAGAGGAGGCCATCTGCGGAGTGAGCGGTGGAGCCTCGGTCTTTGGCTTGGCCATGGCTGCTGCGGTCGCCATGGCCCTGGTGTTGCTGCTCTCGCGGCGCCGCTTAGGCGTGTCCTTGATCTTGAGGTGAGTGTGACACTGTTCTCCCGTTAGTTTCTGTTATCATTATCTCAGTTCATCACTCCAGTCTCTTACCTTGTAGGCGTGTCTGAACCAGGTTGTTCCCTTTTTCTTGCTGCTGACTAGCGCAATCCATTCGTTGCAGCTGCCGCACAGTCCCTCCCACACGTCGGGGTTGCCGTCCATGCGTCGCTTTTGCTGGGGCTCCTGGAAAGAGCTTCCAGTTGCGGCGCTGATTCCGTGGGTAAAGGACTTGTCGTACCAGAAGGCCGAGTTCTTCAGGACGAGCCACCTTCCAGGCTTGCAGATTCCGCACCAGCCCTCACGCTTGTTGCCATGTCCGCGAACCCATCTAGGGGTGTACAAGTCGCCTTCGAATCGCAGCTCCTGCTCGCGGGGCATCAAGTCTGGGTCGGAAGGGTTCATGTCCTCGGGAGGCGGCGGGATCTGCTCCTCTTGAAGAGCAGCGTACAGGTCTGGCGGGTCCGACAGGTCGGTGTAGTGACCATGCAGCGAGTGAGGATCGCCGTTGCTCTGAAGCATTCTGAAAAGCCCGTGGGAGAGGAGTGGCGGCGGTGCCTCAAAGTGCGCTGCGTCGGGGTGCCAAGCCTGGGAGGGAACCTGTGAAGGGAGTTGCGAAGGCAGGAGCATGCTGCTTCTCTGGAAACCGGGCGTGCTGGTGACCATGAAAGGAGCTTGCTGGACTGCTTGGAGGTTGCCGTAGTTCAAGGGCAATGGGTTAGCGCCAGGAGTGGGCGAAGAGTGTCCAGAGCACAGTTGCTGGTGCGTGTTGAAGATCTCGGGGTTGGCATGGTAGACGAATGGCGAGGGCTTTCGGCTCATGGTTCCATAGGTTCCTGTGGACCATCGCTTGATACGGGGACCTTCAACGCTATAGGGCGCAGCTCGTCCAGGGCGAGGGGATGGAGATGCTCCGCGGCCGCGGCTCTGGGTTCTGACGAGGTCGGTTCGCGTCTGCTGGGCGGCGATACGGGGCGATGCGACAGGCGAGAGCTGAGTAGACGACATCAGGGAGTTGCGGTTGGAGGGCGGCGGGTAGTCGGAGCTGAATGACTGCGCCTCGGAGAGAGCAGTGGAGAAATCCTCGTAGGAGGGCATGTCGGACAGAGCACCGGAGGTGGACATGGAGAAGGAAGAACCGGACATTCGGCGAGGCTTCACGTTGCCGTCGAGAGCCATCAGCTCCTCGTCGGCGACTTGGTCTTGGTATCTCAAGTCAAGAACGGGAATGGCCTCGTCGGTAGTGAAGGCCTGGCCGATGCCCATGCCCATGTCTTGGTCAAGGCCATGGAGATCGAAGTGATCCTCGCATGGCTTGTCCATCCACGAGGCTAAGCCATTGTTAGCCATGGACGGCGTATCGGCATGAGGCTGCTCACCGTTTTCGATCGACATAGGAGGGCCGAAGTCCTGGTGCATCGACATGGGGCGCGACATGGTGTCACTGGGCGTCTGCTGGAACGAGATGGAGGGGGCATCCCAAGATGGCATCGAATACTCTTCGGGGGTAATGAACGTGAACCCGGCATGGATAGTGGCGGGTCGAGGTCGGGTTTGAGTGGTGGGCGTAGACCACATCACCTCTGAGGACATAGCCTCAGAGTCAGGAAACTCGGTCCCGTTCATGGCGGCGGCGGGAGTGGACCTAGGTAAATCTGGAAACTGGCAGTTGGGGCTGCTGAGGATGAATGAAGGTGCGTATGCTTGTTGTTGGTGTTGGTGTTGGTGCTGGCGTTGCTGGTGTTGCTGACTGTGGTCATGTCCATGTAAGTTGGAGTGGATGTTGGAGGATAAAAAGAGTGATGGCCTACAACTGTGTGTGACCAGAGTCCATAACTCAAAAGTCAAAGGGAAGGGCGAGAGGTGATTTAATCTCTTATTATTGGGAGAGTAGATCTAAGCAGAGCCAGGCGCGTGTCAGCATGATTCTGTGTGTCGAGGGAGGGAACGTCCGGGTGTAGAAGCTAGGGCGGAAGATGCTGCCAGGTCCACCCATCGTATCTGGATCTTCGGGAGTGCCGCGGGCCATCTTAGACTTACCTGGTCAACTAAGGCCGCAATGGCCAACTCGGATGGGGGGATAATTTCCGGAAAGCCAGCATGCGCTGTGAAGGTAAGGAATGCGTTGGTTTTTTTTTTCAGGGCAGGGTTGGCCGGGGTATAGAGTAGTTGCTAAGAAGCAATGCTGGAGCTGAGAGCGGTGGGGTGCGTGTGAGGGCGAGGAACCGGCAGTATCAAGGCGTAGGAAATGAGGGCGAGGAGTTGGTCTGTGGGAACTCGTGGAGAGCGAAGTGCTGGCAAGGCAGAGTAACCGGGACGGGTCTTGGAGGGTGGAGGACGGATGAGAGCCAGCTCGCGAGGATATTATAGATCGAGGCGGTATGGGGCAGAGCCGGCGACTGGGCAAAGGAGTGACTATCAATCGGAAGAACAAGCAATGAGGGTGTGCGGGTGAAGTGGCGCGAAAGCAGAAGCAAGAGAAGCAAATGGAGGGGCGGAGCCGGAACCTAGAGGTATAAAAGAAGACGTGTATCGAGAGCAAGAGGCATCATCCATGTGGAGGAGCCCAGGCTCCGCAACACAGGGACAGCACCAGGGGACAGGTTTGGGAGGGCGGGAGGGGCTGGGCCGAATGCTCAGACACAGACCGATCTTGAACTAGGTAGAGGAGTCGCAGGTCTAGGATGCAATGGGTCACCAGTTGAGAGTGTGAGTGTTCGCGGACCTGGAAGTTGGGATGCCGATGGGGCCGCCCTGTGTTCTGGAGCAGGGGAGCCGACGACAAGGACTGGGATCAGACGAACCCCGGGCCCAGGGATAAGGTGACGGAGCGACGGGGCAGCAGGGCTGGACGGCAGTACTGAAGCTGGTTGCACTGTCGCACACGCAGCGAAGTCTGTTATTAGACAGACAGTCGACGGTATACTTTGGTACTGGTGGAGCGAGGGCCTCTTGATGCTCTCGCCGAGCGGTGGAGAAGACGACGGCCTTTGCCGGGCGTCATCGAAGCCGTGTAAGAGTCGACGAGAACCGACGAAGAGGGGGGGAGGAAGCTGAAAGAGGGGCTGGCGGGCAGAGGAAATTGGAGTACACAATGCCTAAGATCCCAGACGAACCTCGAGACTACGTCCAGGCGGCGCAGACGACACATTTTCATTCACTTACTCACTCACTCACTCTCTCTCTCTCACTCTCACACACAGGCTCCAGTAAGAGTGGGAGTGAGGACATCGCCAAGGGGTCCGATCGGACCAGTGCACCGCCCACTCCGGGCTGCACGACAGACCAGACTCGTTGGGAGGTGGCTTGTCTCATCCGGCCCTGAAGAAACGGCGAGGTGGTGTGGGCGGGCGGGCGAGTGAGTCGACGACGACCGAACAGGCGTGTCGACTCAAACCGAGCCACGTTAGGCTCGTCTGGGGTTGACAAAACCTCCGACCACAGCGGAGTCGCCGATGGAACCACGCCCGCCCCCGTGGCGCCAGAACCTCACGCCCGCCCAAATCACCGCAGAGGCTTGACGCCTCAGCTCGACGCCTCATCTTTTTGCCTAGGAGGACCCCTTCTCTGAGGCGCGATTTCACCCCCCTCTCACAACACCCAGCGCCACGACCCCAGGCACGAGCGATGGGCGACCAGGGGTGGAACAGAGCATGTTGCTATTTTTCACAACACTCGAAACCGCTAAAAGTCGGGACACCGAAGTCAACTCTCGTTCCCCCTCCCGAAGAGGCCCAATCATGCTCTTTTATGACGGGTAGACTCCTCCGTTCAGGAATCCAGGAACCTTAGAGGCCGGGGGTCCAAGAAAAGTCCCGGGCCAGGTGCTGTTTTGGGACCGCGTCGGGAAAGAAGCGCAGGCCAAGGGTCCGTCCTGGCGTGGAAGGAACGGAATATGGGCTTCAGAATGCCATTTCCGTCGTCAACGGTCGGATCCCCCGCACCAGGGGTCGATTGGGGGTGGTGGGATGGACAGATCCGTGCCTGGGAGCTGGGAAAACAGTCCTTCCAGCGGCAGCCAGCGGGAGCGGCAAAGCAGCAGGGAGGCTCGTCATCCACGATTCCACCACGGTTTTGACGGCAAACGGCGACCGGCGGAAGATGACGGTATGTTGACTGGGAGAGACGGCTTCCTCGGGCGTGCGCAGACCCGCCCAAGGCAGTTCGGGTTTGTCTCTTGTGCGCGGCGGCGAAGAAGAAGCAACGCCAGCTGTCATCGCAGCGCAGCGCAGCGGCAGCGGAGGCAGCTTGTTGGTTCGGGTAGCTTCAACTCGACTCGCTTCGACTCAGTTCGAATTAACGGAAGCCTAAGATGAGAGGGCCTGGATTGGACGGTGACGGTGGTAGTGAATGTGGGTGTAGCTCTGGACGTATGGCGGCCCTAGCAGCAAGAGACACATCACCGACACGTCGCCCACCGTCTTGATAACTGAAGCTAGTTCCAAGAAACGAAACACTCGACACGCCAGCTGGGCTAGCCACTGAGAGCTGATTGTGGCGAGTGACGCCCAAGATGGAGGGTATATTCGAGCAGACGGAACGTGGTATAGGGCAGCTTAGTTGGCTGCGATGAGCTGTCGTCAGTAGTCGCCTGACGCCTCCTGCCTCACGCTGGATGCCGGCCGCTGGACACTGCGCTGGACGCTGGACGCTGAAAGCTTGCAGTCCGTCCTGAGGGCGAAGAGCGCGCCGTCAGTGGTGAGAGTGGTGCCTTTCGGTTTGGCGGGATGGGAGTGTTTGAGGTCGCCTTGGAGGTGGCTGCGCGACGCGTCGTGGTTGGTTGCGCGCTTACCTCAGCGGGGCAGCAGGGGTCCGCAGGGGGCGGCGCGGGAAGCCAGCGGAGCCTCCAGCACACTTCAGGCCTCTTTGGGCCTAGAGCAGAGACCAAACCGCCTGCTATTGGCGGGGTGGCAGGTTTCAGAGCTACGCTACAGGGGTGCTTCCAGGAACGGGCGTCTCAAGATCTGTTACAGGCCCAGGGTACCCATCCCCGGGACTGGAGCCTGGACGTCCACTGATTGATTCTTTGGGTTCTGTGCGCCTCAGACTTTCTCAGTCTGCTGGAAGTGGAAGCCCACTGGAAGCCGAAGGCCCCGTGCCTCGTGCCCGCTGCCAGTCCTTCGGAGCGGCTGCCGGCTGTTAAGCGGGGCGGAGGCACGATGTACCTCCTCCGCTTTCCCAACGCTCTTCTGCAGGCATTGGCCATGACAAATAAATGCCCGCAGACAAGTACTTCGTACTTCGTAGTGGAAAGAGAGTCCGGCCCGTGAAGGTGAACCGCGAACAGACTGCCCGAGATGAGGTGAGCTGCCTAGGGTGAGCTCCATGAAGGTTACCCACCACAGCTACCAGCCGACGGCTCTGCGACGAACACGTCACGAGGCTACAGCGAGCTATGACGGACTAGGACGAATACCTATTCCACGACTTTCTTTGCTCGTCTTTTCTTTTGACTTTTCATATGACTGGGGCCTCCGAGTATTGCACCTCGCTCTAGTTTCATCGTCCTCCCGTCGCCCAGCAACTTGCTTGTTCCACGTCCCCATTTCTCGGCGCTGGCAGCCGCCTATGACCTGACACACACTCGTCGTTCGTCCCGTCTTATCCCCGCGACGACCGCAACCCCTCGTATACCTTACAATGAGAATGTTTCGAGTGGGCTCTAAACATTCCTTTGTCTGATCGCGATCAAGAGGAAAATTGCAAAGGGCATCGGGAGCTTAGGTCTCTATAGCGGCATCCTTCTCACAACTGCCGGACGCTCTGAATGACGATGGGCAAGGAACGGAGCCGTTAATGTTGGAGCTGTTACATCGCGCCTCCATCTGTTTTCTCGGTATGTTTTAGGCTCTCGTGCCTCGTCTCGTCTGGACCAAGCGACGACTTCTGTCACTCCCGCTACCACCATCACTCACTCCCTACACCCACGGCCCCCGAAATCTTGTCTCCTCCTGAAGTCTTGTCTCCTTGGTGGCACTGCCTTCTTTTGTGGGCAGCCTGGTTGGCCAAAACCATCACCGACCTGGCCATCCTTTGGGCATTGTTGCAACGACGCGCACAGCGTACGCGCTCACCTTGGGGCTCGTCCACTCGCCGGCTGCCTCCGAGGGATAGCACATCACACGTCGTTTAATGACACGCGCGACGCGTCAATCTCTCCGCCTCTCTGTGTCTCTCTCTTTGCGCTCAGTCGCCTTCTTTCTTTCCTCTTACACGTACTACCCCACCATCACAGCCCACCAGCAACCTGAGTTGGGCGGCTACTCGAGGATGGTGTCTGTAGAGATCCGAGCATCTGGTAGGACATGTTCGCCTTTGGGCAATTTGCATAATAGCCCCCGTAAGGACCTTGATGACTCCAGTGGCGATGGATGATGGATCGCATCCGGTCGACCCTCGGGCCCTTTGGATTGGGATTGCGACTGCCAGAAGGATTGTGATGGTGATTGGGATTGGCACCAAGAATGGACGGGAAGCTCACTGCCCACCCACTCGCCCACCCCCACGATAAAGTGCGCGCTCTCTCCCTGCGGCCGCCAACCTCAGGACGCCGAGACAGTGGAGGGACGGAGACGGAGACAAAAACGGAGACACGGACAGAGACGGTTCGCCCACTTCCCTCCTCCTAGACCGTTAGACGCAGGCTGCGCCTCGTATCAAAACCGGGGAGGGTGCGCGTAACATGTCTGAAGAGCCGTCCGCACTGACGCACTGCCGGCCCTTGTTAATCAACCGACGACCTTCCTGATGAATGCTGCCCTCCACGCCCAGTCTTTTCCCTTCCAGGTCGTCCAGGTCGTCCAGGGCAGTCTTCCAGAAGGGCCATTCCTTTCGATGACTTGTTCTGTGGGCCCTCTCGCCCGGCAAGCCCGTTGGACAAGGCTCTGGGATCCGCCGTCCTATCTAATTAGTCTACCCTGCACTCTCCCTCGATTCAGTCGCTCGTGGGATAGTGACACACTGGCGGACCACTTGCGACTGGAACGGGAAATTACATGACCTGCCCAGTCCACAACCGTCATCACCCCCGGGGTTCATATCGTCCTCATTATGGAGATCACAAGCCAATGATGGCACGATCTCCCCCCGCAGAGATCGCTTTGGCGCGCCCTCGATGCGACCATGCGCCTTTACAGCACCTCGACGGCGCCCCTCGTGCCCTCACTGGCCTTCGGTAGGTGCCCGCCGTTAGCACCATCCCCTCCATTGAACCCCCGGTTGGTTCTGGAAATAGAACAATCGAAAGATCTCTTGTTTTACCTCATGCCTCTTTGGAATATTAATTTACACAAAGAAGCAATGCCATGGTCCCGTCCCTTCGGAGCATTCACCTTTGCCGGCACGCAATCCTGACCCTGACCCCGTCCCCAGATCCTTGGGGCACCCCTTTAGTCCTTGTTGAGTCTCTTCCAAACCTCATGCTCGGCCGCCGCGAGCCCCTCGCTGGCTGCCGAAGCCCACTTCTTCGCCGCGCCCCAGACTCCCTCCTCGTCATCGAGGTCCCCGGCAAGCGACATCCTGTGTGAAGTTCGTTCGACGGCCGCATCGTGAGCCGCCCGCTGTGAACTGTTAAACTCCGCAGCGTTGATGTTCTGGTGATACCCCGGAGGATGGGATAGGTCGCCATCGTCCGAGCGGCCGCCCAGCGGGTCCATGAATGCCGAAGAAACCGGCATGGTCGTCGTTGAGCGTCTCGCGGCCACGTCCGGCGCTCCGAGTGGAGTGTAGGCCATCTGCGGCGGCATGGTAACCAGCGGTGCCTGAGGTTGGTCGTCTTGGAACGTCTCGCCAACTTTGGGAGGAGGCGGCAGCTCACTTCCTCTTCTCGGGGGAGGTGGCACATAGCTCCCTCTTCTCACGGACGGCGACGCCTCGCTCGCTCTCCTTGGGGAGAGAGGAATTGCTCCGGGCTGTGGTGCCGGTGGACTGGCATATGCCGCCGTCTGGGTCGGCGCCGGCGCGGGGTTGGAGGGAAGATGAAGCGTCCCCGTTGGTGCCGGAAACCAGGGTTGTGCTCCAGGTTGGGCAGCTAGATATGTGTTTGACGAGGGCGAGTGAGCCGTCTTGGTTGCTCCAATCTGCTCTTCCGTTCCGTTTGAGGGAGCTGTATGGGGAGTGATGCCAGATGCCTTGGTGGCATTGATAGGACTTGCCGTATAGATGGGAATGGTAGGCATTGTGGCCGATGTTGCTCTTCAACGATGCTGACTGCTTCGTCGATTGCGGATATTGATTCTTCTTTATATCATGCGTCCGTCCCGGCCAAATGTATTCTTCATGGACCTGCTTGTGGATGCTAAAGGGAAAGCAACAGAGTTGTTTTGGTCGTGCCGTGATGAGTTATGGTGGCGGCGAAAGGTTACCTAGGTGTGTCAGGTGACTCGTACGCGCTTTCTTTCCAAGACACGTGGGGAAAGGTGCCGATCTCATTCCGTCCACAACCCGAGGCAGATCTGACTCAGTATGAATATTGATAAGGGCGATGATCTTGACGCATCAGTTTGCGAAGGTTTGGATGATGTTGGGTTTGAGTACTCAAGTATGACGTAGGGGGTTGTGGAGTTCCAGCTAACTATTGCGTACCCTAAACCGCCACGACAGATCCTGACGGATAAGGAAAAGCACCTTGTTGCCAGAAACTCGAACTAACCATCTGGTAGGCATATAGTTTGGTGGAAATTATAGGTAGATTACCAAACTGGACTTCATAGCACTATATTCAAACTAAACACTGTTGTCCTAGGAACAGTTACGGTAGATGCCTACTGGTTACAATGCCAGTCGCTCCCAATCTGAACTGTCTGCGTTTCAATTTGGTGTTTTCCTAATTCAATAGACTAGAAAATATGTGGTTAGATACGTTGTCCGTTAAATCGTCATGTCTTTGTTCCCATTGCGAATGGACATCCCGTCGTGGCCTTCTGCTTGACTCTTGCCTCTAACTCCAGAGTCCTCTCGATTCCCCGGCCGACTGTGTTCTTCGGCCCCAGGTCCTCAAATAGCAAGCCCTCGGGCTTCATCATGGAACCTCCATCGCCGGGAATCATTCCACCAGAGAGCCAAGTCAGGAGAGAGTCAGGGTTCCATCGACTCCAAAACGTCCCTGGAACAAACCACGGCTCCTTCATGTAGTGGTAGTGCTTGATGCGCCCGGTAGCCTCATCCGGCTGAGAGACGTACTCAACTGGAGTGAAGCGTGGGAGGCAGAGAAATCTTATGACAAGCTTTCGTGCGAGGAGGAGACTATACGTCAGAACAGTTATGACTAGGCTAGGCTCTGGAAACCTGGTCGAAGGTCAGTACTTTGAACACGAGCATAAGGACTTATTGCGAGATAATTCTTACCCGAACGCACGCCTGAGACGATTTCCCATGACCACAAGAGCCATTGAATAGGCAAGCGGCCGAGCAAACTTGGGATGAGACTGCAGCAGTAGCTGCATCAAAATCTGACCCAAGTCGTGCACCTCCTTCATTGGCCGCATGTATCGGTCCTCGTATTTCGATGCCCACTTTGACACATCTTCCAGAAACTCGATACCATCCGTCCACTCGTCCTTCTGGAGTAGGGATTGGTAATCAATGTCCATCATGTCGCCAATGTACTTCCAGAGTGTCGCAATGGAGGCGACCTCCATGTCGTCCAGTTGACGCCATTCAAATAGGTTGATGAAGCGGACCGGCTCGGACATGGAGGCATATAGCACATACAGCATATCTTCCTGACTGATCTTGCCGCATTTGATGTACGGTTCATGGAGGTAGTTCATCCGGGCGATTGCTTTGTGTAGTTGTACTGAGGTAGGCGGGAAAGTGGCGAAACTGGATATGTTAGCGGATGCCTTGGGGATGCCCTACAAAGGATGGACCTACCATGAGAAGATGATCTCGGTATCTTCATAACTGAGCTTTCAATTAGCGAGTCGTCCAGCTAATTCTGTGCGAAAAACTCATACCGCTTGGGCAATGTGTCCCATTTGTTCAGATCACTGACAGCGACGAGAAGCTTGGCAATGTTCTCGACTGCGTATGTCTAATGACAAGTCAACTGCATTGTTTGAAGCTGCAATCCCTCCCCGGACCTTGCGCACCTGGAATAACGCCAATCGGACGGACAGGTCGTAAAACAGCGGAAAATCGAAGTAGATGAGGCTATATGCTATCTGGTGGGCATCTTGGTTGGTCATTCGAGCTAGGGATGCACGATCTGGGTATGGATATCGAGACCGAACACCTTTGATGCGTCTGAACCGAAGCAGGGAACACAGAGCAGCGTAACTGGTGAATCCAAGCAGAAGCAAGGCTGGCCAACTCCACGACCCCGTGTCGGATGGAGGGGTCGTCTGGCTGGCACCAGAAATGTTTGGCTTGTGCCAGTCTTGGCTGTGATCCATAACTTGGCAGTTGAGCGCAGTTGATGAAGAGGGGAAGATGGTCAAAGAAGAGATGGTCCGGGGCAGACGGAACTACCTCTTCTGAATACAAAGCAATTCACTATGTGGCTGGGTCTCATGCAAATGACACATCCATGTCTTGGCCTGCCGTCCCCCAAAGAGGCGCCCCTCATTAGGCTGAAGCGGCCAACGGAATTCCTCCAAAAGAGGCTGCGTCACCCTTGGCACGCAACGCCATACGCCCCTTCATCGGCTCACAACGCCTTGCGCGCTCTCACTGAGGACTTGACTGGAGAAATCTATGAACACACATCCCAGGTGTGCTCAAGTGGTGACGGTGGAAGTGGGAAATAAGCCTTGGCCCACATTACTCTGTATTTTGGGTTAAAGTACAGTTGCGAGATCGGGAGGGAGAGGATTGCCGGCTTAGACGAGGGATCCCGAAGACGTGAAAGAGGGGTGCTATTCGGCTGGAAGACACTTGCAGTGGAAGTAGGTACTTCGCGGTTAACAGTTTACCAGTTCGTCGTGCGTCTCTTTATGTCTTGCCTTGTGGCTTCCACGAGTCCCCAGGTCAGCCTTTGAAGCACGACGACCAAGTCATCTAATAGAGCTGCCGGTGTCGTGGATTGATAGCTTTCAACTTTGGCTTGCAGCTGACATTCGTAGCGAGCTCCACAGCAGGAGGCGGTCTAGACTCCGACTGGAGCGGTCCAGAGGCGTCTAGCTGAGAGGATGGATTGCCGACGGAATACGGATCATCTTGGTCCCGCCTCAAGTAGCGCTAGGCCTAATTAGCTCAGGCTGCTTGGCCTCTAAAGATGGTCGTGACGATCGCCAATGCGCGCCAGGAGTTTTCCCATTGAGCGTGAATCTCTTCACCAAGCTCCTTCTTTCACCATCAATGTGAGCGAGCATAACTTCTCCAAGTCGCTCTTACAGGAAGGGTACATTCGTCATCATGGTCGGAAAAGTCAGCGAGAGGGTCCTCCTCCGGGAAGGTATGATTTGATGCGCTCCTGAAGCAACCCTCGCGACATCTGGGCTGACGAAAGGACAACGCAGGCCTCGAGAGGACCGACAATGGCATGAAGCTGACGAACTGGCCCGATGTTACGCCCATCAACCAGAAGAACTACTACACGTACGCCGCCACAAGCACTCGATCCGTAGCACGCACAGCTGATACTGATTCTCTATTAGCGATTACATGAAGCGCGATGACCAAGTCCTCGCCCTCCGACTCCAGAGCGACGCGACCCGCGATCGATTGGTTCAGCATGCCCGAGACCGCGATCGAGCTCTTTCTAAGACGGCCAACGGCGAGCTCCCTCTTCCCGTCGCAGACCTCGCCGAGGAGGATGGTGCCACGACGCCCTCTGCCGGCCTGGACCCCTCGAGGGTCATTGTGATTCACCCAGGAAGCCAGAACCTGCGCATTGGCTTCGCTAGCGACGCGCTGCCCAAGACGATCCCGATGACGCTGGCGACTAAGTTCCCGCAGACGGAATCCGAAATGTACGAGGCCCTTCCACGACGGCAGTTCGAGGCTAAGGCCGTCGAGCAGCAATACGGTGAGGAGTGGACCAAGAAATACCAAAAGATGTCCCACGACCTCAAAATCGAAATGCGTGCGAACAAGCGCAAGGTTCTCCCCAATTCAAAGGAGCTTGTCCAAACTTTCAACCGCCGAACCGAACCCGAGGTCATCCAGAAGCACAATGACCCCCTTGAGATTGAATGGACCGATATCGATACCCTCGACGACCCAGATTCACTCGCTTCATGTTTCATTGGAAGTCAAGCCGAGCGCGTCCCCGACGACTCAAACCCCAAGTTCAAGCTTTGGTGGCCCATTCAGAATGGCCTATGGAACGAGGACGGCTACACGAGCCAGGAACACCTGTTTGACGATTTTGAGACGCTCCTGGACAAAGCGCTGAGGCAAGAGCTTGGCTTGAAGACGAACAGCGAATGGCAACAGTATAGCTGCGTTTTCGTAATTCCAGATCTCTACGACAAGCGATATGTCGAGCAGGTGTTACGTTCCTGCATGACCTGGTTCGAGTTCAACAGGGTATGTTTTATCCAGGAGAGCATGGCTGCGACATTTGGTGCTGGATACACGCAAGCATGTGTGGTTGATATGGGAGCCCAGAAAACGTCCGTCACCTGCGTGGAGGATGGACTCTGCATCGACGACTCGAGAATAAACCTCAAGTTTGGAGGGTACGACATTACGGAGGCCTTCATGAAGATGATGCTCTATGATAACTTCCCCTACCAGGACATGAACTTGCGGAGGCGGTATGACTTCCTTCTGGCCGAGGAGTTGAAGATCAAGCACTGTACCATGTCTCAGGCAGACATTTCGGTGCAACTGTACCAGTTCCATGTCCGTGCACCGAACCAACCAACCCGGAAATACCAGTTCAAGACTTATGATGAGGTTATTCTCGCCCCAATGGGAGTTTACGACCCTTCTATCTTCGACAACAGCGCCAAGCTAAATGGACGACGGAAACTGGTGGAGCGCTCATACAACGCATACGACGTGGACATTCCAGATGACCCGACCTCAGCCGCTCAGCTGGCTATCTTGGCCCTGGTGAAGCCGTCGATCACGTCCAACGCCAACGGCTTCGCTCAATCTCAGCAGGATGTTTCTACACCTAGTAAGGAAAAGTCGCAGTTTAACTTCCTCTCTGCGAAAGATGCCGTCACAAACGGAACACCGATGGGTTCCCACGCCGGTTCTCCGGCCCCTGAAGGAGCTGGCACGCCTGCCCCTCCTCCATTTGTATTTGGCGGCAAGGACAGGGACGGGGTGAACGGGGGCAGCCCTGCGCCGAACGGCACCCGTGCCACAGGAACTCCTGTTCCCGGGAACCTACAACCACCAGCAGGCATGTTTGTGGATGCCTCCGCTCGGTCTGCCAAGGCCATCGCGAATGAACGAGACGAAGTACTGCCCATTGCACCGCTGGACGTTGCTATCCTCACGAGCATCCAGAACGCCGCCAAAGGCGAGGACAAGAAGCTTCGCGACCTCCTGGGAAGCATTATGGTTGTCGGCGGTGGTGCCAAGATCCCTCACTTCACCGTCGTGCTGGAAGAGAAGCTCAAGGCTCGACGACCCGACCTCAACGACCGCATCCTAGTGAGTCGAAGCGCCAGGGACATGGACGAGCAGGTGGTGGCCTGGAAGGGCGCGAGCGTGTTTGCTAAACTACCGACCAACGACTCATGGATCACGCCGTTCGAGTTTGAACGGCTGGGTGCCAGGACGCTCCATCACAAAGTCCTCTGGGCGTGGTAGAGGGATACGAGAGAGGCTTGTTGCATTAGGTCGGGCTGGCCAGCTAGGACGGGATCGGGTCCTTTGGAGTTTTGTGGACGTCAAGGGCATGGAGTCTAGGTTGTTTGATGTCTATTAGTGCAATGGGCAAATCTACAAGCAAAAACAACAACAAACACATAACAGACGAAGAAAAAGAAGAGGGGAGAAGCGTACCTTATAGATAGATGTTGTCACATATCGTTGAGGTTGGTTCCGGGGGGGACCGAATAAGTGACTGACTGGGTAATTACACTCGAGCCTTGGATGACTTTTGACAATTGGTTGGTATGTTTCCGTTCCCGCCCGATCCGCCCAAATACTACTGTGCGCACATACTTCCAAGTAAGTGTACGTACTTGGTCAGGCCACTTCTGGCGAACTCCCTTGTCTTGGATGCGACAATACAAGCGTGATACACCTGATCATCCATCTGCGACATCGGTGCCAGTGGTCGGAAGAGTGCCAAGCTTATGTAATTCTGCCCCACGTCCCACTCCCTCGGCGCAAGCTCTCCCCCTTCTCTTCGTATCCCGTTGTTATGTACTAAGCTTGCTAGCTTCAGCGCGGCCCATCATAATAGTAGACGTCAACACTGACATCCTTTCGCCTTTCAAACACATTCCACTCCCTTCTCGCGATGTGATTACGGCCAGCACGTCTCGCGCAAGTGCCCCATCTCGTCTCTATTTACTGGCATATCTTCAATTCCCCTCTCCTGCTTCGCGCCGTCGTCCGCCCGTCATGCCGTCGTCTACTCTGCTGCGATATCTGCCGTTTGCGCCGTCCACGACGCCCGTCCAGGCGCTGACGTACCTGCTCGGCATCTCGCTCTTCTCCATCTCGTTCCTCGTCTTCCTCAACAGCTCGGTCTCGTTCGTCATCACCGACCTCATCGGCCAGAAAAAGGGCGTCGGCGATGTCGTCGGCACGCTGGGCTTCGTCGACGAGATCGTCGCCCTCATCGCCTGCCCGGGCTGGGGCCTCGTATCGGATCGCCTGGGTGTGAGATGGGTCGCCGTCATTGGATACTCCGTCATTGGCGTTTCCCTGGCGCTGTTCGTCCAGGCCCGCGCGGTCTATCCGCAGTTGCTCCTGGCGCGGGTGCTGTTCGCTGTTGGCGCTTCCGCGGCGTGAGTTGCTCTGGTGTACAGTTGAGGTCGCTCGGATATATGCTAACTGGTGTAGGGCTACTATGGTGACGGCAATTCTGCCCTCGCTGACGGACAATAGCTCCCCCGTCGACCATGCCGCTCAGGAGAGGATTAAGGCCCTCCAGACTGCCCGCAACAGCGTTACCTTCTCCGTCGAGTCCGAGCTGACCATCACGCCGGAGCGATACACGCACTCCGTGTCCACCGATCCCGAGGACGACGACAGCGACAAGGCCGGACGGCCGTCCAAGTTGGCGGGTCTCGTCGGTGTCTTTACAGGATGCGGTGCGCTGGTTGCACTGGTCCTGTTCCTGCCGTTGCCCGTGAGGTTCGGCGAGATCAAGGGTGTGACGCCTGCAGACGCAGTATCGTACAGTTTCTATGTTGTTTCCGTCGTCGCATTTGTGGTTGCCCTCCTTGTGTCTTTTGGTCTGCGAAACCTGAAGGGCGAGGAGGGCAAGGGATGGAACGTTCTCCTCGGACGCCAGAATGATGATTCCGAATCCCGCTCCGGATTTGGTGTTGCACCTCAGCGACAGGTGAGTGTCGGCCTTAACCCCCGAGAGCTTGCGCCGTCATTGCTAACACACAACCAGAAGCTGGTCCCGTACCTCAGCCTTATGAAGGACTCGGTCCTCCTTGGATGCACCGATTCCAGAATCGGCCTCGCATATCTTGGCGGGTTCGTTGCCCGCGCATCGAGTGTGGCTATTTCCCTCTTTATTCCTCTCTTTGTAAACACATACTTCATCGACAACGGCTTCTGCAAAGGGTCCCCGCATGATCCGTCTCCGGAGCTCAAGGAGGAGTGCCGAGCTGCCTACGTGCTCTCGTCCATCCTGACGGGCGTGGCCCAGCTCATGGGACTCGTGTGCGCGCCCCTTTTCGGATACCTGTCCAGTCGTCCCGGCCGCATCAACTGGCCGATTGTCACCTCGACTTCTTTGGGTGTTTTGGGCTATATCATCCTTCCGCAGCTCGCCAGCCCGGAAATCAAGAACGTCGAGGGCCGTGGAGGTAGTCCCATCATCTTCCTCGTCGTCACTCTCATCGGCATTAGCCAGATCGGCGCCATCGTCTGTAGTCTCGGGTCCCTCGGCCGCGGCGTCCTCGGTGCCGACATTCCCCGCACCGCCTACCGAGCGCCGTCCCTGGATCCCGATGAGGACGAATCCACGAATGAGAACCACCCCTTGATCAGCGTCGATTCCGAATACGAGACATCGTCGCGTATTCGCCTCAAGGGCTCCATCGCGGGCGTCTATTCGCTCTGCGGTGGCGCGGCTATCCTACTTCTGACAAAGCTGGGAGGTTATCTGTTTGACAAACTCTCCCACGGTGCTCCGTTCTATATGATGGCTAGTTTCAATGCTCTCTTACTTGTGGCCACTTTGTGTATGGATGCTTCACAGGCGTTTTCAAGGCGAGCTTAGAATTTCCTACATCATTATCAGTTACATAATTATGAAGATATGAAAAGCCTTATTCCTCCAGTATTTTTCCTCTCTGTAGCTTGAAACATGAAACATTGAAACCCCCGCAATATTTAAACTAATAAAAAAAGAAACCCAGTCCCAATACTAGGAACAGTTCAAACCCCCCTGGGGGCTTTCTGCAGAGCTTCCCACATGGGCATCCAGCCTCGTGAAGCCGATACTAGTGTATCTCCAGTAGCACACCCTCAGCTTTCCGTTAAAGGATCCGTCTTCTGGTCGCTACCGAAGGATGGCCGGGCTTAATCAACGTCTCAAAGCGTTCCTTATACTCCGTCGGCGGCGTGATAACGATCATGGGCATCTCCGCATCTTCTCCGCCATCCTCCTGCGCACCCATCATCATACTTGCCTCTGCAGCGAGGCAACCCATGTCTACGACGATATCCCCGACCGAACATGCTGGCAGCGGGAGCGAGGCGGTACGCTCTGTGCCTAGACGGCACCGGATTCTGTTGTATAGTCGGCGGTGGCGTCGGCCGCGAGTGGCGTCGATGAGGGACATGGGGACGGCATTTGAGCTGGGTGCTGGCTTTCGCGGGTTCTTGGAGTGTGCGTTTCTGGTGGTTGAGAGGGTGGTGCCCATGATAGATGCGGTGGTGCGGATTGATTCCTGGGATGATTAATTGTAACTGGGGGGGAGAAAGAGACAAGCAGGCTGGCAATCAACACTTATAACCAAAATAGTGGAGGAACGATGTTCTTCTCTCCCTATTTAGTTGCCCTATGTTCAGACATATCCAGGCTGTTCTTCAAGAAAACTTACGAGCTCAGGCTTGAAAGCCGTACAAAGTCGAAACGCAAGGGAGAACTCAGCATAACATGCAAAGATGTCCTGACTTGAACACACGCGTCGTCTCGGTCAGGCGATCCAAGGATTTCGTCCAAGCTAGGCTTTGTTCACATCGCAAAGGTTTGTCCTTGAAAACGGACCTGGGCGGTGTTGAAGTTGACCAAACAAAGGAATGGTTTTAGCAGTATCAAATATCGAGACCCGAAACCCCTTGGCTGTCGTTGCCATTCTTCTCCCACTCCCTAGAAAACACATCTTCTACCAAAAACAGCACAACAAAAACAAGTAGGAAACGTGTGAGTGAAGAGTCCTCCTTGGCTTCTTTCTTTCATAGGAAATCCCAGGATTGACGAGGCAGACGATGAAGTGCATTCCAGTGAAATTTGTTTTGTACGGAAACCTGTGAGAGGACCTAGAGGGGGACATATGAGCAACTGAGCTAGTGAAATAGATCACGCACTGCCCAGCGGACAATTGACCGCAGAACCAATGGTCAAATTTTTTTCAACCTTCAAACAACAACGGATATCGTCCTCCGCATCCTCCGTATCCCCCGCGGGGGTTGGCTGACATGAGGTTGGCCCAAGTGCTATCGATGGGCTTGGTTGAGGGCGTGCTTATTTGCCGCCGAGGCTGGGGAAAGCCGACTGGTCGCTGGTGTTGATGGTCGCGGCGTTGTCGCGACCACCACGGGCACCACCACGGGTGTTTGCGGCGGGAGCACCACGTCCACGGTCGGCACCGCCACGGCCTCGCTCAGCACCACCACGGCCTCGCTCGGCACCGCCACGGCCGCCACGGCCACCGCGGGCACCACCACGGGGACCACCACGGCCACCGCCGGTGCGCTCGGGCTCGACGAAGCGGGGGTCGAAGTCAACAGTCTGCTTGACCTTGCGCTCACGCTCGCGCTTGGACTTGCCGCCGGTGGGCGCAAAGTAGTCCTCCTCCTCCTTCTCGAGAGCAACGGCGTTGGCCCACTTCTTGTCGAGCTTGCTGCCCTCGTTGGCCTCACGGACCTGGATACCACCCTCGAGAGCGGCCTTCTTCTCGGCCTGCTGGGCGAGGTAGTCAGTGTAGGAGATATGCTTCTCCTCGGGCTCGGCGGGCTCCTCGATGACCTCTTCAGCAGCATCCTTCTTCTCGGTCTGAGCGATGGCCTCGCCGGCCTGCTCATCCTTCAGCTCGGCAGTGCCTTCAGCAGCGCCCCATGACTGGGCAGCCTGCTTCTCGGAGCCACTAAACTCAGGGTTAGCGAATTGTGTTTCTGTAAATGGGAACGCCATGGTGAGCTGTACGTGTGGCCGCCGGAACGGGTAGTGTGTCGGTCGTTCTGATCACGGGAAAAACGGGCACCGCGGCCTGGAGGATTATCAGTGCAATTCTTGTGAGTTGGTGCCAACTGTGGGCATCCATCAGGGAGAAGTTTCGTGTTACTCACCACCACGGACACGGGCACCGGCGCCGCCACGGCGATCGCCGCGGGGGGTCTCCTCAGTGGAGCGGCCAGCGTTGCGTTCACTGCCGGCAGCGCGGTCTCGGAAGGCTATAGAAGAAACATGTTAGTCGTTGGGGATCCACGACTGTCCAGGTTTGGGGGACTGGGCCTCGGATTAAAGAACTCACCACCCTCGCTGCCGCCGGGACCACGGCGGTTGGATCCACCAGCACCACCGGCGGCCCTCACGGGAGCCTGGGGCTCGACATTGCGCTTAGTAGTTCGAGTAGTCGGCTTGTCAACGGTCTTGACGGGGACAACGGGCTTCTCCTCGCCATCGGAGTCGTTACCTGTGTGGGGGCAGGATTGTCAGCAGGAGCAATTGAGCATTGGGCAGTATCGAAGAGCCGAGAGTCGGCAAGGCGGGGTGGATAGTTCGCCGGAAGGGGACTGAGGGAGGAGGGGTTGTGGAATAATCGTACCCAGAAGGTAGTCAAACGGGTTCTATTAGAAACGAGTTAGTTTTGCGTCGAGGACATGAAGATTGCTTTGCAGGATTCTCGACGTATGTCTTTGGTCAGGGTAGGGTGTGAGGTGTGAAGTATGGGCAAGGGCCGGAATCGCAGCAAGGGCCACTACCACACTGTGTGTGCGAGGGTCGAAAGCCAAGGGCGATGACGGGAGGAGACGTTAAGACTGTGATCTTTCGCTGGGAATCTCGACTGACGCTGGTGATGCTGGCGGCGATGATGGTGACCGGGCAGCGGACCACAGAAGGCCTGCGAGGGCAAACCGACGGGAAACGGGAGAGAGGGATTGCAGGACCGCAGGCGGGACGCAGCATCATCACCCACAACCAACTCGAACAACACTCAAACTCGCAAATCACGTACCTTGGTAGCGACCGACATCTTGTCGCCTGGGCTTATCGCCTACCGTCCGAGAGCGTAGAAACTTGAAGGGCGACGCTGAGTCCGGGAAACTTGTGGCGGAGAGATGAGGGTTACGGTCGCATGACCTGGCGAGAGCTTGCCTTTGTGTGGTGTTTTTTCGGAGGTGATGAAGAGAAACCAGTTCCGGGGCTTGGGCTTCTGAGTCTCGCCTTTCTCTGACACACACAAGAAACTCACCACGCACGCACGCACGCACGCACACACACACACAACAACGCACACAGTGTAATGGGCCAGGGCACAACGCAGGCAGCACAACGCAACTGTGGGAAACTCTGGCCCACGCTAAAACGCCGAGGGTGCTTCCTTCCCAATCCAGGCCCGGATTGGGCGCCTCGCTTAATTCGGGCAAATTGTTTTTTGTGGTTGACATGGAGCTGCTGTTAGGGCTGTTGCTGCACTCCAAACTGCAGTGGGCGGCCAGATGCAGGCAGACAGGCAGGGCAGGCGGACGCGGTACGGTACTTGCCATGGAGGGCAGCTCACCATGCTTTACAAGGCATCCTCGAGCCCCAACTCAATTGAGGCCATCCCAATTACAGACACGCAGTTGGCTTCCTCGCTCCATGAGCATCAATCAATGCCATCTGGAGCTTCTCAAGCTCCGTGAAGCTTGCCTATACACCTCAGGCATTCCAAAAACACATTGCTGCACCGGTCTTTGCTTCTCTCGCCCTCTCATGCCAAACCGAAGCAAGGGAGGAGGTCTTCGTGAGGCACAGTGAATTCCTTCGATATATGCACTGTTCTCTCCAAGACCTAACTACCCCGCGCCCGAAAGAAAAAAAATCATGGGCTCAGTCCACTCTTTTTTAGCGCTCGTAGGGTTCTGGTCGCCCACGTCGTCACATGGCCATAGCCACCCAGTCACGCACGTCACGTCACCAGCGCAAGCAGAAAGCCAAGCTACGAACGATAACGATCACAGCTACAGATTCCCGGGATCAATAGGCACATCGATGAAGAGTCTGAGCTGATTAAACCTCAACCATAAATCTAGTCTAATTAAATGTTCTAATAACACCATCTCTAACACCAATCTAATTCCTACCTAACCCTAGGTACCCCTTGCTCCCGTAGGTAACCTCAGACGAAGCACTGTGCTCTACCCCATCATGAGCATTTACCAGATAACCGTAGATCATGGTCAAAGCGTCCTTTTCCCCTCCAAGGCCCCGTCCTGTAACTGTCAGAAGTAGTCCAGGGAGCAGTGCACTGTGTGAGATCATTGAGACAAGGGCTAACTGCACCACCAAACTGCATGATGATCACGCTCTCTTCCAATGGCCTCGATTCCCTTGCATGAAAACGTCGTGATCGTGTAATTCCAGAACAAGACAATTGCCGACGGTTAACCGGTTCTCCGAGGAATTAGCTTCAGCCAAAACCCAAGAGTCCTGCCACTTCGCAAGCTTCCCCTTCCTGGCTCCGCGTCGGCCATCACGTCGTTCGTGGATCCAGTGTCGGCTCGTGTTGGCAGGAGGACGGCCCAAGCTAAAGCTTCAATTGGTTCAAACGAAAATGCGACTTGCCTTTGAGTAGGCTTTGCTGTCCACCCCAAGCATGACTGTGAGAGCAGTTACTGCGGAGAATAAGCCGAGGTCCAGATCACCCAGGAGCTAGGTGAGCTCTAGTCAGCAAGTATGTCTATCCCTTCACAAGAGCTTCGTTTCAAGAGTAGTCTATTTCTAGTAATTCGTGTTGGTCTAAGACTATTTGTTGCAATGTCATCGTCCAGTGAAGAACCGCTTCAATTCTGCCCCAACGCCTCTCACTCTCCCCCAGTCCCTGCCCTCGTTGCTTCCGGCATCATCCTCCGCTTCCCCGGCAAAGGTCCCTTCTTCCAGCTCATGCTCCAAGCTCTTTCGAGTCCTTGATGTGCTGTTGCTGGGCTCGGTCAACGGTGGTGGCCTTCGTGACCCCGGCGTGATGACTGGCCGGTACCGCTCCAGATACTCCGACGACTGCGGAGGTGCCGTGTGCACGTTTCGGTTCGAATTCAATGTGAGTTGCGAGGGTAGGGGACTAGTAGCTCGGGTGATGGACAGCGGGTCGGGATGCTCGGGTGCTGTCTGATACATCGACGAATTCGCGTCCGAACGTCGTCGTGACCGCGCAAGTCGAGATGATGGCCGTTTCAGGGGCTCCTCTCTGACCACCGCAAACGTGGGTCTGCGGCTTGGTTCGTGTGGCCCAACATCTCCAAAGAAGGTCTGTGATGGTGCCTGTGGTGATGGGGAAGCCCGTCCTCGCAGCGGCGTTGGAGGTCGCGCTGTCGAAGCAAGTGGTGTCGGAGGTCGAGAGGCAAGTGGGCGTGGAGTCGCGGGCCGAGAGGTCGAAGCAACGGAAGCGGGAGACGTCGGACGAATAGTAGATAATCCAGAAGTGGGAACATTCAAAGGCAGTGGCGTCTGAGGATGTTGAAAGGCGGCGGATGGTTGTCGTTGAGCTTCGAGGAGAGAGCCCGGAGGTCGTTGCATGAAAAGAGGAATTGGCTTCAGCGGACTGGGCTTGAACGACGGGCCATTGATGGGATCGAAGATGTCGACCCAGATGACTGATTCCAGTGGAGTGATGCATTCTGTCGACGTGTCGCCAGTAGTAAGAGTCTCGCTGCTGTCTGCTCCATCGCCGCCTCGAAGGGAGTCTCGAGCGCTCGACTGGGAAGCATCATGGTCAGTTCAAGATGCCCAGTCACAACACACACACAACTCTCTCTTACCTTCGACCCTCTCCTTGCATGTCCACGACCCGCGCCCTTCCCCTCCTTGGCCTCCCATCTTCTCCTCGTCAGTCCTCCATCCGCCTTCTCGACCCTCCTCAGGCCCCTTTGTAAGACGGCTGCCTCCTCCTTGACTCCATCCAACTCCAACTCCACCACGCACGCCGCACACAAGGGCGCTTCCATGACCTCCTTCCCCGCTGCGTCGCCCTCCTTCTCGTCATCGTGAAACAACGCCTGCACAGGGACACCTCGATACACCGCCCGGCTTCCGCACAGCAGACAGCCGTAGCACGCGCGATGCCAGAAGCACCACCCAAAGCTGACGCACTCGTTCCCGCGGAAGATGAGCTCCCCGCACACCTAGCAGATGGAGAGGTCGAGGAGCGCGGCGTAGCACGGAGGGCAAGCGAGGCGAGCAGAGCGGCCGATGACGTGCGGGGGACCGTGGGAGAGGTGGAAGCAGAATGTGCAGGTGAAGATATTGGCCGGGCTCGGCATGGACATTGCCTCAGAGCTGGCGCAAGCTTGTAGGTCTCTCAGTTGACTTCGTCACGAGTGAGATATAAATAACAGTTAGGAAAGAGCTGATAACGGAGGTTAGAGAGTGTTGATGCTCTGCCCAAGGCATTCGGCCGTTTGTTCAGCATAGCGATGAAGCCGGCGTGCGTTCCATGACCTCCTAAGCACCCGAACAACAATACGAGGGGAAAGTACATCCAACCTGTCACTTTCCCGAGAGTTCCCAAAGTAAACGAAGAAATCCATTCAGTGGATATTATTTAATCTGACAGCCTGATGTTTTTTTGTTCACACAACGCCCCTTGTCCGTTCCGTTCCGTTCCGTACCATACCGTACCCCAAATCCGATCCAGTGTGAAAACACGATTAATCAATCAATATTTCCTTGTTCCATTTGATGCAAATGCAGACCTTTCCAGCCAGAAAACACAATCTCAAAACTCCAGCTGAGGAAAGTCATCGGTTCATCATTCTCACCCATATCCACAGCTTCCAGTTTCCTCTACATAGCAGCCCTGGAAAGAAGAGCATGCATGGTACAAGGACCAGCGGCACCTTCGGATTTCGGCGGACAACGTAGAAGACAGTCCGGAAGTATCGTGGAGAGGAGAGTATCATACAATACAATCATTGATATAGCCAACGCCACAAGATAGAAATCCAACGGCGTCTTGCTGCATGCGTAGGGTTGGTTTAACCCCGGTGTTTGGGCCGCGCGAGCATGTTGAGCCGACTCATGCTGATAATGCCGCGCTTCTTGGTCGGACTAGCTGACCCAGGAGTTGCGGAAACCGACCGGCGGGCGCGGGTCTTCTTTGTGCTGTTCTTAGGAGTGCTGCCGATAAGGCGGGGAGCAAGAAGCGCCTCGCCCTCGGGCACGTGTTGGTTCTTTCGCTTCTTCGCCGCTCGGTCGGCATCCTCCTTCTCAGTCTCTTCCTCGTCCCAGCTAGCACGGTGCCTCTTCTTGTTGGACATGCCATGAGGTGCTCCGAAGAGGATCTTCGTAGCAGCAGGTGCCTTGTTCTCCTTGTTTGGGTGTGTGCTGGGAGAAGCTGGGGCAGGGAAGCTACCGGGCATTGCGGGGACGGGCTTGAGAGATTGTCGAACTTGGCGAATACTTGACTGTCCCTCCGAACCACCGAAGCCTGCAGCCGGGGCGCCACTGAACTCAATCGTGTGGTCGCTTCGAAAAGTGAAGGTTCCGGGGACAGAAGGCGGCTTGGCCACGCCCTGCTTACCAGGAAGTTCAGGCAGAGGTCGGAAACCAGAGAGGTCAGGATAAACCACGTCATCGGACTGACCCTTGGCCAGAACCGCATCAAGAGCTGGGTACTGGTCCTCCTCCAAGGTCCGCAGAGCCTGGGACTTGGGCGCCATCTTCTGGGGAGAGGGGGAGGCTTGCTCAGTAGCCATGCGAGAGACTTCAGGTGTGAAAGCAACATGCTTGGTGACCTTGCGTCGTGGTGTTGTCAGCGGAACCGGGGGAAGGGCCTTCTCAAGCTTGGGGGGAGCCGGAGTCTGGGATACAGCGGGCTGTGGGATCGCCGTGTGAGCATTGCCCGAAGCCGTTCTATGTCCTCGAAGAATGGACTTGACCCTCTCGAACCGACCAGGGCTGATGACACGGGAACGAGGAGTATCAGGCTTGGCAGAAGAGGGCAGGCTCTGAAGACTGGCCGACTTCGTCAAGCCTCTGCCAAGGTCGGTCTTAGAAGGCGACTTGACCAGAGAGATGGTCGGCTTGCCTTGGGCCGCAGTCTGAAACAGAGACGCCTTGGCGGGGCTCATGAGCCGGGCAAGACCGGCGAGGGGAGGAGGAGCCTTGCTCGAGCCAGCTCCGCTGGACTTAGGTCGAGGTATGGAAGTGCCATCGCGGGAAACGGGGCGAGCAGTCGACGTATCGTCCTCCAGGTTGTGCTTGAATCGTTTCGATGTGACACGCTGTTCACCATTGGCAAAGACTTGTGGCTTCGTCAACGCAGGAGCAGCAGTCTTCTTGGGAGAAGGGGACTGCTGATAGTCCTGCAAGTTTGCACGAGACGATTTCCGCTTGAGGCTCGGCTTGATGCGAGGCGTGGTTGGCGTGGCCGGCTGGAGGTCTGCCTTCGAAGGAGATCGGGGGATACCAAGTTGAGACGTCGGGGTTGTTTCCAGGTCAGCCTTCGAAGGTGAGCGCTTAAGGCCGGGCTTCAACTGGGATGTCGGAGTGACATCCAGGTCGGCCTTGGAAGGAGATCGCTTGAGACCGGCTTTGAACTGGGATGTCGGGGTCGCATCCAAGTCGGCCTTAGAGGGGGTTCGCTTCAAGGTTGAGACGACTGGCGTAAAGCGTCCGTTCTGCGCTCTCCAGGCGGACGCATGGCCTTCGATGGAGTCCATTTTCTTGAACTCGGCCATGTGAGCAGCGCTAAATCGGCCAGATTTACCCTTGGGCTTGGCGATCTTGCGATCATGGGCATCCGCGGCAGCACTTTCAGCCTCTCGCTGGGCAACTAGATCCGCCTTGATCATCGCCGCCTGCTCTCGAAGTTCGTCCATCAGTCGCTGAGCATCGCTGCTAAGTTCGGTTTCGGCAGCCGAGCGAGCGACTCGGAAGGTGAATGGCGACGCTGGCACGCCAATCTTAGACGGGGTCGAGGGGACACTGATACGGCTGCCATCCCTGTTATTGGGTTTGATGTCGGTGAAGCCCAGTCGCAGCGCCGACGAGGGCTGGCCCATGGTTTGATGAGCCTTGCTTGGGTGCATCTCATCGTGAGGAGGCTTCACCGCCGAAGAGGTCGGGGTCGAAGGCCCAAGTATCGGGGACGAGGGGACGTTGAGGCGCTCCCTTTCGGGAGCCTCCGCATACTCGGTAACGGACGACAGACTCGGCGCGGTCGCTTTGCCCTGGATAACCTGGTTAGACCACTTCCATGGTGTTTAAGAATATCGCATCACTGCGGCTCACCTTGGTTGGACCGGTGCCGGCCAGTCGGGCTGAGCGACGGCGCGGTGTGGACATTGTGAATGTTAAACGAAATGTCGATGGTTTTTTCAACTGTTCAGCAAGCAGTCTGAGCAAAAAGAGGGTCGTAATCCTCGGAGGGATGTCTTAAGCCCGTTGGTATGATGTCAAGGACGTTGATGGCGCGCGTGTAGCCGGTGGGGGTTTGTTTACTTTGGTTATGGCCCAAGCTCCGAGGAACAACAACAGGGTGGTCAGAACGCACAGTGATATACACAGTGTGTGTTGTGATTTATGCTCTCACGCACTGTTCTGTGATCACCTGACCTGCAACATGATGTGATGATGAGCTCTGGCTTCATCACTCAAAGGTTAAGTCCTGTGAGTTTTTGGATGCCTTGGTAGCTGTATTTGGTCAAAAGTCACGCCAGCTGTAAACTGGAACACTATGTCGTCACGATATTGCGTCTCTCTGGCAACAATAACTGCGAAACTGGTCACAAGACTACTAGTAAGGCGATGAGTTCTGGGCCACTGACAACGTCATTTTCCGACAGCCTGAAGGAAAGGAGCTTCGACTCGATTCGGAAGTGTGCAGCGAAATATACATGCACATGGCGAGGAGCCTTTATATGATGCTCAACTAAAGAAGAATAACAGAGTCCAGAATATGAACTGTGTTGTGAACAGGTGATGATAGGGTAGTTGACCGAGCTTTACGACGGCGAAGTCCTACGTATGCAACGTTCCGGGTCGAAGTATTATTCTATCTACACCATGGACAGATGTTACTTTGCCTGTCGTCAATGATCGAAACCCCTCATAGCTTACTCCGGACTCGTGATGTTGGGTGCTTTTGTGCCCCGTGGTAACACCACAAGTTAACCGCCCGACGAAGCCGCGTGATGAGATGAGATACCCCGGGTGCGGGAGGTGATCAGCATAGCCTGACCCGGGCAACATCATCCCTACGTGCTTCCCACGGGGTCGAGAAAAGCCCGCGAGCTGCGACCTGCCGGACGATCTGCAGATTCCGCACTCACGCCCTTTAGTGGACCAGCCAGGCACAGCCCGGCGAGGACAGGGAAAGACGATCGAGGATGGAACAATAGAACATTCCTCGCATGTTTGACCTTCCTGTTCAGGAGCCCTTTACGCAGCCCAAGCCCCGAGGTTTATGGGGCCGCAATCCAAACACGAATACTAGTCTACCCGGCACGTCGCATGGGGGTGGAACAGGGCTCAGCACTCGCGTCACACCAGGCCGCTGCTTGAATCCGTCGCGGCATCGGGTGAGGTTCGTTGGATCTGGCGCTTTCCCGTTCGCAAGTCGCAAGTCCTTGTGCTGTAAGCCTTGAGCGACGCTAGAAAATTTCCAGAACCAGAGGGACCCGCAGCGACCAGCCGGCCGTGGTGTGGAAGCTAATCAAGGTCAGCTGAGGTGCCACTCTTTTCCACACCGTGCCCGCTATTCTCCGAACGGTTCACTTGGTCTCTGGGGCGGATGAAATGCATGTTGACAGGCTGTGAGTAGCTCGTAGACTAATGAGGCTGGGGTCACGGGAGAGAGTAATCGCCAGATTGACAGCGGCGCAGACAAGTCGTTGCGCGCCTCTGTTCCAACAAAACGCTGAGAATCGAGGATTCGAATGGCGACGGGTTATCAACGCTAGTGCGGAAGGGCTGTCGCGACACTCTCGAGATTCCTTGTGGATTCGAGGCGGCTAGTCAAGTTCCCGGCGGAGACTCCTCGGAAATGCCACTTTGGTGGGTTTTCAGTTTTCACTCCTCGGCGAGGACATCGGCCGCCAGCCAGGCACGGCTTTGTGATAGTGACAGGGGTGGGAAGACGGTCTGATCTCGATCCAAATGTTGGCCGAGCAAGAGCTACCGCATCCACTGAACTGGACCGGCATGATGACGGCCTGTTTTCTAACGCGCCATCGCCGCAGTGGCCCCCTAATGAAGTGGGTTCCCCAATGCCTCTAACGGAAGCAATTTGGCATGTCCTCATGGTGAGTTGGCCTCGCTCTCGGGTTGGGTCAAGCAAAAACCACTGACTGTATCACGCTTACCAGCATCTGGAAGACGAGGATCGACCGCCTTCAGTCCCATGGTTCATGTGGCTGCGGGCCGGCCGCAGGCTTACCTAGAATAAGTAGGTAACGAATGAAGAGTTTTCAAGACGACGACACTGCGCTCCAGACGGATCCTACTAAGTATGCAGATAGGACGCTCCGTACCACTGTACCGAAGGAGAAGCTAGGACCAAGGACTTGGCGATTCACCCCCAGACCAACCAATACCCCAAACCGCGTATCCGTAGATAGGCGGTGTTCAACTGGGATTGCCGTGTTCCATGTTTCAGCTCGCAAAGCGCTCATGAACGGTGCCTCAATCGTCGGGTTGGAGGTGTCGGTTACCCAGATAGACCGGACGCGGTAGGTCAGCTATCGGCGAAGGCCGAGTGATGGTGTGGTGCTACCTTCACACTCTGGCTACTCGTCTAGGATTCATGCGGCCCGGCATCGTCCATCACCAATACCGGCAACCTGGACAAGGCTCCCCGTTGCGCGTACCGAGACCGCAGCGTGGACATTGCAGTCTTCACACCGGGTTTCCCGTTCTCGCATGAACAGGAATCACCAATAGTGAGCGTGCACGTCAGCACACACACTACTCCGTCCTGGTCCGGATATTGCCTCAGAGTTCCAAGAAGTCTTGAGCCGTCGTCGATGGAATACCGTCATCGACACGCGGCAGCAATGTGGGCGGCACCTGGAAGGGAGCCGACGGGTTGCTCAACTGGGCACTGACATGGATGACATGAGCATTGCCTTTCTTTGCAGTGTGTCGAATCGTATTTAAGTAATCGAGGTCCATACTCGAGTTCTGAACTTGTTAAAATGAGGCTCGCGGTGATATTACCGTGAGGTCTGAACGAAGAAGGCATACGAAACTGTGGGACCCTGGAATACAATCGTCCACTAAGATGAGATTCGATGGGGATTCGAAACTACCTCACCTGTGCATAGGTAGTCTAGGTATAATGTTGAGTTGAGGGTGTTTCGAAAGCTGGCAAGACAATTTGAGATGGATAAATGAGTTAAAGACGGCTGAACCAGGTGAAAACCTGGATGGGCTTGGACAGCCTTCGACGGCCTTGGTTGGTAAACCCAAGCTGAAATGCGCTATTGGGTGGGGGTAATCACGATCGTGGAGGATGCACGTAGGACGTTGAGCGATGTGCTGATGTGGTTGCGTCCATGTGCTAAAGAGGCATATTGGCGAGGAAGAGTTGCACTACTGCCCTTCTGTGATTTGCGAGCAATGATTGAAGTTCGTGTGGGATGTCTAAGAAAAATTTGCCAGTCTCAGGGGTCATGGGGACCATCCAGACCTGAGAAATGGCTGAATCGGTGAGCACATCGATGGTCCAGCGGAGTGGACAGCCTGGACGATGAACATTTCAGCCACGGATGTCTTCCATGCGTCTTGGCAAAGTGCTTGGTGGAGGCTTTATGCTGGTAGAGGACCAAGGCGAAACATCGTGTGTATTGTATTATCGGAGCATAAGTCAATGGCATTTAAAAGCACGCTACGAAATAGAGCCGAGGCGAGAATCGCGGCTGTCATATTGAGATGCATCAGAGAGCCTTGTTTAGAGACGCAGCGGGGTGAAACATGAATGGATGTTGGATGATGAAACGGAGCGTCGGAGAAGTTGCAAGATCGGAGGGTTCGGAGACGGGTCAAATTGCCCAAAGTGCCTCATCTGGTGAGGGCCTCTCAGCGCTAGCAGAGCCACAGACGCACTGTGGATGGCCAGGCTGGGTTTGACCGCTCCATCTGACACCAAAGTCATTGTTGGCCGTTTTCCCTCTCGCCTCTCGGTACCATCGGAGGCGGACTCGGATGCCGTGCGTTAGTGTGGTTGTGATGGTTTTTACAAGAGGCGATGTAATGACGACGATGATGTGACGTTGAGTCGGAAAGAGAAGAGTCGATGCACTTTCGTGTTCCTTTTCTACAACCACAGGGCGATGACGTACATATTCGTACAGGAGAGGGAGGTTTCCCAGAGATAGTGCTTTTTGCCCACTCCAGCGGGGATTATGGCGACTCGAAGTTTACCGGGCATTGTCATTGTCGTGGGTGATTTGTATCTGCCACCTTGTGACCGTACCAGCTTCTTTCCTCTGGGAGGAAGCGGGGTTGTGCAGGCCTGTTCCAGCTCCAACAAGCCTGGAGTTGGCTGCTGGAGCCAGTTCGTCCTAGCAATGGACAGCATCATCTTGGAGGGTCAACCCGGTCTCGCATAGCATCGCATCGCATCGCATCGATATTGGCATCGCGCATTCGCCATTTCGTCGGGCATGGAACCCCAGGTCGGGGCAGTCTCTCCAATGCATCCCCTGTGCCGTCTCTTCGATAGGCAGCAGATTCTTGTGGCCCAGCGCCCAGCTAACGTGAGCGGCCGGGGCGAGTGGGCTGTCCTTTGGAGGAATAGTGGTGGTTGCTGGTGGTGGTGAGCGAGTTTGCTTGGCGATGGCGACCAAGCGACTTCGTCAAAGGTGGCCTGTGCTTTTTTCTTCTTTCTTTTTTTCACTAGGTGAGGTTTTCGGGTGGGGTGCAGTCCTGTCCCGTCCAATCCGTTCCCGTTAGTGGATCGAGGCAAGTGGGGGGGAACCCACGCCCTGTACCGCACAGACATGTTCCCTTGAGTCTCTAGAAGCCTTGGAAGACAGATTGACAGACTGCACTCTGCTCCTGTGGTGCTAGAACCCACCCCGTCATACTCGACGGATTATTCGTGCTGGGATGACCGGTGGATGAGGAAATGGCACTGGCAGACTAGGCAGGCGTAAGAACGGTACGAAAACCACAGAGGTGGGCCAGAGGCGGATGTGGACGGGCTTCTGAGTGGTGCCGCCTGGTGCCGCCTGGTGCGTTGCTGGGCCTCAATGGTGTGTGCGGTGGACGGCCCTGGTGAGTGGCCCTGGTGAGAGGCCCTGGTGGGTGGGCAGTCAGTGGGCGGCGTGCAGTGGGCCCCGTGGGCTTCACGACCTACAGGGGGGTGTCGCCTGGCGCCGAGCTCGCAGGCCCCTGAGAGGCTTGAGAGCGGCCTCTGATTTGCCGGTCGCCAAAGCCCAAGCAGCAGAGAAGTCCTGGAAGCAAAGCGCAGCACCGCCCTAGGCCGCCCCCTCTCGCAATTCCCATTACATAAAAGAGTACTGGACTCTTCCTCCCTTGCGCGCGCAATCCGCCGTCCTCTCTCTGTTATCTTGCTCACCCCAAGAAATCGCCAGCGCTCACAGGACGACTTGCAGGCCGCCTTATCTCGCAAACACTGTACATAGCATTTCCCTTACGTTTCCCGACTGTCGCAGTCGCCCAGGCCTACCACATCGCATTGATAGGCGCCCTAGACGCGCCCCAGGACGACCTCAGCTGCCTCAGCCGCCCGCTGCACCCCCGTGGACCCCCAAACCCGCACGTATCGTTGCTCTCTTGCGCCCGCAACGCCCGCAAAGCAAAAACCCAACGGGCGCACACTCGCTCAAACTCGACATTTGCGCCCGTCGTCGTCTCGACGTTCCACCTCTCCCACGTCACCGACTTCCCGTTTTGAGCCTCTGGGGCGTTTGCCGCACGGCGGCATCGTCTCTAAGCCCCGGTCTGGGGAAGGTATGTCCGACAAGATGTCCATCGATAAGGCGGATCCGACGCAGAACCACAATCACAACCATAACCACAACCACAACCTCCATCACAACATCAACCACAACTCGAGTCTCAACGGCCACCATTCGCGCGACGTTACCGACTCGCCCACCGGCTCCAGCCCGGACAGGGACCATAACCCGAATACCTCCTCCACCAATGCCACATCCCAAGAGGCTCAACAGCCTAAGCGGAAGGGTGGCCGCAAACCTGTAAGCCAGCCATCTCCTTGTTATGTTTGCCTTCGGTCTTGTCCATCGACGAACCCTCGAATCTCTCCAAGAACCTTGGCATCGAACCCCAGGATTCACCCAACCTTAGGCCCATGTGGCCTCTTGGCTCTTGGGAGCGAACCTACAATACCTTGCCCTGCCCTTCATCTCTTAGCACCTCAACACTTTAGCACCTCAACACTTTAGCACCTCAACCTCAATTCGCCCAGTCGATTATCACCACCTCTGCCCCGACCACCGATGTCATATTGCATCATGACTGACTCCAATCCCCCAGATCTACGCAACGTCCGAGGAACGAAAGCAACGAAACAGGCAGGCTCAGGCCGCCTTCCGAGAACGCCGCACCGAATACATAAAGCAACTGGAAGAGACCATCCGCGTCCATGAGTCCAACCTTCACAACCTTCAGGCGGCTCACCGCACCGCCGCCGATGAGTGCTTGATGCTTAGGTACAAGAACTCCCTCCTGGAGCGCATCCTCCTCGAGAAGGGTATCGATGTCCAAGCCGAGCTCCGAGCCAAGACTGGTAGTCCCAACCTGGGCCCGACTCATATGCCTCAAAATCTGGTCCAGCCACCCCCGATCCAGCGAGCCATCATGAACCGACACCACCAGTCCCGTCGATCGAACTCGCACATCGCGCCCAAGGTCGAGCCCTGCCCCAGTCTGCCGCCTCCCCTACAGCCGCATTCATCTGCCACCTCGCCAAAGAACCGACCGACACCGTCCTCCCACTCCAACTCGCCCAGCAACACAGGTTCTGCCTTTTCCCCTGCGGCCTCGGATAGCATTTCCATGCGTGGCTCGATGACCAGTGCGTCAAGGCAGCAAATGCCTCAGCAACAACTGCCACAGAGCACGCAGCCCTCCCGTCAACACATGATGCAACCCGGAGTGCGGGGAGGACCAGTTGGATCGGGTGCCTCGTACTACCCCACCCCAGCTTTCCAAAACCACATTGAGCAACTAGGTAAGCTGACGGACCCCGCCCGCCACCAACCACAACACTCGCTTACGCCGGTCATAGAGCAAGAGTACGACGCCCAGGCGGATATGGTCGATGATTCCGAGATTGAAACTCCAGGCGGCCCTGGGCAATACCCCCCGAACTTCAACAGTGACCCGCAACAACCCATGATGCTCTCGCCAGCATCCAATGGCCCCGGGCATCAGATGACACCATCCCACGAGCCGCCTCACCATACGCAGACATCACACTCGTCACAGTACCCGTCCATGACGCAATTGCTGGACCAGAATTTGGATTGGGACCCCTTCGGCCTGAGTGCCAGCATGGCGTTTCCTTCGCAGCAGTTTCAATTTGACCAAGCCAACATGAGGTGAACGGGAAATTTGGCGATTATGACCTCCTGAAAGGGTCTCCCATGAGCCCTTCATCCGACAAGACCTCGTGTGGACTGGGTCTCTTCGGGCCGGAGTCTCATCAACTCCGGAAGGCCATGAGCCCAAGGCAGTGGCGGAGTAGGGCAGTCCATCTGGAGCGGGTAGCACCCCTCCTGATGGATGCCAGCATATAGCGTCGAGCTGTACATTATGATACGCATTGAATGGTCATGCGCGGTCGAGAATCGGCCCCCCCCATGAACCACTCAACTCTGCGCGCTCGCCTCGCCCTATCCAGACGGACGAGCCGACCTTGTGCGACGAGAGACAGATATGTCCCCGCACAGCAACACTGACGAAAGTCAAACGAGAGGGTATTGGTATGCATATCGCGTATTGATATACACTTCTCACGGCACTGCCTGAACACAAAGGGAATCCCTCATGAGGCTGGTTTTTGGAAAGGACACGACATAGTCGTTTTCACAGGCGGATGGTTTGGCTATCAGCTCGCTTGACTAGATGTCTATTTCGTTTTGAGGACGTTCTAGCATTATCCTTTATAAAAGTTGTGTCTTGATTCACTCTTCTCATGTCACATCTGCCCTTCACCGTTGGAGGTGAAGCCTTGGTCGAAATGAGAATCAATGACGACGGAGTACCTGGATCGCTTGGGTATGTCTGGGACTAAATGGGAGCTTTATGGCGACAGCAAGACACATGGAAAGCACATCGATTAGAAGGTGGGCTTGACGAAAAGTTTTGGGATTATTGAGAGGCGTTTGGGTAGTGTGATGGATGGAATACCAGGCCGGATTAAAAAAAAGAACTCGAGCGATTGGAGCAGTGGTCAGTGAACCCGAACATATAGATCCTTCGCTATTAGCATGTTGCAAATACGTCTCACTTTGCTTGCATTTCCTCGACAGCTATGAACGACTCTGGTACGTTAATCACACCGTGAAACATGCTTCTACCCTGGCGGATAGGGTGTTGGATCTGGCATTGAGTGGAGTATGGAGAAGTTAGTTAATCACGGGTTGGGTGATAAACGAGATCTTTGTGCAGTACCCAGATGCATTGGGACGAAGCTTTACGTACATAGATCTTACATACATACATAGTACGTAAGATCTATTCTTGGCAAGATGTTGATGCTACAGAAGTTCCATTGACGGGTATCCACATTTGCCGAGATGTAGAAAGGAGCCGATGGAAGTTTGTTTTCTTTGGTAGGCGAGGGTGTATAGGCCGGTTTATAGTTGGCTTTTGACTTGAAACGACTGTTGACAACCAAACGTCACCCTCACCTTACCTTGTAAGTCCTTTTAATGAGCTATACAGAGACATTGGAGCAATATCGGGAAAGGCAATGAGCTGATGTGAAGAAAAAAGGCCATGTTGAAGATACAACCCTGTTCAATATGTTACTCAACGCCCGATATCACAGTCGCGGGATGTTGGTTGTTCACACGTCTCAATTACCTCGCCAAGATGGTAGTTACACAAGTCCATAATGGACGAAGACCAATACCCCCATGACCCAAGTCACCAGGGATCCCAAGTCCCCTTCCACGCTTCCGCCTGCCAGCACCCGCGGTGCCGTGCTGTTCCACAACATCTTGTTCGTACCCGCCTCTTCGGCTTCGTCGATGCTGCACACTACCTTGCACCCGGCGTCCGAGTCGCCCTCGCGGCGCACCAGCTTCCCTTGTGGACCCACGTCTCTCTGCGACGGCCGCCGCCCGACATCCCGCTTCCGCTTGTCGTCGGAGGTGTTGTCGGTCGAGTTGTACACCATTTCGATCCACTGGATCTGCATGTATGCCGCACTGTGGAGATTCATGTTGCCGCTCTACGCGCCACCGTCGCTCCACGCGTTGAGTATGACTAGCGCCGGGTCTTTGGGCGTCTGGAACTTGATGTTGGCCACCTTCTCGCCATCCACGTACCAGACTGAGCGTTCGGGTGTCCAGTCCAGCCGGTGCACCAGCCAGTCGTCCCAGCCGAGGCCATCCGGCAGACTGCCGTTACGGGTGGCTTGGGGGACCTCGTCTCCATCGTCGGTGTAGGATGGCTGGTTGGTGTACTGCATGCGGTCCTTGGGGTCGCGCGTGAGGATTTCGATATCCGCCTCCTGGATGTCCGCTAGCTCCTCGGCCTCGTAGTACGTGAACATGGCCATGCAGGCGCCCGCGCTGCCAGTGACGCGGGCGAGCATGCGGATGGACATGTACTGGTACGAGTCCGCAGACTCGAACTCGGCGGCCCTCTGGAAGCCCGGGAGGCGGACGGTCCGCATGGTCAGGAACGTGTCCGATGCGGCGTCGTCATCGTCGTTCTTCTCAATGTAGATGTTGTTGGGAGAGTTGATCATCAGCACCGACGCGTCGCCCGAGAGACTGACTCCGCCGCTGTTGCGATTGCTCCAGTCTTGAATTCCCCACACGCTGTCCCAGTCCTCGGTATCAAAGTACTCGCTCGTGGTGTCTGCCCTTGAGGATCGGGATTCGTTCCGGATGGGGTCCGGCACACCAGCGTATTTTCCGAGGTCCCGAAAGTCGAAGAACATGTGTTCTGAGAAGTAGTCGGGAGCGGTCCCGTTGGTGAGGTAGCAGGTGCATGCATCATCGTCAACGCTGTCCGAGCCTGCAGCCGCAAGCACTACCGCCGCAGTGAGCACGGCAAGCTGCAGAAATGACCGCATCTAGAACAAGATGGCGCTTAGCCGAACAATTAGAGAACAGACAACCCGCCCGAGAAGAGGATTGCCGTGAAGGATATAGCAAAGAGGCAAATTTGCCTGGAGAGATTCAGCTCTTCAGCTCTTCAGCTCTTCAGCCATCGTGCCGCTTGGGCTCTATGCCCATGCTGATGCTGTGGGCCCTAAGACTAGAGCGCGCTTCGCCTCATGGGAGGCCTAGAAGAGAGTACGGTGTCAGGCCATTCTAGAAGGATCGCACGGGAGAGCACCATTTTCAGGGACTTGGAAATGAACGTTTCATTCCCTGAATTTTGATGTCCCAGGCGGGATACAGACTTACAAGGTAAGTCAAGGCCATCTTCATCAGTGAGAGAGTCAGTCATGTTTGAGGTTGCTGGCGTAAACTCTACCCTGCCCAGTGGCACGAGTCATCTCACGTGATGTGTTTCTGCACGCGGGCGTCAGAGGCGCAAGTCAGCCTCTGTGGTTTAATGGCTGAGAATCTGAATCCTGCACTTCCACTTCCTCGAGTCACGCCGCGCCCTCTTAATATGTGAAGCGCATGCTCGAGCTCTTTCAATGCTTATACTGCTCATATCACTCTGCTAAAACCACAGGTGCATAAGTATCACGATGAAACCTTCCGTTGCCGCAAACTCACCGTTGAGATGTTAGACGTTCTGCAACAACTTCGCCTTCCCCTCTACAACCATGTCGTCACCCAAGCCGTCGGCCGCTCTGGATTGGCCTGCGACCCAGTCGCCCGTTCCTGCGGACCACGCGGAATCCCCAGCTAAGGACACCGACACCGAAACAGCCAAGGGACTAGAGGACCAACAGGAGGATCGAGCAGAGGACCACCAGGAGGACAACGAGGATCGCGAAGCCGGCGAGGTTGTCGAACCCGACTCTGAGGCTCCCAAAGCAACCCAAGACGCTTCCGCTTCTGAGGATGCACCGCCCCTACCGAACGAGCCAACACTGGATGGACCACCGCTGCCGAACGAGCCCGTTCCCGCGCCCGCGGATGATGGATGGGACTGCCAGTGGGATCCCACCACCCAGTCATGGTTCTTTGTGAACCGCTTCACTGGCAAGTCTCAATGGGAGAACCCGCGTGTCGTCGTCGATGCATCCACCGGACCCGGCTTAGGGACCGTCCCTCCTCCACCTAGCTCAGAGAAACCTGCGGCTGGAGGCTACAACCCTGCCATCCATGGCGACTATGACCCCAATGCGTGGTATGCCCAGGGCAACAACGAGAACGGGGAAGCCTCATCCACCGTCGGCGCTATCGGTGATCCCTTGCAGATGCATGGTGTGACGGCGTCTTTCAACCGGTTCACAGGTCAGTTCCAGACGGAGGACGCGGGTCCCAGCCGCCATACCGACGAGGCCAAGTCGCGGCGCCAGATGAACGCCTTCTTCGACGTCGATGCGGCCGCCAACGCCCACGACGGCCGCAGCCTGAAGGCCGAGCGTTCGGGCAAGAAAATCTCCAAAACCGAGCTCAAGGCCTTCAAGGAGAAGCGTCGCGCTCGGAAGGAGGAGAAGCGCCGCGCTTGGCTGAGGGACTGATGACTGGTGATGATTGCGGTGTCCGCAACGACTTACGAGGACCCGAAATCTCCAGTTTTCTGTTCGGCTTGGGAGACCATCTTCATTGGGCGGCGTTCGAGGAACCACGGTGGGAAATACGTGCTTTATACGGAATCGGTTATAGCTGGGACAAGCTTGGAGAGATTCATTCTTAGTTCTTTTCTGCAATTTTTCTTGTGTATTTGAGATACCAGACCAGAGGTGGCAGACCTTGGATGGAGACTTGGAGTCTCTCATCTTGTACAAGAGCCAATAGAGGTTCAGGAACTAAATACATCATCTTTGCCGTCGACAATGGCTCGAGCCATTATTCTATAAACATTTTTGCATCTATTCATCATCCTCTTCGTCATCCTCCAGCTCCATGTTCAAGTGAACGCTCTCGTCGTCATCATCATCGTCATCCTCAGGAACCTGAGCGACAGGAGTAGGAACTGTAGCGACTGGAGAGGCCGACTTCTCCAGGACCTGTCTTTTGGGCGGAATTGGGTTAGATCCCTCGTGTTTTCGCTTGGGTGGGGAGACAGCTCTGGAGCGGAGTACGCGACCAGAAGGGGGTGCGTCCTTGTTTGGTTCGAAGGGATTGCTCTGGATTGGCAGGCTCTTCTCAAATTGCGGTGCTGCAGAGAGCGCTCCTGGCTTGAACAGGTCCTCTGTTGTCTCCTGCACAGAAGCCTTGTTGTCGGTGGCGGCGTCCTCCATGTCCTCGTCTTCTTCGTCCTCTTCCTCAACGGGCAGCTCCTCAAGCGGTGCTTCTCCATCGGCCAAGACTTGAGCACCGGCACGGAGGTTGGTGCGCAAGATCTCTAGGCCTTGGTCATCAGGAAACTGCCGGGTCAGATGAGGTAGAATATTAGGGTACACTCGGCCTCGCTGGTCCTTGAATGGGTTTAGGACACTTGAGAGCATGGCGTCCCGGTTGCGAGTCAAGACGGCAGTTTGGTCGACAAGGCCGCGCAGTGAGGGCTTAAGGTGTTGCTGTGGTAGGCGTGATGGGATGATGGCGAGGAGGGCAGCAGCGGCGGCCTTGTGGTCGGGCTCGAGAGTAAGGACTTCGACTACGGCGGAGGCTCGGGGTTGTAGGAAGAGATCGGCGTTGGCAGCAAGGCTGCTCTTCTTGGAATCGGCGGCGGTAGCGGCAGGCTTCTCAGCTTGCTTGAGATGCCCGGCGTCTTGTTGGAGATCTCGGCAGCAGGCGCCGAGTAGGGGATCGAGCATATCTACAGACGGCTTTGACAGGGTCGGGCCAGCCAGTTCGAGAATGTCTTTCAAGATAGAATATCCTGTCATGCGAACTGTGGGAAGATTGATTCCGGACTTGACCACACGAACAAGATGATCCAGGACCTCCGGCACAAGAACAATCGTGTTCTGTTCCAGGCGTTGAAAGAGAACTTGCAAGAGATGGAGACCTGCGATATGAATGTCTGGCATCACACTCCAGAGTTCCTCCTTCTCTTCTCGTCCGATAGCAGCATTAGTCTGCAGGGCCTGGTCCCAAGACTGAGACTTGGGCGACAACCTGGCAACTAGGAACACTCGAGACGCAGCATCCACAAGGGCGCTGGTGGGTATCGTGACGGGTGCTTTCGTGGGATACCGTAAACAATCTGAGAGGTACTGGAACAACCCAACCAAGCGATCAGTGCCGGCGTTAATTCCCGACCAGGGTGGTAGTTCATCGGGGGACGAGCCACCGCCGTTTGGCTCCCCACCGAGTTCTACCTTTGTCCGAGTGAACCCATTTGATCCATCCCAGGACTCATCGACTGCTCTGAGTACCTGGTCGGCAGTGGCGTGGAATTCCTTCAAAAGGCCGCGAACCAGCTTCGCCCACTCATCGCTACCACCAGACTTGGCGGCGACATGGTGAAGAGAGATGACAAGGCGTCGTGCAGCTCGGGTTAAGCTGCTGGGGATAACGTTGCCATCTGCCTGCGTGGGTGCGAGGTATGACCGTGTGGCGGTTCTGAGTTGTGAGCTGGAAGGGCGGAACGTGGCTGGGTAGAGGGGAATCAATGTCGAGAAGGCGTCACAAATGGTCTCGACAACCGAGAAGGGCGTCTTGAGAGGCTCTCCTGAGGGAGACTGCTTGATAAGGGCAACACAAGCGGTGATGAATTCCGGAATGGTAGGGGTGGCGATCTCCCGGACGAGAGTCTGATATGGGTGGACCAGCATGTAAATCCTAGTCAGCGTCACTATAGCCATCTCCTTGGAGGCTATAGGATCAGCTTTCTAACGGATTGTTAGCCTCTTATGTATACCAGAGAAGTTCGAAACATACTTGGACCACGTTTAACAGCCCGCGAACCCAAGGTTCCGTTCCTCGCAGAACTTCCCATCCTCCAATATCTACCATAGCCTTGATGAGACCAATGGCAGCAAAGCGAGCTTCGCGGTTGCGTCCATTAAGGAGAGTGGTGACGCTAATCTTGAGCTTGTGGACGAGCTGAGAGGCCTCTGTTGATTTGTCCTTGGGCTTTTGCTCGTGTTGCGTCGTCAAGGGCTCTTTGCAGTGCAGGACATGGTTGATGAGCGAGGGCAGGGCGTGAGGGAGCTGGGTTGGAGGGATGGATGTGATTTTGCGGCAGAGGACACGGAGGTCAGGCGGGAGTGAGGCCGACATGATTTGTCTGGACCCGAGTTTTGGAGCTGGGGTTGTTGGTTGCTGGGTTGTCGCAACTCAGATATTGCGAAGTTCCAAGCAAGCTCTAGTGGTGAGAGCTGCGCGGTGTCGCGGTCACGTGCAGACGATCAAAACAGAGCGCTTTTGGAAATATTGGAGTCGCAGCTTTGATGCGGACAGTGCGAGACAAGGAAGGGAGCTTTCAGAGAGCTCTGGGAAATGCAATTGCTGGGCTGAAAGCAAGGGAAGCTTCACTTTTACAAGCCTGCGATCTATGCCTCTCACTTCTGGGCAACTTTTTTTTTTCTTTCCCTGCCTAGGTACAGACTGAGAGAGAGCAAGCTCCGCTGAGAGCGCACGCTCCACTCCACCATGAAAGCTGAGCGCTGACGGGATGAACCCCTGGACGCGGGCCCGTCGTGGCGGGCGACAGGGCGCTGATTGGCCCTGTAGGACCCGCTGTGCGCGGTCGGCCCAGCATCGATCTTTACGGTGTGGTGGTCCCGTCCGTACCTTAGACCAAGTACGGAGCACGGAGCAGAGTAGCGGTAATCTGTAGTCTAACTACCTAACTATCGGTACTTCGTCCCTCCTTGTCGTTCGTATTGACCACGGAGACAACAAGCAACTCTCATCAGTACTTGGACACGGCTAATACTCAGCTTCTTTGCGACCTCTCCTGCGGCCCTGCTCCTCCCGACGTTCGCCAGTCCTCTCCTCCACTTCGCTTCGCTTCCGCCACCTCCTTTGCGCAGAGAGTCCTACAACCACCACCACCTCCTTCTTTTGCTCCTCCCCGCGGTCTGGCTGCGATACCTCCACCTCGTCGCTCACCCGCCCTCTCGCCATGCGCTTGGCGGTCCCTGGCTGCTGCTAGTTGGACAACCTCCTGAACTGGTCGAATCATGGGTGTAAGACAACACCACGACGCGACCTACCTCGCCGCGAAGCTGACCATGGCTCTGCTGCCCTCTAGCCCAAAGCTGCCCAGTACATTAGCCAGCTCGACCATGCCCGCTGCGACGGCAACTGGGATGTCGTCCCAGAGCTGGTTCGCAAGGTCCGCAAGCATGCTCCGGATAGGTCTTGTACGACACCCTCCAACCTACGATGCCCGCTGTCTTGCTGCAACCCGTGTAAACGCAGAACTGACCTCATGTCTTTGCCAGGCCTTGCCTTGACCGCCGAGACCGAATGCGCCATTACCAAGACGACCAATGCCGCGTCTGCAAGCTCCGACGCCAGACCTCAAACCGCCATTGCCACCCCAGACATCGACGTCGCGAGCCAGCTCCCTAGGCTTCTCCAGTCCATCGAGGAGGAAACATCATACCCGGATGACAGGTTCCAGGCCCAGGTGTGCCTTGGTTGGCTGCATTGGGTCCTGGGGGAATACGATCTTGCCGCTGCTCACCTGCCCGCGCTCCCTCAGCCGGAGGACGGCCAAGTCAACCCTGCTGACAAGAGCGCAGAATGGTCTAGTGTCTGCGCCCTGAAGGCCGCCTACCTCAAGGCTAACTGTCTGGCCCGTGGCAGCGAGCTGAAGCAAGCTCTTGCCACTTTTCGAGCTGGCTTGCCGTCTCTCGGACGTATATGGGCAGACCAGGCCATTGGGCGACAGCTGCGCTACTGGGCTGAGTTGTTCCTGACGGAGTTTTGCATGCTCTCAAGCCAAGCACTCCAAGAGAATGAGACGTCTCTGGCTGAAGCCGAATCTATGGCCTGTTACCGCTCCTGGGTCAGGTTTTGGGACGTCATGGCCGCGCCCGTCACTGGCGGGTTCGGTTTCAAGGGCTCTGTCCCAAGGCGGAGAATATGGAACGAATACTACCTCGCCCTGTCGCAAATCCTCGAGTTCGATCTATCGTTTCCTACCGGATTTGTGAGCAGCCCGAGCGGCGATCTTTCAACACGAAGCCAGTTGAGGGTGGAGCTCAAGCATGTCGAGGCGGCCTATCAAGCCCTCCTCCTCAACGAGACCAGCTTTCCCAGAGCCGAAGACGAGCGTCAAGAAGTCGAGGAATTTGTTCATCAGGCGGCCAAGAACTGGTCTATTCTCTGCGGGCGGGGGTGGAAGGAGCAAGATCTCGGCCAGGGCGGTCGTGCCAGTCTAAGCCGCGGAATGCTCGAAACCCTCTACAGCGCGGCGACGAAGACCTACCACTCAACGGCGATTCTGAGGCATCTCTTTGTCGTTCACTTGTCTGTGGCTGAATTCGATCTTGCCTTTAAAGCATTCGACTCTTACCTCGAAATTGTCAAGAAGGGCAAGGCTCGTGTTGACAAGACAGGCCATATAGAGGCAAGCCTTGACGATGATGCAACTGTTCTCGAGACAATAGCGAAATGCATCATTGCCCTCTGTAGGTATGGACAGCGACCTGCCGCTGAAAAGGCACGTCAGTTGGCGGCAGAGTTGGAAGACTGGCTAGCCAAGCTCCCACAAACCGGCTCCCAGGAAAATGCTACGCCAATGATAGCGGAGGGATCAAGCGTGATACACTCGCCTGTACCCCCTCACGTCGTTGCTCAAGCTTGGCAAGCAATTGGGTTATCACATGCCCACTGGTCAAGGATGACCCCCGAAGCCGCCTTGCGGACGGAGATCCAGACCAAGGCTATCCGATGTCTTCGCAGATCGTTAGCGCCAGAATTCGGCCGTGCAAAGGACATCCGGAGTTTCTTCGCACTCGGTTTACTGTTGGCCGAGCGAAGAGAACTGACAGCCGCGATTGAGATAGTGAAGTCGGCCTTGACGGTGGCGAGGGACCAGGGCGAGCATTATAGCCTGTTCCACGGACCATACTGGCAAGAACGCTCCCTTATCCCCGTGTGGCATCTACTTGCACTCCTCCTGAGTGCGAGACAGGACTATACTATGGCCGCGAGGGCCTGTGAAGGCGCATTGGAGCAGTTTAAGAGCCTCTCCGTCCTCTTTGGAAAGACGGACCAGTCCTTCAGGAGCGAGCATTTGAAGGAGGCGGAATATAAGACCACGGCAGCCGACACCCGAGGTCTGGTGGATGACATGGATGACGCAGAGAAGGAGAGTATTCTCGAGGTCAAGATGACGCAGCTTGCCCTGGTCGAGCTTCTTGAAGGCCCTGACGTTGCTGTCAACGCCAGCTTCGAACTGCTGACCTTGTTCTCGAGGCTTTTCGGTAATGTCACTGCGCAACCTTCGTTGCATCCGCCAAAGGCGACGGAACCCCCCAAGACGTCCGGTACCCTGAGAAGCATCAAAGGGAGCATTTTTGGGCACCACGATAGATCGAGGCCACCGACTAGACAAGTTTATACTTCCATGTCAAGCGACAGGTCCACAATCATGCCCTCCCGACCAGCAACCGCAACCACCGTCAGAAGCTCTGCACCGGCAATCCAAATCACGGCGGAGAACGGATCCATGTCTGAGCTCTCACGGCCAAGGACTTCGGCCTCGTCCGTCCCCCGGAATAGGGCAGGGCGAAGCAATAGTCTCAAAAAGCGGGACAGAAGCAAAAGCCGGACTAGGGCGCCCAGCGTTGGGTCAGTCGCAAACCAACCGACAGTTCTTGATGGCGAGGTCTTCTTCCCCGTGGGCGGCGACGAGCCCGAGCAGACGGATTTCTTCACCTTTTCTAGTAAACGACAGTCATCGGGAACCTCCTTCTCTCGATCACGCCCGACGTCGCACCTCTCCCACATCTTCAACCCTTCCAAGTCCACAGGCATATCCGAGATTTCTACCAGGGACAATTTCAACACTTCTACCAACCAATTGCCCCTGATCCAGTTCCCCAAGGACAAGGAAAGAGCCCAGAGAATGACCAACCTTATCAGGGTCTGGCTTATGATCGCTGGCTTTTATCGCCGAGCTGGCATGCACGAGGATTGCAAGGGAGCCATTACCGAGGCCCAGCGACTTGTCGGGAGCCTCGAGAGCGATTCAGGTAGGGATCCCTCAGGCTCGGGAAGCCTGAGACCTCTCGGCTGGGCTGAGCGCAAATGCGTGGAGGACCTGTGGGGTGACTTGTGGTCAGAGGTAAGCATTTCCCTTCAAATACTGGTACGAGTGATGGCTAATGCGAAATGTAGTTGGGAGAGTTGGCTCTTGCCAAGCAGGCCCCTTATGCGGCTAGGTCAGACTTTGAGAATGCCTTGACCCATGCTCCTAATCATCCCTCTGCTATTGTCGGTCTCTCGAACATCCTGCTGGACGTCTACAGTGAGAAGATGTTGCCACCTCCAGTTATCCCGCCCCTGGAGGACATAGCCCCCCTCTCGATTAAGAGCAGCCGCTCAGAGTCTAGCCCTCACGCCGCCTCAGCCCTCCCTTCTATCCCTTTGGGCCTGGGATCTTCAACGCCCGACTCCACCTCTTCGGTGAACAACCGCACAACCTCTGTGCTACAGGACGACGAACTCCCCGAAGCCTACAAGGCAACTCGCCTGCCTCTCGTGGACCGTCTTGCCGCTCGTGACCGGGCCTATGGCCTTCTCTCCACACTCACCAAGCTCGGCTCCAGCTGGAATAATTCCGAGGCCTGGTTTGCCCTCGCCCGCGCTCACGAGGAGAGCGGCCAGCCGGACAAAGCCAAGGAGGTGCTCTGGTGGTGCGTTGAGCTCGAGGAGGGCACAGGTATACGTGACTGGCGCTGCCTCAGCGGTGGCGGCTACATGATATAAACGGCCAGAAGCGTTTGTTGTCGGTATTTTGTTATGTTTCTCCTTGGTTACTCATGACAAGGGGAGCGATAGAAGAGCGCGTATTGTTGACATTGGGATACTTGGCATGTTGCAGTAAGCCCGCCCTTGCATGTTCTTATTATTCTTCTGTAGATGATATAGGTGTGGTGCTGTGCTGGAGACGTTTCGATACCTTGGTTGAGCTGGCACGCGTTATTCAAGAGGCTAGAAGTGTATTGCATCGCCGATTCATTCGTCATAATATTTGTTTAGGGAGCGTGACTTGGGTGTTTATAATTGTTTTTACTGTATTGCCTAAAGTATCATGCTTCATCTATCATCTGAGGCAATAATCCCTTTATATTTAATGTTTAATCCCCTAGCGCCTCATACCGAATGCCTCATGTCTGACGCTCCAGTACCCTAGACTCTGGTTTTTGCAGCCTCATTTTGTTCCGATTTGTAAAGGACTTTGATATTGAGTGTTGAGATAGGATGCCAGTTAGCCGAGATGAAGGAAGTAGAATAGTTATGGTATTTGAGCTTCTGAGTTGAGTGGCTTGGCTGGAGAGTCATCATCATCCTGTCTATGTGTGAACTGAGTACTGGCACAAGCTGTTTTGTTTTTCATCTACAATAGCAAGTATTCGACGAGGTGTTTCCAGAACCGAAATGCCACCGCAGAGAAATCTTTCCATAGCCTCAGCGAGCACAGCTTTTGTAACCTGACCGTTGAATTGATGAAGCGGTTTTGAAGATGACATGATGAGCGTAGCCGCAACAACAGGCCGAACAATTCAGAACCGGGACCATTAACTCGCGCAGGTTCTTCAAGCGTGAAGTGTTCTCGTTCTGCCATCATATGCTGGCTGTGGCTGTCGAATGCTTCTATGCTGCGCAACTTGGAGGAGGTCAGTAGATGCATGGAGGGCATCCGCTGCGTCTGTAGGGTTGAGGCTCATGGGTTGAGTTATATATACTATCCGATCAGATGGAAGGCCAGAATATTGGTGCAATACTTTCAGCTGCTCGACATCAACTACTGTATTGGATGAAGCGACTAATGTTGGCATTTGCTCGTGAAAAGCCCAAAGAGCAGGTGGCTCGTCTTCTATAGGAGGAAGCAGGGTATCAGACTTGAAGCCAAGGACGTGGAGAGTACAAACACACAATGTAAGATCAGGCCCTGAAAGCTGACCTCCTCTTCTTTAGGGTTTTCCCTTTAAGAAAGAAATGCAAGAGTCCACTTCGCGCTCGAGAATGTAGCCGCGAACTACCGTGAGGTACTCGATCCGCTCAGCGATGTTGGTAGTAGGACCATCGGTATAAGTGTTAATATATATGTGCTTGATCGCTTCGTTATTAGGCCCATCACGTAAGGCAAGAGGGTGAATCTCCGTGCTCGGTAGTGCCACCAGGGCCAGATACAATCCCAAGTTCAAGGTACATGCTTGGGAACACTTGGGGCGGGATCTCCGTCATCTGCCAGGTTCGTGAGATATGTCTCGCTTGGTTTGAGCGATGCCATCGAGCAAGTTGGTCGTGGGATAGCCAGAAACTGCTGACGTTTGGTTTCCATCCGTGTCTGGAATTATCCGCAACCTTTGACTTGGACGTTGTTGAGATATTTCTCGCGGCAGAGAAGAGTGGCAGCTTCCCACGTTTGGAGACTCTCATGGATCTGGGCCTCTCTCGCTCTCTCGGGACCTTGTCTCGCCAGTCCAAGGGCAGAAGAGGCGCTTCCTCCGTCAGGTTCCAGCCCTCCCAGTTCTACCAATCCGATCGACGCAGGCCTCTCTCTCTAGGTCTTGCGCAGTCAGCAGGAAGGATCCAGTCCGTTGGTGGCGGCCCATTTTCCGGGGAGGTTGTGTTTGCGAATGGTAGACTTTGTGCTAGTATATAAGATGTCGGACCAGAGATGAATAAAGCTCTCATTTGATGTGTTATTGCCATATAAGGTAAAAAGATGTGGGTTGTGAACTGGCCGCTCAGGGAGCATCTGTCGGAATTTATAGTGCGGTGCTGTTACCTCCCCTGTGAGCCAGTAGTTATTGGATTGCCTTTGTGAGAGCTCCTTTGGTTAGCAAGCAGCATGCAGCTTGCTGGGGCGAAACCGATTATAAAGTTGATTGATTCTGCAAGCGTGTTTGTAGAAGCTTGCGTTAGCCATTGCTTCTATCAAATCCGTTAGTCGCAATCAACTTTACGTACCATTAGGGAATTCAATGCAGAGAGATAGACCAGATGTGACAATAACAAAGTAGTATTGACTGTCTACTAAGACCGCCAACTCCCGCCCTGTTCTGATAAAAGCCTCTGTACTACTACAAACTTAGAAGCTTGTCAAGCCCAGGAGGAAATCCAGGCTTATGGCAGGTTTTACCCTGTGCCTCCGCAGCTGATTCGGAAAGGACTGGGGCGACGTCATCGCTGAGCATTTGGATGTTTTGGATCCGTCCTTGATTGCCGACAGAACACTGTGAACGGTGTTTGCGGATGCTAAGGTGATCACGCTTGCACCCATGTTCAGGGGATCCATGATGGATTGCTGACGGTTTCAAAAGATTTTGTTGGAGGAATAGTTCGTTGAGAAAAGCAACTCCATGGGAAGAGGGACGCAGAGTAGATGTCGGTAAAGAACAAGGCTTGGATTATCTGGCGGTCAACCGATGGCCTGTACATCAGGCTGAGTTGTTGGTGGAGGCGGACGGTCTGCGCCATCTAGCTTGTACTATCCGAGATACATCTTCCGAAGCAGCAACTTCTCAGCTGCAAGCCATAGGGCCTTGTTAAGAGATGTACAGTCTACAGAGTAAGTGCCTGGATAACTAGTGAGGCTACGTGGGGTTTTGTGACTGTATTCACTGCCGGGCATCCATGGAGTGTTGAAATCAGGCTCAGCGCCGAGGTACCTTGACAGACAGAGAGAGTTTAAAGTTAGAGTGGCAAGGCAGAGTGAAAACGCATATTATAACATCATCAAGCAAAGCATGGGGAACACTGCCATGAAATACAGTGCTGTAAGAGGTGATCTACTGGACGATGCTGTATTTCTTTCCTTTTTCTCTTAAACCCAAACTAATTAAGGAAAATTATTTGCGAGTGAGAGTGTTGGTCCAGTGTCGGCTTTCGACATAGAAATACCAATGAGTATCCTTGGGTGGTTGAGTGTTGAATCGCTCTCCGTGAAAGACCACTGGCAACAAATGGTCCAGTAATGCGCCTTATCGTAGAACCATCACTCTTTACACTTGGTTTGAGTTAATAACTCCTCGCTGTCTGGTAACTTGAGCGGCACCCCACAGTGCGTGATGATGTGGACAGCCTATAAGTAGCCATTCTCGAGGCTTTCGAGGCGCTTTGAACTAAAGTGAAACATGTCTTTAATTATCTGAATTCCTTTCTTGACAAAAGATTATCTCAGTGTGCACAGACAACAAGTAATATTGGCATGTTTCCGCCAGAAATGCATGTACATACTTGTAGGTCCTTCGGAAATAAGTACTAGAGATTTATTTAGAGATTTATAGGTGGTATCGCGCACAGACCACCACCCACTCACGCGCCTCCGCCCCACCATGCCACATGCTTTCCCATTCCCCAGTCCGTATTACCTCAGCCTTGCAGCCCTGCGACAACGTCAACCCAAAACCTCGGCCTTCTCCTCCACGTAAACCCGCTGTCACAGCATCTCGCCCGCCCAAGTAAACTGCCCGCCATGGCGCCCGTCGACCACGTGGATCACAACGCCCTTGAGCGTGCGTCCCTTACCCCGTCGCAGAACATGCCCGCTCCGTGCTGATCAGCCTCGTCGTCTAGAACGGCTCAAGGACATCATCCAGGACCTCTACCAGGTCATGGTCCAGGTTTCTACCTATGACTCCATGGGCCGCTCCAGCAGAGAGGTCCTCACGAACGAGATGTGCGTCCCTTCTTCTTTGTGACTTTTCTGTCTCCCTGCTTTCATACAAACTGACCGTCCCCGCAGCAAAACCCTCTCTCGATCCCTCCAGGCCCTCCACACCGCAGCCTCGCCGCCCAACAACCTCCCGTCCATCCCACCCGAGCTGATCGAGTACGTCGAGAACGGCCGCAACCCCGACATCTACACGCGCGAGTTCGTCGAGCTCGTCCGCCGCGGAAACCAGCTCATGCGTGGCAAGTTGAACGCCTTCGGCTCCTTCCGCGACGTCCTCGCCGAGCAGATGACCGCCGCCATGCCCGAGCTGCGCGAGGACATCGCCCATATCGTCGAGGCCACCGGTGGAGTGCCCCCCGGACGCTCGTTCGAGCAGCGGAATGGCAGCGCGCCTGGTTCTGCTGTCGTAGATGGCGCTCTGCCTGTCGGCGGGGGTGCGTCCGCTGCTGGAATGTCTGGTTGAGCAGCATGGTTTGCAGAGAATGGTAATGATGAGATGATCAAAACGACGGCGCCGCTCGTGTAGCGAGCAACGAGCGTTGAGAAGAGGGATTGTCAGTCCCAGTCTTAGTCAGAGCGAGACATCCAAAGGCAGCTTGATCTAGTTGACTAGAGCAATGCCCTGCCTATGAGCTCAACTAGGAACCCTTCTCACCCAATAAAGGTATTTGAGAGATATCATAGTCACTATGGTAATGGACTTTTGTTTTTTAGCCGCCAGATCAAGGCCGTATGTCTTCAGGAAACCCTCTATTATCTTGACAACCTACATGCATTCCACCACACCACCACTGAGCTGCTCTAGAAAGATCCGCCCTCAATACCCAAGACCCTCCTCCTGAGAGTCCCTTTCAGCTCATCAACTTGCAGTCCAAGGCTGTGCTTTGTGCCAATGTGTTCCCTTTCTCCTGATGCCTGCCTCGTTCGTACTCTAGTCCCGAAAAACGCCGCAGTCATGTGGTATTTTGTGAGTGTCTGTAAATGTCCCGCACGCCTATTCCGACGGCATTTTGTTCCTGCCGCGGGGCCAGACGTGTCTCAGGCATATGTGAACAAATGCGATCCCCACTAGAGCCAGAAGCGCCAGTTGCGTCGGAAGTAGGACAGCTGCCGCGAGAACCACGGTGCCGTATCGCCGGACAGTATCCACCATCTGGTCGCGGGTTTCACGGCGCTGCTGGACGTGGTCTCGCAGTCTGCTACCGGGAACGGTCCGTGGCCAAGAGCCCTCGTCATTCGAGTCGGTCACGTCGTCTTCGTCCCCTTCGTCTTCGTCTTCGTCTTCGTACTCATCGTCATCCTCTTCGTCATCCTCTTCGTCAGAGTCGGCTTGTCACGAGAAGTTGAAGCCGCCAGGGGGGAAGCCGCCGCGCTGTCGGCCATCGGCACCGCCAAAGTTGAAGTTGGCACCGCCACCACCGCCTGGGAAGCCACCAGCGCTCCTGAAACCGCCTCCACCGAAGCCGCCCTGGTTGCCCATCATGCTGAAGAGGATTTCGGGGTCAATGCCGCCCATGCCTCCGCCCATGCCACCACCGCCAAACATGTCGTTGGGATCCATGAGGTCGTCACCATTGTCATAGGCTGCTCGCTTCCTACGGACTGAATTAGCACCCACTTACTGTTGTGGGGGCGGATATATGACTTACTGAGGGTCGCTAAGGGTCTCGTATGCCTCCTGCATATCCTTGAACTTCTCTTCGGCATGGGGGTCGCCGGGGTTCTTGTCGGGGTGCAGTTTAACGGCCATCTTGCGATAGGCGCGCTTGATCTCATCGGGGCCGGCCGTCTTCTCCAAGCCCATAATCTTATAATAATCCTTTCGTTGCGACTTCTTGAGCTCGAGCTCGGCCTTGCGGATCTCCTTGATGATTGTGCGGTCCTCGGGATCCAGCTCCTGGATCGACTTCCACTCATTGACGGCGTCCGCCCACTTGCCAGCCTGGCCGGTGGCATTGGCCTTGGTCTTTCGAGCCTTCATGTACCCAGGGTCAAGGCTGACGGCGCGGTTGCAGTCGGCGATGGCCTCGTCGTACTCCTTCAGCTTGATCCGGCACTGGGCACGGTTCTGCAGGAGCTTGGCGTTCATGCTCTTGTTGGAGGGGTCGATATCTAGGGCTAGGGTGTACTTCTCAATGGCCTGCTGCAGGCGGCCAGCCTTGAACTCAACGTTGCCCTCTTCCTTCATGCGGTCAAGCTTCTGGACAATCCTTAGCCACTTGATAGCATCCCGGAAGTCTGGATCGTAGCCGCAAGCCATTCGGAAGAACTGGATTGCCTTATCGTTCTCGCCCTGTCCATAGAGCACTCGGCCCCGGAGAACGAGAGCCTCCGGATCCTGGTTGTTGTTCCGGATGAGAGACATGGCGATATTCTGCGCCTCTCCGAGAGAGTTCTCGCGGCCCATCTTGAGGTAGGCCTCACCACGCATGAGCTGCCACTTGCGGGGCTTGCCAACGCTGGGGCCGAGACCTCTCTCAGCAAGGTCCAAGGCGTGGAGGACCATGGACATGGCGGTGCCCCTCTCGAGGGTCTGACGGGCAGACTCGATATGGTGCAGCATCTCCTTGGCCGGAGCCATATCCTTGGCGGAAGGTGGGGGGCTGATACGGTTGAAGGTTGTCATGGCCTCCTCGGGCCTTCCCAGGCCAGTGTAGATACGGGCAAGTCGTAGCAGAATCTTGGCGTTTTGGGGATCCAGGTCAGCGGCCCGAGAGCAGTCCTCGAGGGCAGCGTAATATTGGCCGTTGGACATGTGAGCAGCAGCCCGGTTGCCTAGATATGTGGCGGAGAAGGGGAACAGATCCACAGCTGGAAAGGGAGGAGGTCAGCAAGCAAGGCCAGAGAGCGGGAGTAGGAAATGGCGGGGGCCCGCAGAGGCATCCATGGTATACCTTTGCTATATTGCTCAATGGCCTTGGCGTAGTTCTTGTCCTTGAAGAAGCGGTTGCCCGCCGCCTTGTAAGACTCGGCATCCTCAAGCGGGGTGGGGGTGGGACTTCCGGGGTTGGACTTGTGAGGAGGGGGAGGGGGGGCCTCCTCGTGGCTGCCTCCGTTGGGGATAGGGACGGAGAAGTTGGCTTGAGCGGACGGATTTGCGTTGGCGTTGGCGTTGGGCGGGGTTGAGGCCCTGGCGGCGCCGTTGACGGGCTCGCGGTCGATATCCATGGAGTTTCCGTTCATGGCGGATGTGGCGAGGTCGGAGAGGCGCTTGCGCTCCTCGGGAGGGAGGTTCAAGGGGTGGGTGTCGGGGTCGACCTTGGCCCGGCGGGACGAGTGGCCCGGATCGGTCGAGTGCCGCGAGAGTCGAGACGAGGAGGAGCGCGACGAGGCCTTGTTGGGCTCTACGTAGGAGGTGGGCCTCGACGACGACTTGCCCGACGACTTCTGAGAGTGCGAGCGGGACGACGACTTGGTCGGGGACCGCGCAGGCGCAGGGGACGAAGGCTCCGAGTTGGGTTGCGAGAGGTCGTCGCGGGAGCTGTCATCAAGGCTGGGGTGGGCAGCAGCGGCGTACTTGGGGGATGGTTTCTTGTTGCTGGCGAAGAACTTCATTTGGGCCAAGTCGAGATGCGCGGGAGGGCAAAAGGTGTGAGGCCGTGGAATTCTGGAAGCCGAAGGAATCCCGTAACAAGGTTATGCCGGATACTAACTGACTCAGTGCCCTAAACGGGCGTTAAAAAAAAATAACGAATTTTTTCGGGGCCGCTGGAGTCGTAGTGGCACCGCGGGGGGGGTTGATGGTCGCTATCGTGCAGGCTGTTAGGGGGTGACTTTTGCGAATGGAGGGGGGGGAGGGGAGAGAGGAGAAAGGCCGACGTAGACGCAGGGTGGGAAAAAGATGGCAAAGGAGCAAAGGAGTAAGTTTAGTTGATGACGGTGGCCGATTTATCAGCTGGGTCTGCACAAGCAAGGACGGACAAGGACAAGGACGAGAACAAGCCCAGCACAAGTAATAAATGACAGTTTGGCACAGGCTATGACAGACCAGTCACGATAACCCGGCAAGCCAGAAAAGAAAGGCTGGGCTTGGCCACCTCAGCCTGGTTGGCTCCTTGCCAGGTCTCCTTGTTATAGCTGTTAGGAACGAATCGCGATGGATTGATTGATTTGACTGGGTCGAGCTGTACGGGGTACGGAACGACTAATACGCAGTACTTCCTGACCACACCTCAGGCAGTGGACGAGAGGAAGAGATTATGACTTGCTGGGGGCGCCTCAGAAATTGTGAAATGGCTGCCGGGCCGGGTCTCGTGTACCTCGGTCTGCCACGTGGCTCCGCCTGTCTCCCAGGTATCCGGTACCTATCCTGGGCGAGCTGGAACAACCCATCCCCACCACGGCGCCCAGCAGCCAGGCGCAGGGCCACGAGAACCAATGAAGCAGGGGACGGGGTGCGCTGTTTACTGGGCCGACGGCAGGCTGTAGATGGGAAGGGGGCAGTGGGCAGGCAGTGTTGTGTGTTATATTAGGTGGTGCTGTGTCTCTGTTGTTGACGTTTGTACGAAGGAGCTTGCTTATTAGTCTGTATTCGTATCTGACTGCCAAGTACGGATGCGGTCTGGATCAGCAGGCTGCAACATGTACAGCGGTAATGCGGTCTACAACTTTCAACCAAAAACCACCCCATGGTTTTCGTTGCCTGGTACGGACTAGATCCCTCTGTAAAAGACAGACAGACAGTTCCATTCCCTCGTCTAAGTCTAGTGCCCGCCAGCATCCGGGAAAGGGCCAGCAGCGCAGTATCGAGGAGTTGCGCTTAGCCGGACGTCGTTCTAGAAGGTTCAGTGGGGCGCCGAAATGCGGCCCCTACCCCCCTGGTCCGCCTCTCACAGCCCCGGTCTTTCAGCGTTCACTTCCCTTCCATCTCAGGGGTGATGGGGAGTTGGGGGGGCGGCAACTCGACAGGGATGTGCCTGGGCCCCTTGGAAGGCGAGCTGGAGGCTTGGGCGTTTTTCTTCCTCGGCGGCCTGTAAATCACCGGTCCCTTCTCCGCGGGTCCCTCTCCGCGCTCCCCTCCAAACCGCTGGGGATGCCCGAGGATTCGTGGTCGGAACGGGGTTTATCAACGGGGTTACGTCTGATCCATGTGGCTGTGGCTGTGGCAAAAGAAAAGAGAAAGACGATTGATCGTTGCCCAGTCTTTCAGCGGTTCAACGGCTACCTAGGTACCAATCAACTGCACGGGTGGTGTACCTAGTCCTAGCTGGAGTGAATCAAGCCCTATCACCACCGCCCAATGACAGCCTAGCGACGGGCGGGAGTGTCCGTCCCGCTTGACACGCAATGATCGATGACTCGATGCGGACCAAAACAAACTTGCCTTGTTGTTGCCTATCGCGCTGGTCACGGCTGTTTGATCTATTGTAATCATCTCCAAAGCATCTGTTTGGTTTGCTCCATTGTCCCACCGAGGGTCCTGGTGACCATGGTGTTTTCATCACAACCTCCCCACACATGCTTGGCACCTTGATGCAGAAGTCGTTGACTAAAGCCCGGTAAACTTTTGCAACCCAATTAAATCACATGACATCTACCGTAGCACAACCTACGTAGTGAGATAGTACAAACCATCGATATTATTATGTCCATTTTGTAGTAACACGGCCCACGCGTCTCGAGTCTCGAGTCAAACCCTACCAGCTGGACAATCCCCAACCGATACATACATGCATATCTCAACGCTGCCATGAACTAGTTGACCAAAATTACTTGATGTTCATGGTATTCGTGGTGTTTAAGAACTCCTCTGAAGACTGAACACAATAATTGTCTGCTCACTGTATAGCCGGCCGAGTTCCTGGCTCTGCTTCATCGCTAACTCTGGTTGACTGCCCCATGAAATGAACTGGGAACTAAAAGTACTATAAATGGTCAAGGTAACTAGTACCAAATTCTAGAGGTAGCCCGAGAGGAAGAAACAGATCATGCAACACAGAACAATGTGGTGACTGCTGCCCTCATGCAAAATGGGGTTTCGTGGGACGGTACCATGATCGAATCCTGCAGAGACGTCGCCGGCCAGATGTGCACATAACTTAACTTGATACTTTTTAATTGCTTCTTAGCCCCTAGTAGATTCTCACGTCTTCACTGACATTTGTTTTAGCCCAACTACGCTGCGTTCGTTAAGAGAGCGCAAGACTTAAATATGTGACATCGTGGAAAGTCAACACAGTTAAGAGCTTGTACCTTCATCCTGGTCTTCTACCTTGATCGTGATATCTGCTCGATCTTGCTCAAGCCATACTTCGATAGTTCCTTCCAGTGCACAACACCTCCATTCCACTCCGGGAGGATGGTAATGCGGATCCGAAGAAGCGACCTTCGCAATCATTCGCGTCGGCCAAAATGAACCCGGCTCAGAGTGACGAGTTAGACAGATGTGCGAAGGGTTTGCGACTATGGCAGAGGGGTCAACTCCGACCCTACACAACCCGACGGCTTGCTTCGCTCCAGTTGCGTATTCCAAGATCATGCCGGTGCAAGCCCGATTTCGCTTGTCCTCAAAAACTTCTAAACGAGTGAGGTTCTCCAGCGGGGCTGATGAAAAATGTGTGCCTTCAAATGGAGGAGGGCCGCTCGGTTCACGAGGTTTGAACTGGAAAAATTCCTGTTTTGCTGAATGAGTTCCCAGAAAGTTGCTACGCCCGGTCCTGGGGAGGGAGTTTATTAGTGTAAGCTTGGGACCGAAGCCAAGGACAACGTCAATCTTCTCTCCCGGATGATATAGTTCTCCAATAGCTATGTCACCACAGAGTTTTGTGCGGAACTGCTACATTAGATGCGTGAAGGATGGGAGGAGTGGTTGGCGATGCTCACCAGATAGCGATAGCGCTGCACCACCAGCAGCTCGCCTGGAGACTTGAGTTCTCGAACCCCAAACGCTTCGATGACTTCACCCGGAGGAAGCGGTAAATACGACCAAGTTAGACGACCTCGTGATCGCTCTGGTATTCGGTTGAAGCTCTCAAGAGGATTTGGCTTGGCCATGGTATGGGCATGCATGCCAATCATTGTGCTGGTGAGGAAGAAGGTAATACCAGTGCATTTATGAGGGTCGATAGCGGTCATAGGCGTAAACGGGATTCCACGGGGTTCTTGGGCTCCAGGGAGTGTAGGGTATACGCGGCGTTCTGGCTTTCGACGAGGTTTCCAGAGACCGTAACACTTCATGATATCTGGAGGGCACGGCCTGTTCCAGACGAAGAGCTGTGTCGGACTTCGGGAGAGATTGACATGGGCCAAACCGAACTGCCTAGCATTAGAAAGATTAAGAGTGGAAGAAGTGACTGTGCAACGAGCCTTGAAATCAACAGTAGTCTCTGAGAAGCGCTCTTCCGTATCGATGACATATGCCAGAGCCCAAGCATCGGGGGAGTGAGATCGAGGCTCTGGTCTGGTCTTCAAGTGCTCAATCTTCTTCAGCCCTTGGGAGTCAATTGTGAGACGAACGAAACCTTGGAGATTGATGGCCGAGGTGTTCGGACGAGTACCTCGCTCCCAGAAACATATTTGGGGTAGCGGAATCGAGTCAAGGTTCTCTGCATCGGGATTGGATATCCTCTCAATGCGGTCTAGAACTGAGGCGTATCGCCATATGACATCCGATCGTGAGTGTTCCTAGATAATGTTGGCCATTTCAGCCGGGAGTGATCTTAGCCGGGGCATGTTGTAGGCCTTTGCCGCGATGCCAATGCCTTTCTGGATATTGGTACCGGGATCTAGTCGGAGAGTAGAGACAGCATCCCATGGCCGGGTCCAATGCGCCAAGGCATATAACCGCCTAACCTTGTTCTTGAACCTGGCCTCTGACAGAAAGAGGTTGAAGCAATCGGCGTGGATGGTGACGCTGTCTAGCACATACTCTTTTGAGTTGTACCAATCGCTGACGTAGATGGCCCATCCCTGGACCACTCCATCAGTTGAGTAGGTGGCAGATGGGAATGGAAATGAGGGATGAACTAGACAGCGCGAGGAGTTGGTATCCACGAGAACTAGGAACAAGTAAAGGCGTTATTAGTTTCCGCGCTCAAGACCTCGAGTGGTGTTTTCGCGTAATGATAAAAGGACCCAGCGGATGGCATACTTGGTACGCATTCATTGCCTGGCAGGAGTTCAAAGCCGCATGCGCCGCATTGACGGAGCAAACGAATCCGTGGGAGGCAGTCAAGCGGCTCCGATCCGACCAGTGACCAATCTGGTTCCATGCTGGTTTGCTGGACAAGGAGGAACTTGATTTCAGCTGGAGCCTCGTAAGCTGGAAGCACCTCATTCGTATGACGCCACAATCACGTGGCCCAAACGACGTTGTGTCACGTCTGAAAGATCTTCGTGCTTTTGTTCATTCGTCTTGTTTACAGGACATGTTAGGCGATGTTTTATCTCCCCTAGAGAGGCACTTGGAGTTGTGAGCTTTTTTTGAGTGGTGGTTAGGATGTAAGGAAAGTAAGGTTCCGAGGGGGTCGTACGGTCGCCGTCTAAAACAATGACTGCCTTAGGTAAGACTTCGTTCTCTGACCGGTGCCTAAGTCGCAGTAATTTTCCCTTAGACCAGTTTTAAAATTGTGAAACTTGACATATACTTGACCCTAGATATCTATGATACTCATTGTGTCTTGATTAGAGGGGATACTAGAATTGTGCGGCGTAATAACTATAGAGAGAGCTGCGCTGCCAGTATCGACAACTCCAGGAATCAATCTGGGTGAGATTCATGTTACCTAACTTGCACCCCGTGATATGAGGCAACTAACTAATCTGTATTGTACTGCTTATTGCCTGTACTTGGACTGATATCTGTACAGGCAACATCAATCCTAGACCAAAACTCAACTAGGGACAATTATTTCAGCCTGTCTATAATTCTTCTGATCTTGGTTTAACAGTGGGCCGGATGCTTATGTGAAAGTTACACATTATAGAAAAAGGAAGACCTCCGTTCTCGCATTTGCTGACCACTGTTGGTAGCGCTTTCCGGTGCTTTGGTGAAGTTGTTTGTGCTTGAACGGTCATATGATGAAATGACTCCATTTCTCCAGTTGCCTGGGCTGCAGAGTTCACTCTTTGTTGAGAACTATTACTGAATGTGTAGCAGTCGACACCTCATGATCCGCAATTATATTCTATTCCCTTCTTGCCAGCTTTGGGCAACCACCATGCATGATCATCAAATCGTTTCTTTGCTTAACGATTGCTCCTAATCAAAATCCACTAAACATGCTGCCTGTTTCCCATTTCCCAATCCAAGTTCCCATCCACCTGGTGCCCAGCCTAGAAACCTACGCAGTAATGTACATGAGCCCAATGGCCAAAAACCCCAACAGAAGCTCATTCTTCCGAGTTCTCATTTGAGTGGCCCTCGGATCCACCATTGGAGCCCATGATAGAGTTGACGAATTCCTGGTACTTGAATACCTCGCCTCGTTTGGCCCCCAGGTGGGCGTTCATATTCCGGTTGAAGGCCCGTCGTCCGGTGAACCCGTTCATGATCTTGTCCACCTCCATTGGGGTCATTGCTCGCTCGCCAGGCTCTGGCGCAGTCTCTAGGAGGGCGTCTCGCAACTCAGCCAGGTCCACTTGGCCGCTGTCGTCATCGTCGAAAGCTGAGAAGGCGGAGAGTAGCTCGGCGCTGGGCGAGAGAGCTGCTAATCCCTCAGCAAGGGAGTTGAGGAAGGCGGCGAGGGCAATGGTTTGAGAAGCGGATGGGGGGAAGAATTTTGATACGTCGGATGCGCTGGAAGGTAGTCCTAGTTAAAGAGGTTAGCTTTGGAATACCATCGGCGGCAACGCTTCATTTTACCGAGTTGGTTGAGCATGTCGGCGACGTCTTCGCGATTGACGACGCCATCACAGTCCCGATCTAGGATCTGGAAGCCATCCCTCAGCGTCCGAACCTGTGCAGGCTGCAGTTGTGAAAGAGCGCTGCCATGTTCGAGGGACTTCGACGCGGGCGGCCGCACGGCGCCCATTTGCGGGGGCGAAGCAACCATATCTTCGTGGGTGGACTTGGCTTTAGGAGTCCAGCTGGGCTGCGAGCTCGTCTGGCTTGTCGGGGTGGTCGGTCTGGCGAATCTAGATGTGCTGCCAAAGGGTCCAGCCTTGGTCGGGGATCCGTTGGGCGTCGTGTGTCGAAGCGGCGAGGGCGAGGCAGGCGACTCGGGTCTTCGAAATGGGGAGCTGCGGGTGGGAGAGGAGCCGTAGCCCAGGGGGGAGGGCTTATAGGAGGCCGGGACGGACTGGAAACGACGGTGTCGGTGTTAGTAGGAATGCACACGCTTGCCAGGGCTCGGGCGCTGTTAAAAGTACCATTGTCTTGAACGTGGGTCCGGCGCCGGAGACGGAAACAGACAAACAAAGCTGGTGATGAGAGGGGCGGGAGGGAAGACGGTCTAGTCGGCCGCAGAAGGATGTGTTGGGGTAAGAGTGCGTTAGGGGCGAGCGGAAAAGCGAAGCGTCGTGTGGTGATGAGCCCTTGGTTGCGTCACTCGAAGGCGAGGTTGCAGATGCGAACGTCGGTATGCCGACCGAAGTAAACAAATCCAGGCCAGCGGCACGGTAGCTGGGGAGATCAGGATCCGGTGAAGGGGTACGTACCTCCGCGTTTGGCGCTACCCCACCACAGGACCCCAGCCACATCCACCAAATAGCGGCGTGAGCCACATCAGCCACAAACAGCGGGGGAAGGAGGTGGCGCTCGTATGGCGCTAGGGGCTTGCCGGCAGGGCCCCTCCGACCACGAGTTTGACCGCCTTGGCTCTGGGGCAGCTCTGCAGTGGGTTTCGAGCACGTCTCAGTGATTCTCAGTGACCATCAGTGGCTCTGAGTGGCCAAACCACAGGTCCCAATCCTGGTGCAACCCTGTAACGCCAGCGTGCGTAGGGGACCACCAGCGTCCAACCGCCCACGGGCCCGCCCACGGAACCATTTTCAGGGGCTGATGGCTGCTTGAGGAGGAGGGGGAAGAGTGTCAGTGTGGGTTGGAGGCTGGCGGTTGGAGCACCACTCACCACCGTTCACCACCACCACTCATCAACCGGTCACTGTAATTCACCAATATCCGTCCAATCCAGTCGCCCGTCAATTGCTTGTCCAACTCCCCCGGACCGAAGAGAAGGGATTCAGGAAGGGCGATCGGTCTGTTTGGGCAGATCATGTCTCGATTTTAGCTGCCTCTGAATCAATCCAGTTGTCCGTGGTTACCGCAGCGAGCTTGTTGCTTGCTGGGTTTTGAGTGACCGCGGCTTGGCGACCTTCCCCCCCGTTGTACACCTATCGCATCGCAGCGCATCGCACCGCAGCGCATTGCACCGCATCGAATCGCCTCGGCCTCCGCGTCGCAACACCACCTGATCGGGAGCCTACGAGGCCTCGGACAGGCAGTGCGCGGGGCTTCTTTTACTTGCCGCCAGCCAGCGTCTGGCCGTAAGTCCATTGGCTCTCGCCATGGCTTCGTTCCAGTCGACGCACCCCAACATGTCGCGGACTACCAGCAACAACAACTCTACCGCCACCAACAGCATCAGTAGCAACGGGAACAATCCCAATGTGACGGCTCCCAGGCGACGAACCTCTCTTGCTTCCTTCCCCTCGTCGCGGTCCACCTCTCAGATGTCACAGCCCTCGCCTCCGTCGTCCAGGTCGCCGTTCCCTCCAGGCCACGACCCTGACCGCATTTCCGACCAGAGCTCCAAGTCCAAGACGCCCTCAAGCGGTCTGTCTTCGCACCACTCGTCCCTGTCTGCGCCACGCCGTGTAAATGCCAATGCTCGCCCGTTGAGAAAGCTTCGCTCGCAGTATCCGCGAAGCGCCACCGAGAACCATGTGGAATATATTCTGGTCGCCTCCTTCGACATCGACCGGGGCCCCGTCATGGAGCACCAATATCCCGTGGCCATTACCGGGGACGAGAACATGTTGGCGGAGCTGATGTTGCCCGATCAGGCCCATGCCCGCAACCAGGACTGGACCATATTCTTCCTACACAAGGATACCAGCCAAGAGGAGGACGACGAGGAGAGCGCAGCCAAAGAGGACCGAAGACGGCGGCGTAGGAGGAGGCGGGATAGAGCCGCAGGGATAATCGACGAGGACGAGGAGGAAAACGAGGACGATCTTATCGACGACGAAGAATGGGACGACGAAGATGACTCCTCCTCCTCCACCGATAGCGAGCCGGAGGGCGGCGAGGGCCCGCCCCTGATTTATGTGCTGAATCTAGTCAACACCAAACATGACAAGACGGTCAAGCGAGGGGCCGTCGTCAAGGCCATGGCCATCTGCACGCGCCATCCCTTCTTGCATATATACAAGGCAAGTAGCCTTCCGGCCACATTCGCGGCCTCACTCCCGTCCCCACGCGCGTGCTGACCGCTGTACCCCTTGCCAGCCCCTACTATTGCTAGCTCTAGAGGAATACTTTAAATCGCCTGTGCCAGAGACGCTGGCTATGCTGTACGATGCCGTCAACGCTATGGACTTGTCGCTGATGCCTAAGCTGAGCATCCTCGAGAGGCATTTGCTCCAGGCCAGCGACAACAAGGATCTGTTCGTAGAGAAGTTTGAGCAGATGATCCAGCTGCGGATAGCCGAAGACCAGTCTGAGGAGATGGCCGACCAACCATTGGACGTGAACCGCAGTCCTCCCAAGCCGGCCGGCATCTCGCGAGCGGGCACCAAGGCCCATGTTGAGGGCGGCCAGTCTGTTTACTCGGTTCCCCGCGACACGCATGAGTTCGAGAGCAAAGTTATGTACAAGGGCATCCCGATCCCCATCAAAGTCCCCGTGGCCGTCATGCCCGAGACTGTGGGTGATTTCTCCCTCATCAAACTGATCCAGAACTTTTCGGATGCGCACGCCAAGTCGCCCCAGCCCTTTGCACTGCATCCTCACCTGACGACGAATGGCGTCAATACGCACCCTGTCATTATTCTTGCCAATGCTCTGCTCACGCAGAAGAGAATCATCTTCCTGGGCCACAACATGCCTTCGGGAGAGGTCGCGGAGGCTGTCCTTGCTGCATGTGCCCTGGCTTCGGGCGGCATCTTGCGTGGATTCACGCGTCATGCATTCCCATACACCGACTTGACCAAGGTCGATGATTTGCTAAACGTTCCCGGGTTCATCGCCGGTGTAACGAATCCCACTTTCGAGCATCACCCTGAGTGGTGGGACATTCTCTGCGATCTGCCGAGCGGCCGGGTCAAGATCAGTAGCAGGATTGACGCTGCTCCCATCACTGAAGGCTTGGTATACTTCCAGCAGCAGAATTCGGCCCTGGCAGTCCTTGCAAGTGGGACTACCAACACTAGTCATGACTTGACTGGCGACAATGCGTTTGTGGCCGATATCCTGCGCAGCATTGCCGCAAGACACGGCGAGCGTGTGATTCGGGCCAAGTGGCGAGACTGGGTTAGCAAGTTCACCCGAATCGCCGCCCAATTTGAGGAGAGCGTGTATGGCGCGAGTGCTCTGTACATTGGCGGCGAGGACCAGGACTTGATGCCAGCAGGAGTCAACGGACACGGCTACGTCTGGGCCGACGATGGAGCGAAGCATAAGGAGCTCGCTGGCAACGTGACGAGGATTGAGGGCTGGCGCAACACCCGCAGCTACTACAGCTTTATCCAGGTAAGCCAGCGTATGGCCACTGACATGAGGGCATCTGCTAAATGACGCAGGACCTCGCCCAGGTTTATACCATCCGGCCGCTGAAGGGCTTAGATCTCGCCCACATGCACGACCGCCTGCGCTTGCAACGCCTGTCATCCGCGCAGAGCAAGGACATATACGAAACGTTCTCGAAGCACATACACACTTACGACGAAATCAGTCTTCTTCTCAGCGTCGCACCTGAGTCCCACGCCGGCCTGTTCTACATCGCGTTGGGGCTGTTCCACAAAGACCGTGAGGTACGCACTTACACAGCAGACCTGCTGGATCGCATCGCCGAGCACGAGGCAGGCCAGCATTGGTGGAAGAGCCTCAGTCGCTTTGAAAAGCTGGCGTACCATCGGATTCGCCGGGAGGCAGAGGCTGAGCGCGCAAAGCTCGAGGGCGAAGCCATAATGCCTCCTGTTGTCGATCACATCAGGATCAGTTAGATGTGTCATAAAACCAAGACAGGCGGGCACTAGCAAGGATGGGAAAAGAGTTAGAGAGCGAGAGGTATGCGTTATTGATGGGCAGCATTTGTTTGTGGGAAATGGGTTCATCTATCTTTTAATCTTCGATCTACGGGTATGCACAGCGACGACTTATCATTACTTCTGGCCATCACTCTCATCTGGGCGGCGTTGTCAGATTCACGGGGAAGACGGGGAAGCAAAGTCATGGGTTCTGCGGTGTTCTATGAGCATGTCTTTGATGAGCGAAATGGGACAGGAGGCTCGAGACATTTTTACTGTTCATCGTTTATTACTATTTTGGATTCCTTGGCGAGAGTTGAAGACATTCGCGTCCTCCCTTACAGACGAATATATTCCCGACTTGTTGATATTTTGGAGGGTTAAGCTGGTCTGAAGACACCCGTGTCAAGGCAACTTTTCGAGATGTTCCACAATTTGATGTAACGGAGCATCTATCCATGCTCAGGACTGTAGACGTAACATTATATGATCCCCTACAGCCGTGGTCCTGGAGATAGTCAAAGGAGGCCTAGAGCCTTGGCGGCGTGCTTGACGTGGTCGGCGCCGAAGGTGGAGATGAAGAAGTAGGAGTGGTCGTAGCCCTGCATATTCTGTTAGCATCATGGGTCCTTGGTGAACAGCTCTGGAGTAGTAGACGTACCTCTCGGTAGTTGACCTCGAGAGCATCAACACCAGCCTCCTTGGCGGCCTTTTCCAGGTTCTCGGGGAGGAGTTGGCCCTGCTTGTAGAAGTTGTCGGCAGTTCCCTAGTTGGGCTTGTTAATATCTTGGCTCGGGACTGGTCGTTCAGCAAAACTCACGACGTCGATCAGGGCGTTCAGGGGCCCCTTCCAGCTCTTGACCAGCTCGGTGGCATCGTGCTTCTTCCACTGCTCGCGGTCGTCGCCCAGGTATCCGGAGAAGGCCTTCTCGCCCCAAGGGCAGTTGATGGGGTTGGAGATGGGGGCGAAGGCGCTGACGCTCTTGTACATGCCGGGGTTCTTGAGGTGCAGGGTCAGGGCGCCGTGGCCGCCCATGGAGTGGCCGGAGATGGACACGCGGCTGGGGTCGAGCTCCTTGAAGGCGCCGAAGACGAGGCCCGGCAGCTCGCGGGTGAGGTACGACTCCATGCGGTAGGAGGCGCTCCAGGGCTCGCGCGTGGCGTCGACGTAGAAGCTGGCGGCGCTGCCGAAATCCCAGCTGTCGTGCTCGCCGGGCAGGTCGAGCCCGCGCGGCGACGTGTCCGGGTACAGCAGGGCGAGCCCGAGCGGCGCGGCGTGGGCGTGCAGGAAGCCCTTGTCGGTGACGTTGTCGGGCGTGCACGTGAGCCCGGAGAGGTAGATGAGGAGCGGCGCGGGCTTGGCGGCGGACGCGGAGGGCGGCAGGTAGAGGGTGAGGTTCATGGGCGTGCCGGTGGACGCGGACTGGTGCGTGAGCTTGAGGAAGCGGCCGCCGAAGCTGATGATGGTGGCGTTGGTGGTGAAGGTAGAAGCCATGATGAGATGTGGATGGTTCGAGGTTGTTGGAGGTTGGAGCAGGGTCAAAAGATGAAGATGATCAAAGAAAGAGGATCAAGATGTAGATGGATGGATCAATCAATTAACATCAGCTTTCTAATTAATGGATAGTAGCAACCATGACATATAGATATACCCGACCAAGCTGCCGCTCCGGCGCGGGGGTTCACCAAGGAGGGGAAAGCTACCAGGGTTCCCCACATCGCCGCAACGCCGAGATATCTCCCAATTCCGTCTGCCGGCCGGTCCGCAGTAAAATTAACAGCACTTTGATCTGGTTCTCTCCGGCGTGCGCTCCAATGATGCAATGCTATCATCACTCCCGTTTCCTTCCCCGGAAAGATCAAAAACTCCCGGCCCCGGTTCCGTGTAAGCCATGTGCCTTTCCCGCCCGTGCTCTTCCTAAATAGGGCAAAAGACCCGTTTTCCCAAACTCCGCATAATGAATACGTCAATCACATCATAAAACCTCGTTGTCCCATTCCATAGGTGGTTTTTGTTTCGTTTCCCGAGTTGTCGTGGTTCCGTTACATTTTTTGTTGATCTTCTAATACGCGGTCCTCCTGGTGGGTGTGCTTCTTCTGGTGGTGGTGGTGGTGCTGTTGCTGGACCACTTCTTGGCCGTGCAGTCGAAGCTCTTGAACAGCTTGTCCCACTTGATGGCGCCCAGGTCGTACTTGTGCTTGTAGTTGAAGTCTACGGCGCCAAAGGTACATCCCGTGGGGCTGCGGCAGATGTCGTCGCAGCCGGTGACGCGCGGGTAGCAGGAGAAGTCCTCGCCGTCGGGCGCGAAGGTGTTGATGTTGAGCAGGAATGGCTCCGGGAGCTGGTGGCACTTGTTCAGCTCGTAGACGTCGTAGTGGCAGGTGCCCGTGGCGTTGACGCCGGTGCACATGAGGACCTGGGGATGTGTTAGAATGAGAGGTCGAGGAAGAAGAAAAAATCATGGTGGGTGAGGACTTACACCGCCGATTTCGCGCTTGTGGACGGGAAACGCTGAGGCCGTCAAGACGGAGACGAGGGCAGTGATGGCGACGGAAAACTTCATGGTGGCGGTGGAAGCGTGGAACGGGCTGGGCGAGTGTGCGGCGGGTTGGATGGATGTCTGAGATGCGAGATGGGCTCAGAGTAGAAGGAATTCTTGCAAAGGGCTGGAGAGGTGTGTGTGATAATTTGCAGCTAAATTCGGGCGGTTTCTGACAGTTTATCAACCGCGGCGATGGCTATCCCAACCACCGCGACGGATGGGATGCCCACCACCAACCTCTTAAATAATTACGCTGCAACGACAAACAGCCCGCGTTCCCGCCCTCGTATGACGGGCCAAAACTCTGCTCTGTGGATGGATCCTCGCGGCGACGTCATACGACGGGGCGGCGATGGACAAATGGCATGTCAAGGACAATCAATCAATCCATCGCCCACTCACTGACTCAATCCCTCCGCTGTTCGGCTGGATTGCGGTCTCGCGTTCAACCCCCTCTCGCCGCTCCCGGCCCAAGCGTCCAACCAGCTCCACCAACGGAGTCAATACGAAGACGGATCTGCGAATGACAGAGTCGGGTTTTGTTTGGCCTGTTGGACGCTCTTGAGTACCAACCTTTTCCCAACCTGCCGCCAACGGAACGTCGGTGGCTGGAACCGTGGTTGTGGCTCGTGGTTGGCTCGGTGGTGTCGTCCGCCCAACCAGCCACAGCACATCTGCAGGAGCGTTAATGCAATGCATGCATCTGTTCGGTCCCTGCATTGCGTGAATTGGTTTGGGCTGCGGTGATCAGGAAAGGCATCGTACAGTCCCTCGGCACCATCTCTCTCAACTCTCCCCTTCATTCACTGCCATCTCCCCGCCAAATCAAAATGACGTCGGGTCGTCCTCTGCCCTTTGCTCAGCCCGTTGCTCAGCCCGTGAGATGCCGTCATGTCTCATTCCATTGCGGAGTCGCCAACGTCAGGTCCCACGCCGGGTCCACGCCGATCTGTATCATGTTTAGACACATGAGACGCACCACAGGGCCATGCTTTGCTCGACATTAATCCGTATCGTACACCCAAGACCATGATGTCCCGTGCAAACATTTGGTCTTGTGATGAACATTATCCGATTATTCTTGGTTACATAACTCTGTAAAGAGGCCATTCCTTAAGAAATCTGGCACTCACACCCAAGCCAGGGGTCGAACCCGACGTTGACCATGTTTAACCATGTTTACTGATGTGCCCGTTTTCCGTGGCCCAGCATCTCGTTTGCCTAGCGCCATCGCCAATCGTCTCTTCCGTATTCATTCCTTTGCGTTTGACAGCGGAACTTAGCAGAACACCCCGACCAGGCATGTATCCCAGTTTCGCCTCGCCCGATGCTGGCCACGAGACCTCAATCTTGGCTCAAACAGCAAACAGGCCTCTTCTTGTCGAGATAGACCACGCATCCTTGGCAGCGGCAGCACGTAACCCAAACAATGCTTTTTGCTTCTTTTTTTGCCTAGTTCCTGTGTACAGCCAAAATGACAAACGCCGCGCTCATACATCATAAACGACCTCGGATATGGGATACACCGCGCACAGGTCCACAGGTGGAGAGGAAGAGAGAATGAACCGACTCAGCTTGATTGTTGTCTAAGGCAAAAGTGATGGGTATATGCGCCCTGAATCCAATCAGTCTATTCGTCGTCCCATGTCTCTTTCCCCTTCACTGCAGCAACTCTTCGCAAGTCCAATCCTCGTAGCTGCGTCGCGCGTTAGTCAACACTCATGGTCTCCAGGATGCGTATGCTCTGTTCCTCGATTCAACTTACTAGCCATCCGGGAGGTATCGTCGCACGATCAGAGGGATCTTCTTTTCTCGCATCTCCTTGATGGCGATTTGCAGGGGATCCGTCTCGCCTTCGAGGTCCACCAGCACCGGCGCATTCATGCTGCGTCCTCGTTAGCACGTCGATTGACGTCGCAACATCAAGAGAGAGCCAGAACGAACCTGATCTGCAGAGCGCGCGTACCCAGGATGCGCGCCCTCTCGTACTTGGTCATGTAAGGGGTCGTGGTTCGCTCGCTTTCGGGAATCTTCTTGTCCTTCAGGAGCTTGTCGCCGCCCTTGAGCGCGTTCGCCGCCGCGGAGGGATCGCCCGAGACGACGACGTTGTCGTCGTCCCCGTTTCGCTGGACATCTTCATCCTCTTGAACCTCGGGGTCGTAGAACTCGTTGCCATCCTCCTCTTCGTACATGGGCTCGTCGCTGCCAGGAACGCGTTAGACGGAAAAGGCCTTTGGATGGGGGCCTGGAGCCAAGGTCACAGCCAATTACTTACCCGCCACCACCGACATCATCATCGCCAAAGTCAGACATGATGTAGAATGTTCAGAAGAGCGAGAGTAAGTGCTGGGGAGAAGAGCTGCCTTGACAAGCGAATGTGTAGACAATCCTTGGGACGGCTTTGTTCAGCTTCGCGAAAAATGTCAGAGAACGGAATAAAAACAGGTTCCTCCGAAGATATTCCGGCGCCTGCTAAAAGCCTAATATGGTAGAAGCTAAAGGTGGATCACTCCTGCCGCCCAGCCAATGTGCATCGTCACCCACCGTAAAATTTCTTGACACCGCCTTAAAATGTTACCGATTCTGCCGCCTCTATCATATCCCACTCTTTCAACATACGTCCACGGCCACGACTCAGTCCAGGCATGAGAGCATCATGAGTAAACGCGGGGCTGCCGGACCGGCGCCTGAAACTCCTTCAGCTAAAAGGCATCAGATTAATGACCTGGATGACTTGTGTTTGTAGACCTATACCCTTAATTCTGTCAACTTCTGCTAACAAAACAATCTAGACATTGATGACCACGATGACGATATCACCACTGCTCAGACTCCTGGATCTGTGTCCGAAGCCGATTCTCCCCTGACCACAAACACCGGTGCCACAACTCCCCGACCAAAGTTCCCCTCGGATCTCAAGACCCTCGCCTGCACCTGGCCCGGTTGCCCGAAATCCTTCAACCGCCCCGCTAGGTTGCGGGACCACCTCAACTCTCACACCAACTCCCGGCCTTTCAAATGCACATATGCTGGCTGCGACAAAGACTACATTGAAGATAAGCATCTAAAACAACATGTCAAAGCTGTCCATACGCTTGAGCGGAAGCATGTTTGTCCCAAAGAAGGCTGTGGGAAGAGCTTCGTTACCGGCACCAGACTCAAACGTCACCAGGCGGTCCACGAAGGGGAGGAGAGGTTCCGGTGCAAGGAATGTGGCCAGAGCTTCCGCAAAAAAGAAACCCTGAACAAGCATGGCCGGAAGGACCATCAGGGCTTGAGAGCCCACCAATGTCCCGATGAGGGTTGTGATGCCGCATTCGACTCCAAACCAGCTCTGAAGCGGCATCGGGAACGGGAACACGGCGAGGCCAAGTTCTGGTGTGGCGAGTGCGGCTTGAAGCGAATGCCAGACGGGACGGAGGAGCGTGTGGGGTTCACAACCGAAATGCTTCTGCAGGCCCACGTTCGCCAAGAACACCAGAACTGTATGTTCTGTGACTTCAAGTCGGCCGCGCGATGGGAACTCGAGAAACACGTCGAGATGCACCACTCAGGAAAGACTGTCGAGGATCGAAAGACTATCGCATGCCCCTACGCCGACTGTATTAAGAAGTTTACGAAGAAGTCGAACCTCAATGCTCACGTTCGCACCGCCCACGAGGGCTTCCGCTTCGTCTGCGGACAAGTCGACCTGTCCAGCGCCGGCCTGGTCGGTTGGACTGACGATCAAGGCTGCGGCGACAAATTCAGCACGAAAGTCCGTCTCGAGGACCACGTTCGTTATAAGCACCTGCGTCAAGAGCGCCCCAAGTTGTCTAGGATGCAGTCGTCCCAGCTTGACTTGATCGACGAAATCTCAGGAGCAACGAACCTTGCAAAGCAAAACATATCGTGCCCCCATTGCGACGAAGCCTTCTTCCGTTACCACGATCTCGACAACCATCTTCAAACCGACCACTGCTCAGATGACACTGCCGAGACCGACCCTGCTCTCTTCCTCTCACAGACGCAGCTTGACACTGAGCAACCCCTTTTCGGCGGCGATGCTTTCGTCGCCGTTGATTCGTGGCCCGAGGACATGCAACAGGAAGAGATCTTTGCTGCTCAGATAAACTATAGTCCGGCCCACGACTCGTGGCCAGAGGACGAGGCCAACATTCTCCTTCTTGCCCGTAACTCTGAGGAACGGGATCCCATGATCGACCCCGCGTTGGGGATTTGATAGTACGATACATATGAAAACTGGCGTCGGTGTTTGGGCCCTCGCAATGTAATTTAGATACCCCGGCCTCGCAGCAGTAGTCGATTTGCTGTCGGCATTGACTTTCCTGCCTTTAATGAAGCATATGCGAAAAGAAGAAGAGACACTTAGCGAAAATTCTAGTTTTAACGAGATAGGGAGAAATAACAGCAAATTTTGTTTTCAATTACCCGCAAGCTTGTGAGCCGTTCCCCGTCTAAGGTTCTGAACTACCAATGTAACCGTTCCCCACGGTACGAGCCAACTGTGAAGCTAATGTTATATATGCACAACCAATCCTGTTTCCCCAAAGCCTATGCCAGAAGTCCACTGTTACCAAAACTCCACACAAAAAGATTAAGCTAATACAGGAGCGGCGTTGATAGCCACTATCACACCTCGTGCCAAACAGATATTGACTACCATCTCGGCTTGACATTTACGAGCCGGAGGCCCAGTATCAGTGAGACCCAACCAGGGCATTGCTTACCCCCAGCAGCACCATGCCGAGGAAACCAAAGAAGATGCACAGATTGCGGTTGTGGTTCAAGCTCAAACTCTCGACGAACAGCTGGAGGGCAACGCTGACCATGATGCCCGCGGTGATGGCAAACAAACAAGCGTATGCGACGGCATTGGGAGCCATGTGCGTACGGCTAGCGAGCTTGAACCATACGGCGGCGATGCCAGCGCCAAAGGGTTGAGATAGGCCGCCAAGAACAGCAGACCAGGCTATAGCGCGCCAACGGGAGCCGAGAGCCATGTATAGAGGGAGACACAAGGCGAATCCTTCCGTGATGTTGTGCACAAACAAGGCCATGAAGACATTGAAACCCAGTGTTGGGTTCGCATGGTTGGTCGCATAGGTGATAAACCCCTCCGGGAATTTGTGGAGGGCAATAGCAATGGAGGTTTGGAGGCCGATAGAGAGGAAAGCATTGGTGGGAACATGGTGATGGTGCTGCGCCTCGATATCTTCTCCTTCCTCCATAGATGAGCAACTCCCACTATGCTCGTCCTCGTCTTCCTCATCTTCCTCGCACGGATCCAGGGGCTCTCGTGATGTAGCTCGGCTAGTACGAAACATCGGGCCACTAAGAGTCTCAGTTTCATGGCGGGTATAATTCTGTTCATTAATCTGACTATGATTGCCGTGATCATGGTCGTCGTCATGGTCCTGTTCATGACCGTGTTCGTGGCGCATAGTACTCTGTGAAGCGGCGCTAGAATTGGGAAGCATGGTTCCGGTCGTGGTTCGGAGGGCTGTTTGTTGCCGAGGAGGATGGACAGAGCGACTGTTCAAATGTTTGAAGCACTCTTGCCCACAGGGATCTGTGTATCCATAGCAGGAACCAGACTCATCGCAGTTGCATTTGGTATCCTGGACAAATGACATGACGCGTTTTTGAACCTGGAGTATAGATGATCTTCGTTCGGGGTTTGAATTTGCTGTTGTCGCGCGGTTGCGGTTCACCACAGTAGGGCTGATGGACTGTTGGGCCATCTGGTCAGTGCGGGCTGAAGCATGTCGCTTGAGCGGATGAGGATGGATGTTACGCTCCGAGTCAAGTAGGGGCGTGGATTCCGAGAGGCGGTCATGGACGTGGCCATTCTCAATACTTATTACTGACTTGTCCATCGGGTGGTGCGAGCTACCGTGGGACATTCGACGGCGAGAGCGGCTTGCACGGGACTGCCTTCGACTTTGTTGACCAGACAGTGCGTCCTTGACAGAGGTCTCCTCGTGGGTGTGGTCGCAGTCGACAACATGAGTCGGCATGTGCTGGTGCAACAGCCGCGAAACGGCCTGGATTCCAATAAATCCGGCGACAAAGCAAGACATCATAAGCAGTCCAGCAGCTTGATCAGACCAGTCGGCGCCTTTGAGGTATCCCTTGGACTCGGGCAGCATACTATACAGCGCAGAGAAGAGCTAGGGCCAACATTAATACGTAATTTGAACCGTAGAGGCGAGAGCAGTACCATAACTCCGAAGCTTAGACTCAGGGAGCAGGCAAGGAAGCCATTGCTATCTTGGATGCGAAAGTTTCGCTTCCCGGGGAACAAACGCACGATGAGGTCGACGCAGATGACGGAAGCCCCAACAACGCAAGCTAGGAAAAAAGGATTGCGGTGTCAGCAGGGTACAAGATACCAGCCAGCGGTGGAGAATTGCTAAAGAAACTGCGGTTTAAACATACCGATGCCGCTGACAATACACATAATCCATCCGCGAGTGTCATTGTCGAGATCCCTCATCGAGAGAGCCATCGCGACGGCCGCTCCTCCACCTTCGAAGAAGGCGTGTATTCTAATAGTTGGCAAGGCTATAGCATGTGCAGGTCGGGAGAAAGGTCGGGTTGAGTCTTGGGCTAGATTTGAGGGTGAGTTTGAGGTCGACGGCGGAACGACGTTGAGCGACGAAGCTGGAAGTGCCTGGTGACGCGGGTTGGAGTCTTTCTCTAGCGGAGTGCGGAGCGGAGCGTAGTCCGCGGAAGGAGTAGTTCGTGGGCTATCCGGGGGGCGAATGGAGCCTTGACTAGAACCAGAACGCAAACGTCTCCAAGAATAACAGTGCCTCGAGCTCGTGTCTCGAGCTTTGATAGAGAGGGAGAAAGACGCGTAAGATGAGAGATGTTTGAAAGAAAGGGAAAGGAGAGCAAAGAGAAACGACGTTGGGGAATGGGTGGTGATGTAAAGCAGGAACCAGGCAGTGTGGGATTGCCTCAGTCAATCACAAGCCAAGCAATCCGGTCACTCACTCACACGGCGGCCACAAGGGGAAGGAACGCCTAAATACAGTGGTCATAAATGCACTTTCCGCCTGGGCTTTCCCCCACGCGCTATGCGCACTCGAGCCTCAACGTGAGGGTCGGCGGGCTAGGCGCGAACTAGGAAGCCCCCAGCGGTCGATGTTAGTGGCCTCATCTTGCTATAGAGACGCTGCTCCCGCCGTGCTACTGGGTGTTCTGGGGTCACCGGTGAAGGGTGAAGGGGCGCTGGAGTGGAGGTTTGGCCCTCAGGGTTCTCACCTCCTGTCGAGGTCGACTCATCATTGGATACCGCGCCCGCACGCCCGATCGCCCCTTGTTAAACTGGTAGATTTAGTAAGACATAAGCTAGGGTAAGTAGGAGTACGTATGCATCCAAAAGGGTTCTCTCACTAATACGCTGTGCTTGAAAATACATGGATATTTAGGCAGGAAAAGTTATGTCCGAGAACCGTATCATTTTCGTGTTGACAGTGGTCGCGGGAAGAACCTTACAGTGGAAAAGTCCACTCCCGCTAGACGCCGAACGCTAAACGAAAGGCCCCAAGCGCTGTCTCATCCACTGTGAACGTGATGCTGACACCACAATGGACCCATGCTCCGACATTCTTTGTCTCTGCCCCGGATGCGACGGGGTTAGCGAAAACAGAGTGTCTTGAGCACCTTCTGGAAGTGGACGGAGGGTTTATGCTGGCGGAGGAGGGGAGTCGAGAACGTTGCATTAGTTAACACAGCATTAGCTTAGGCGGCGAATCAAACCCGGACATTTCGTCATCATTGTCTGGGTTGAGTGCGAGCCTCAGCATAAATACTGTATCACAGGCGCCTAGTCGGTGTCACAGTTGAACTTTCAGGTGATCGAGGGACTTCAGCAAGTGACTATTCAGAAAGTCGCAGGAGAATACGTGCCCTTGACTAGTAAGGCAAAGGTACTACAGAGGACGAGAGCCTATATTCTAGACTCGCCCCCTTGGTATGGTCGGCCGAGGAGAGTTGCAAACATGACGGATCTCGCGGCTCTGCCGACCTTGCGTACGAAACACCCGGATGGCCTCAAGGCTAGTCGTGGCATTCCCCAGTTGCAATAAACCCTACACAAGTAAGTGGTGACACAGTGACACCAACAACGGGAAGATGCAATCGAGCCTTTCAGGAGACGCTTAAGACTCGTCGGGATGGTCCCGTCCTGAAAAGTTGACAGGAACAGATCCCACCCTGGTTTTTGCATCTTACCAGCTCATCAATGCTGAGATACACTGATACTACGACCGTATAGCTATGTACACAATCTGCTATTCGCATAGTCGATCAGTTAACGTTTTATCTACCCGGCAGATTACATTCCAGGCCGCAGGAGCTCTATGTACCTAGCTTCCGCAATCCCTCAAAGTCCGCTCACTGACGTCAATGCTGGTGGACCCCCACGATCCCGGCAGGACCCTTGATCTGCCATCCGCGGGAAATCCCCGGCTCCCCAGCTTCTACGCGCCCAAAATTTTGTGCTCCAAAGCCGTTGCAAGCTCTCAAGGAAGCGTCAGCCTGCTTAAATCCAAGACATCACGAGGTTGCTAGTCGACGTGCAATTGGGCCTTGCGTCTCCCCTCGTGACCTTCCGCGTCCTTGTCCTGTGTTCTGGTTCTCCAGAAGCGTATTCGATTCCCTCCTTTCTCTTTGCTCTCACTGACAACTCCACCGATCCTCCGCTTGCTTCTTCACCACCATGTCAAAGGCAACCTTCGCTACCATCGCCATCGGCGCTGGAGGCGGTGCTGCCTTCACCGCCGCCCTCTACTCCCTCCGAGGCGGCAAGACCTCCGAGTTCCAACAAGCTACGCCTCCGCCCACAACCGCCAACTTCCTCTCCGCCTCCGCGCCGCCCGCCGCACAGCTCGGCGTCCCGACCTCGCAGGTCTTCGGCCCGCCGGCCGTCGTCCCTCCCTCTGCTCCCCTCGCCCCCGTCGGCGCCCCCGCCAACCCGGCCGGCCTCTTCGAGTATGGCTTCCCCGGCCCCGTCGCCGACCTCGCTACCCGCACCGCCCTCATCTCCAGCTACGACCGTCGCACCCGCAACCCCCACTGGGTCGTCGAGCACATCACCCCCGAGTCCCTCGCCCGTCGCGAGGGCGACCGCAAGCATTCAAACTTCGTCGAAGACGACAGCGTGCCTCCCAAGTTCCGCGCCCTCCTCAAAGACTACTTCCGCAGCGGCTATGACCGTGGTCACCAGGTTCCCGCTGCCGATTGCAAGTGGTCCCAGCAGGCCATGGACGACACCTTCTACCTCTCAAACATGTGCCCGCAAGTCGGCGAGGGCTTCAACCGCGACTACTGGGCCCATTTCGAGGATTTCTGCCGCCGCTTGACCGTCAAGTACCCCTCCGTCCGCATTGTCACTGGTCCCCTCTATCTCCCTAAGCAAGACCCTGTCGATAAGAAATGGTACGTCAAGTACGAAGTCATTGGCAACCCGCCCTCGGTCGCCGTCCCCACCCACTTCTACAAGGTCATCTTCGCCGAAGATGGTAAGGCCGGTGGCAACGTTGCTCTCGGCGCCTTCGTCCTCCCCAATGCCAAAATCAACAATGCCAAGCCCCTCACCGACTTCGAGGTGCCGCTCGAGGCTGTTGAGCGCGCCAGTGGTCTTGAATTTGCTTCTAAACTGCCCATTCAACGAAGGCGCCGCTTGTGTGCGGACGCCACCTGCGCCCTAGTGATCCGGGACTTTGCTGATAAGCAAAAGGCCTTCCCAAAGGCGTAATGAATATATAGAGCGACATGGTGTATTTGTATGGGCTTAGGAAGCATTACATGGGCTTTCCAGCTTAGATGGTCTGGGAGCTTGGTCCTTTACGCTTCGCAAGTGTAGCTAGAGTCTACATGAAGCATGCACGTTACGTTTAACTACGCGACAATATAACCTCACGAACTAGCCATTAAAAACAAGGTCATTCGAAATTTAAAGACCTATTTTGATCTACTTGTCTGTTTCCCAGTAGTATTTTCAATAACGTGCATGCTCCCCTTAAAAGGGACAGATGATAGTGAGCTGCATCAACTTTTTCTCTTTCAGAACCAACGCCGTAGGGTATCGACCTGTCGACTTCACAAACAGATGTCATCCGATTTATCTGATCCGATTGTACTTCCCATGTCTCTGCTCCTGTTGCAGACTCTCCTCCTGGCTGGGCAACGGGGCACGTCGTCGCGCATTGCCCTTGTCGAAATCAGCGCCAGGCATGGGCGGTGGTGGGACAGGGATAGGGAAGTTGCCTGGGGAAGGCAGGTTCCCCAGAGGCAGGAGACCTGGAGGCAACGATCCAGGGGGTGGGAGCGGGACACCAGCTTTCTTCATAAGCTCAATGAGTTGGGCAGGGTCGGGAGGGTTGTTGGGGTCCAGTCCAGGCAGGGGAGGCGGGGGAGCACCGTTGAGTCCAGGCAGAGGGAATGGGAGTGGTGGAGGGGGAGCAGCCATGTTTGCGCCCACTCCAGGGATGATTGGTGGCGGCAAGGCAGAGCCGAGACCAGGCACGCCTCCGCCCAGGGGAAGTCCTGGGATTCCTGGAAGGCCAGGCACGCCGCCAGCCTTCTGCGTATCCTGGTCAACTAGCGCGTCCATTTCGTCCTCTAGTTGTTGCTGCTCCTCCTCCTGTCGCTGACGTCTGTTGCCGCGACGATCCCACGTTCCTTGAGCCTCAGCAGCTGCCTCGCCGATATGATAGCGGTCTTGGAAGACGTCGGTGTCACCTGGTCGGGCACGAGTCCAGAAGCGAGTGATTCTGTCGTTGGATCCAGAGGCGAGGATATGTCCAAGAGGATGCCAATCGAGAGACCAGATAGCATAGTCATGAGCATATGGAACCTTGTGAGTGGGCCAGATAGACTGAGCGGGTGCCGTGAGCGGGTCGGGGCTGTCGTAGGGCGCAACAGTAAGTGGCTGCCCCGATGGTGGGTTGGGTGTATCCAGTAGGTAATGGAACAGCGAGCCATCCATGCCACCAGTGCTGAGCAAGTTGGGGTGGATTGGATGCCAAGCTATGGTAGAAATGTCCTTTTCGTGGCCCTTGAGAAGCACAATGTCACGCATCATCCTGAGGTCGAAAACTCGGGCGGTTTGGTCTCGGGCAGATGTGGCCAGGCAAAGACCGCGGACTTTCTCGAACATGACCTTGGTGATGGTGCTCTTGTGGCCGTGGAGGGTTGTGAGGCATCGACTGGTACGAGGATCCCACAGCTTAACCAAGTGATCCTTGGATCCAGACACCAGTAGACCCTTGGTAGGATGCCAGTCGACACTCTTGGCATCCCAGCCGTGGCCCTCGAGCTTCGACTCCATAGAACCCAGGGCAAAATCGAAGATCTTGAGCGTCGAATCATCGCTAGCCGTGACAAATTTGGAGTCGTTGGGGCTGAAGGCCATGTCTCGGATGGGATCTGTGTGAGCGTTGATACTCTGGACGTTGTTGAAGTTCGGCTGCCAGTACTTGATGACTCCATCGTGGTCAGCCGAAATAAGCCAATCGTCGCTGTGAGAGTATTCCAGAGAGCGGATGGCCGAGTCGTGGGCTTGCATGATGGTCTCAAAGTTGAAGCCAGTTCCGTTCCAAAGAGTGAATTCGCCACTTGTCGACGCGGTTAACAGTCTTCGGCCTTCTGGGGTCCATCGAACAACGTTGATGGGATGCTTGATCTTGTTAAGAGATGAGTGGAGGTGTTTGATAGGAATGCTATCACCAGCTTGTGTCGGTCTAGCTGCAGGCGGGATCATCTATACCACACAGTTAGCAACTCAGTTAGCACTAGCAGAGGCAAGGAGACAACTCACATTAACGATGTAACTGGGGCTAGGTCGCTCAGCCTCGCCAATATAACCTCCCTTGTAGTTTGGCACGCGGTTGCGCTGCCAATGTGTGACGGTAGCGCCATAGTCGCTCACGGGTCCTGTTGGGTTCACAGTTAGACCCTCGAACAAGACGGCCTTGTCTCGACTTCTCGCATCCATAGCCAAAGCAAAAGCGAGACGACTTGAGATTGAGTAGGATCCTTCCAAGGTGAACTACCCAAGAGTGACCAAAGTAACACTCCAAGGAAGCTGTCGATGAAGCTAGTTGTTGTAGTGTAAAGAGAAGGGCCAAGGTGGTGATGTAGAGGAAATTATATACATGTTCAGCGAGGACGTATGCCGTGCCGGATGCAGTGAATGGCAAAAATAAGAGTGCGAAGCCCATTATGTTCGTCACAATAGGGCACCCTCTATGAGGATGCATAATCGTGGGCGCTGACTGCCTTGAGTGCGTTGTGAACTGAATCTGAACCTCTCCACATTCTGCCACTGAGCAGGAGGTCACCTAAATCGGCGGCATCCAAAGATGGAACCTTCACGGAAGCAGGAATGAGAACAATAGAAAGACTCACGTCGACCTCTGACTTTAACAAACCCATCCTGCCCCTGACCGCTTCCTCTATCGCCATGGTCGCCGCGATCGCCTCGGTCACCTCGGTCGCCACGAGGCTCATAAGCCATTGTGGCTATTGCCCTATTGAGATCTCAAGCATCCGCGACAGGTGATTGATGCGAGGAAGTGGAACGCGTCTTTTCGGGAATGATATCCAGGGCGAAATATGGGTCTGCGAATACTATAAGGATGCTGGAGATGAGTTCGACTGGTAAGTGACCTGAAAGCGAGAGAAAGGGATGATTGAATGAAGTCAACAAAACACTAGAGCTCTTGCACCGTAGGTTGACCTCGCGTGGACAATGACCTGTAGTCTTGAACCAGCAAGCTTGGGCCATGATTAAGCGGAGATCAGCCGTCTTCATGAGTGATCATGTGATCGCAGTTGATCCCGACCAACCATGCCTTAGTCATCACACCTTACCCAGCATGCCTGCCTGCCTGCGGTTGAGTGAGCGAACCATGCATGAATCTACTCTGTATGGTGCATCTTCATCCCCCTTCCACATCCCCGGTCGTAAGAATAACGCTCAACGGCAGATCTGACAAAGCTCGCATCCTCATCACAGTAGTCTTAGCCCTTTCTCTCTTTGGCCACGATTTGTTGGGGTTCGGCATTCACGGGACTGTAACCGAGTTTCCACACCCTCCCTCCCACACTTCCCACCAGCAGCAAGCGATGCGCTCTCAGGCTTTCACATGCTCGACACCAAGACAAGCTGCAACACAACGCGCAGGTCTGAGGGCCCTAGCAGTACCCCCAAGAGCGCCACGGTGCATCAGTTCCAGGGGCCGTGCCCCACCGAGCACCCACTAACCCTCCACTGACAGCCCTCGACAACCTCCTCGACGGCCCTGGGAGCTCTAAAAGCCTTCCCCGCCCGGGCCGCCACCTGCTGCATGGCATGCCACTGGCGACTCGGCGTGTCGTAGCCAACGCTCGATGTCACCAAAAAAGTCAACCCTGCGGCGTTCAACTCGGGGGGCTTGGAATTGGAATTCGCCCCCTCCTCCTTCACTTGGCGGCTCAATCACCCGATTCCTTGCATTCCTTGACGCCCATTCCGTTGCTCATATCGCTGCACGTCATTTGCCGAACGACTCCTCGACCGTTGAGAGCTGCGGAAAGCCGGGCGTGGTTGCTGTTAGCATTCTGTGGCGTGCATGACACTGGACTGGACACCTTATCGGGTCTCACTACCGTATAACTTTAACTTCCCCGGACCTCGTCTCTTCTTCCCTTCCCCAGAACCTGTCTTTCTCTCTCATCCCAGGACGTCTCAGCGCCCCCATTGCTCAGTCTGTAGTTGCAGACAGGCGCGAGCATCATGAACTCCGCTACAACAACCAGCATCGAGGCCACCAATGGTTCGCCTTCTAGCCCCGTGAACCGCCGCCCCGATGCCGACGTCACCGCGCGCGAACCGCCCGGCCAGCCGCAGACCAACGGGACCACCGCTCAGCGTCCTCTCAAGCCGTCAAAGTACAGGCACGTCGCCGCCGTGCACTCCAAGACGAGGCCATCATGTCTTAGCCACGACTCGGACACTGCTCCCAGTTTCATCGGCTTCCGAAATCTCATGGTTATCGTCCTAGGTGCGTTTCAAGTTGCGACGAGGGGTCGGCGTAATATGTTCGTCATTGACATTTGGCAGTGGTTGGGAATCTCCGGTTGATGATTGAGAACATCCAAAAGGTCTGTTTACCTTCTTTGCGATGAGCTCTTTGCCAAGGTGCACAGTTAACATAGTGCTCCTTTTAGTACGGCGTTTTGATCTGTCTCAGGTGCCATGATTACAGTCGACAGGACATCTTCTTGGGCCTGTCGCTCTACTTTCTCATCCCATGCCATCTCATTGCGGCATACCTCATTGAGCTGGCTGCTGCCCAGCAGGCTCGAGGATCAATCAAGCGAATCAAGGAGAATTCTGGTCCGTCCGAGGCAGAGCGCAAGAAGTTTCACTCAACCTGGGTTGTTGTAGCTTGGGCACACGCTCTCAACATCTCCCTGGCTCTAACCATCACGACCCTCATCGTGTATTTTAAGATCCACCACCCTCTCATCGGCACCTTGACTGAAATGCACGCCGTCATTGTTTGGCTGAAAGCGGCCTCGTACGCATTCACGAATCGCGATCTACGCCATGCCTACCTTCATCCCGTCAAGGGAGAGCGCGAGCTTGTTCCTGAGCTCTACGAGCAGTGCCCGTACCCGCAGAACATCACCATGGGCAACTTGATTTACTTCTGGTGGGCCCCCACCCTGGTTTACCAGCCCGTCTACCCCCGTACGGATAAGATCAGATGGAGCTTTGTGGTTAAGAGACTGGGCGAGGTGTTCTGTCTCAGTGCTTTCATCTGGTTCGCCAGCGCTCAGTACGCGGCGCCCGTTCTGCGAAACTCCCTCGACAAGATTGCTTCTCTGGACATCCCGTCCATTCTAGAGCGCTTGATGAAGCTGTCCACCATCTCGCTCGTGATCTGGCTTGCCGGATTCTTCGCCTTGTTCCAGTCCTTCCTCAATGCACTGGCAGAGGTCCTGAGATTCGGCGACAGGTCGTTCTACGATGACTGGTGGAACAGCGAAAGCCTAGGTGCTTACTGGCGGACGTGGAACAAGCCTGTGTATACCTACTTCAAGCGTCATGTATACATGCCTATGATCGCTCGCGGCTGGAGCCCTCAGGCCGCCAGCTTGGCGGTTTTCTTTGTCTCCGCAGTTCTCCATGAGATCCTAGTCGGCGTGCCTACCCACAACATCATCGGTAAGTCGCACCACCGAGACTTGTTTCGACCCTGACAACTAACTAATTATCCCAGGCGTTGCCTTCCTCGGAATGTTTCTGCAACTCCCATTGATAGCTATTACTCGACCTCTAGAGAAAATGAACGGTAATACGGGCAAGCTCCTTGGAAACATCATATTCTGGGTCTCTTTCACGATTTTCGGGCAGCCCTTTGCGGCTTTAATGTACTTTTACACTTGGCAAGCCAAGTATGGCAGTGTCAGCAAGCAGAGCCCCCGGGCAGCTACCTGATGTCAGAGACCTGGCCATGACGAACCTTGGAAGTGGAAACTCGGTAGATTCTAATTAGCTGGTATAATTTGTGCTTTATCCGTTACTATTATATATATATATCCAAGCAATGATTTGCGTTCACAGTAGCCTACCGCGTACTTCTCTGTACTAGGCAATTTATATCTGGATCCTCCACATAAAGTATTTGCAGTGGCATTAATCGTTCATCCGATAAAAGGCATCCTCGTGCCAACATTCTTCCGATACTGGATGTAATCATCCTTGAAGAACTCAATCAGCTTAGCTTCTTCGTGCCTTATCCTCCTACTAAAGAAGAGCCACAGCACGGCCGTGTACCCGACGAAGCACACGATGTTTCCGAGCACCAGCTGTGTTCCCAGCCCCCAGTAAAAGAAGCCAAAATAACTAGGATGTCTAAGCACAGCGTAGATGCCCGACTTGATCAGCCGGTGTGAGTCGGCCTTCTTGGTCTGCACCATGTGGTTGAAACTTGCGCCCGCATGTAGCATGGCCGCGGAACGGACGACCTGTCCGACGAGGGTCAAAAGCAGCCCGAGGGCTAGAAGCCATGGTGACAGGCCGAAGGGGGCCCAGCAGCGATCCGGGAAGTAGAGGCTGATGATGAGACACTCGAGGAAGGCGGCCGAGTGGGCGATAGCGTACGAGGGCCAGTTAGCGGTTAGGAGAAAGCTGTCGATCTTGGCAACGAGAGTATTACGCTCGGCGGTGCACCAGAATTCGAGAAAGTGGAAGGTCGAGAGGGCGAAGAGGAAAAAGGGGACGCGCCAGACGGGGCTGTTGGTGAAGAACAAGATGCCCGCCATGGCGATGCCGCTAACCGCGAGGGCGATACCCAGGCAGAAGGCTCTGAGGGCGATGCCAGACAGAGACTTGGGCTGGCCCGGGAAGAAGGGCTTCATCTGGGAGAGCCCTACCGGCACCAGCGCGGGAGCTTCTGAATCGTCGGACACGTAATCCAAGGCTGGCGGTGGTGCTTCATGGTGAGCGGCCAGGGGGTCGAAGCGGGCTTGCTGGGCTGAGGCGTGGCCGCTGGTGTAGCCGGTGACTTGGGGAGATTCAGCCATCGTGGTATGAAAGTAGAACCAAGAAGAGTATTTGAAGTAATAAGAAGTCCGAAGAGCGTAGTTGGAGCAAGGTCTTGAGGTTGCAGCACGGTTGCGAGCGGCTCACATTCACCCCCGTTGAAAGCTGAGCTAGAGTTCACTTTGAGTGTCGGGAACCGGGACGATAATAAGGAGGGTAAGAAGAGAAAAAGAAAGGAACAGAGGGAGTAACTGAGGGGAAAGGGGAGCTATCGAAGCGGGCGTGCCATTGTCCCCGCGTGCGGCGTCGTGGGTTTTGGTTGTGAAAGAGAACAATACGATGTCCAAAAGTAGGCTCTTGAGGCAGGCTCCTTTTTAGGCCGGGGGTTCCATGCAACGGGGCCCACCGGCGGTTCAGTGGACAGTTGGGTGTAGTCTAGTGCAAGGACCAAGTTCGCTGGCGCAATTCGGGTGACAGCCAGCCTCGGTATTGCCCGTTACTGAGATCCCTCCATGGCATAAAAGTACCTTAACTATCGAGAAGGAGAATTCTCATCACATCTCGCAAGAGCATCTGAGATACCAAAACGGCATGGGCTGTTGGAAACTCCCAGCTAAAGGGTTTCACTTTTCCATGGATTTAAGCTGTAATTATGTACCGCTCCCTTAATGGAGCCCAGTACTGGCCTATCCCGCCTCGTTGTGTCATCACATGTCGCATTGTTTGCGCAGAAGTCGCAGGACATCACATTGTTCTCCAGGTTAGACGCCAGAGACAATTACCAGGGGTTGGCCCGAGTTCATGGGTTTTCTTAGTACTGGAATGGTGAGTGCTGCTTCAGCCACGGCGACCTGCAAGGGATCACGTTTTGTGGTCGCAATAAAAATCCATCTCAAGCGTTTGAGGAGCTAACCATGTAAACACGATGTTGTCTTGGAGTCTTGAATACCCCCTTTCATTCAGATTGTGTCCGTTCCGATGCTGATCCAAGGAGGTTTGATAACCACGCCATCATCTCTCAGCCCTTAGACACTGACAGCATTCCTCGCTCGAGATGTCTCCCTCTTGACAGTTCATATCATTGCAAGAAATCCATCAAGGCGCTGGTACAAGTGGTGTCAGTACTCGAGAGCTTGATCAAGGCGGTACCAACCTACCTTGTGAATTGTCCGCCGTTAGGGCAGAAGAATGTACCCAAATCAGGACGTGGGACCATTGTATGGTTCATTCAATGTATTCTGACTCGAGAGGCCTTAAATGTTGCAGCAGCTCCCCCGAACAAAGATACAAATGCCAGTGTGGTCCCCGGTGTTAAGGTTGAGCAAGTCTACTCCAGAAAAAGGTCGATCTAGGCATAACATAGAGGATCCCAATCCAGCGACTATTTTCAGGCAACCAGTACTCCTTCCTAAAGCCCACCTTGTATCGAGAAGGACGAAATGACCAGAACCAGCACATTGATAAATCCCCATGTACATGGTATCCACGTGTTCATCTCGTAGTATCCGGACGAGTACACGGCTCCCAACCTGATACAACGTTAGATCGCCTCCAGAGTCGAAGCACTGGATGTACTGACACTAAACCAGTGATACTACCGGCCATGACAGCTTCAAGACCAGCCATGATGAGATACACCACGGGCACCGCCCAGAGGTACTTCCAGGACGACTTCTTCCAGCCATGGGTGAACATAGCGATCAGAACCGCCCCCATATGGAATATGGAGTAAAGGATAAGCGTCCACATCAACGTAAAACGCCATACATCCAAGATATCGTAAAGTGTGAATTGCTTGTTGTCGGTGGTGTCATAGAGGGTCTGGACGTTCAGGGACGGAAAGCGCGGAGTCCTATAGCTATCGGGAGGTTTGTTTGGGAGGGCCATCTGCGGGAATCGGATTAGCAGCCTGTTGACCAGGCGCAGGGGCCGATGTTCCACGTACCGTGCCATCATGAGAGTGGACGTTGTTTATGTTGGCGACATTGGCGGAGTTGCGATGGCGATGGGGCGGTGGAATTGGCGGCGACAGGGGCAGGTTCCATGTGCCGGGGGTTCGGGGGAGCTCCTTCCAGGGAACGTCATCGGAGCCTCGGCAAAAGCTTGTGAATCCGCCAACGTCAGCCAACGGCGACAACTCCAAGCTTCCAACCCTCAACATCAACATCAGCATCAACTCCCGCCCCTTCCATCGCCACTATCGCAGCAAATGAATGGCCATGTCTACCGATAGGCTCCTCAACACCGTGCTGCAGCACTATCAAGACATCCACGATGCCGCCAAGACAGACCAAATCCTCGGCTCGACCGTCCACCTCCTTACCGAGCTCTCGAACCCCTTGAATCTCGGCGTCCTCACGTCACAGCTCCTCACGGCGCCGGCAATATGGCAGCAGCACAGCGGGGTCCGAAACTCGATGCGCATCATAAGCGTCTACAACTCCGGCGCAACGCGTGTACACAATAACGAAGTCGCGTGGAGGGAGGGTAAAGAGTCCAACGATGGAGGCGGAATCACCTGCGAGGAATGGACGCGAGCGGTCGTAAAGGGCGCCGACGATCGTTCAAGACGGTGGCAGCATCTTCTTGTCCTTACGGGAGTGCTTATGGGCATGGAGGGCGGTGACAGACGGTCCTTGTCGCGAAGCCTACGGAATACATTGGAGAGCGCGGTTGTAACCGCTGCGAATCTGGCGTTGGAAACCCAGCTCGCGGATGGACCTGTGGCAGGTGCCTCCATTGTGATAGCCCTCAATTTTGCCTTCCCATTGCTGTCCGACTACCACCAGTGTCTGATCAACTGCAACGCGTTGCTGCCGCTCCTGGTGTGGGCCATCACCGCCGAGGAGGGCTTTTGCGAAGGACAATTCCTTGCCGACATTGGCACTGAAGTCGCCGAATCTCCTAGCCATCAGTTGGCCTGGTCTCCTCTGACACCCTTGTTCCGCCAGCTCCGGGAACTCGACAAACGCCCGATTATGGCAAATATGGGCCCTTTATCCAAGCTCACTGGCTTCGTCGTGCAACAAGTTACCGATACGAGGGTCGTGCTTCATGCTCAGGATGCGCTCCTTCTTTTCACTCGTCAAGTGTTGGGCGCATGGCAGAGGAATCGACTCAACGAAATCGATCCAGCAGCAGAAGCAGTTGCGCTCACTCCCGAGACGTTGAAGAACACCTGGCCAGCCCTCTGGTCTCTCTTAAGGAAACTGATGTTTGGAGTGGTCGCCATGCTGCAATCCATCATCTCCCGAAGTCTCCTCGATCCCTACATGCTGAACGACATAGCGGCCCCGATGATTGCCTCCAAGTCGCTCCACATTCTACGAAACCTCTTTTTCATCTCTTCTCGTAACGGCAACAACGCCTTTCAGGTGTACACTTTCACCTACTTGACATCCATCGATATCATCTCCCGTAACGCGGCTATGGCATACACCTTCCTCCACGAAACTCGACCTGCGGATAATACCCCGGCCTTCACAACATATCTCCAGAGAACTCTGGACCTGTTCTACCTGAACCTGGCTGAACATCTCCCTCTGACGTTATCAACTGACGCGTGCGAGGCACTCATAATCAAGCCCGCAACCGCATTTCTGTCTCATGAAGGGACGATGACTCCGTCAATGGTTGAACTTTTTGAGTCGGCCCATAGTGCAGTTCTGTCGACTCTGTCCTGTCCTCAGCATAGCCCACTCACCATACAAATAACGCCCTTTTACATCATCAAGCTCTTCGAGTCGTTCCCACAACAGATCTCGCCGCGTCAGTTCCGCGTGGCCTTCAAGACAGTCATGCAGATTGTATCACCCCCCTTCCCGATCGCGGAAATGGAACCGTATTTCTCGGAGACTCTTCTGGAGATGCTGCAGTCTTACACTGCAAATGCATCAACAAGCCCTCTTCCTCCTACAGCCGACGCCGTGGCACCAGCAGCGTCCTCTGAGCAAGGAGAGGAGCCTCTCTCTCAACAGAGCTCGCTGATTCTTGCGCTTGTCGACTCCTTACCGTTTCTCCCTCTTCCCTTGTTGGAGGAATGGCTCACTGTTGCTGCGCAAGCCTTGTACGACATAGCCGACCCTGTACTGCGAGAGCCCGTCAAGAAGCGGTTCTTAGAGATCTTGGTCAGTGGAGAAATGGACGTGGAAAGAGCCGCAATAGGTGTGGCATGGTGGGGAACTCATGGGGGCAGGGAAATGGTGATGCTGGGAGGAAATCAGCCGGCCATGATGAGCGGGGCACTTGGTATTGACAGGACGAGCAGGCTATGAGCCTCTCGAACTGGCATTGCTGGTGCTCCCGGCGGCACTCACCACGATGATACTCCAAGTAACACTGATCGGCAGTCCGCACTCCAAAACTGGTGGCATCAAGAACTCGGCACGGGGATCTCAGCTCGGCGGCTAATCGCCGCCTCACTTGCGTCACGGGATCTTCACTGTGAGGTACTTGGTTTTTTTTTGGTTTCAGAGCGCATGCAATTTGAGAAGAGACGGCTCGCAGGAAACCAAGCTTCCGTGATACCCAACTGCGTGGCGCCCATGATTGACTCGACGGCAATTGCCATTTTGCTACGAGAGCAATGACGACACCGTCATACAACCTCGTCTGCCACGAGGGATGTCGACGATCACAGCTTTTCCAGGTGCGGTCCGGAATCTCATAGAGGAGTGTGCTGCAGGACCGCGGACACCATCTTCGGCAAAAAAGCAACTATTGAGAAGACGTGGAGTTGATCGACTGGCCGGGCTGGGTTGGTCTAGATGCAGCGGGACACTCGGAGATGGCTGGGACTGGATACATACTACATCCACGCACCTGGAAGAAGTGCACGTGTGCAGTTGAGGATTGCGAGAGGCCTACGTTACGGATTAGATTAAGTGCATTACTGTGCAGTACACAAGAGTGGTCCGATACCAGGCCGTGGCCGCCTGGTACTCTCCCTCGTTGTGGAAACCAAAGGCGCGGACGATGGGATGGGCAACATGCATGGCACTTGTGGATTCGGGTTGTCCGTCACCAAGGAGACAAGAAGGACCCCTCTCAATAAGCCACCCGGGATGCTAGATGTGGAGAGTAGCGGCACAAGGAGGATCTAGACAGAGGAAGAGGAAGAGGAGGTGTGACGCAGCGATGCAGCTAGATGAGACTGGGCTTGAAATGGGCGTGAGATCTGGCAACGAGCAAGGTTTGGCGGTCGATCCGAAACCGAACGAAAGGGTGTTGTTTCCAAGAAACCGACCTGTGAGGATGCAACCAGAAGCAAGAAGCAAGCAGCAAGCAAGAAACATGAGCGAAGAAGTTGCCGTGGTGGCTCCGCGATCCATCCATCCAACAAGGCTCGGCGAATATCTACGAATACAGCTACTCCGGACAAGGGGTCCTCAATAGTGTCCGATTCCAGCACAACAAGCTGGGAATCATTTCCCTTCACACGACAGCGTGTACCTTTCCTCTCGCCTTGTCGACATGCCGCTGATAATTACCTCTTGTCCTTGTCAAGCTGGCACAGCCCACCGAAATCAGCTTGGCTGGGGCTCAAATGGAGGGTTTTTGAGGGGCCCAGGCCCAAGACCCTGTCAAGCTGGGCGAGGGGTTCCAACTAGTAGGGACTAGATCACCGCTAATGCAGCTCTCAGGCAGATCGCCCGGTGAAGCACAAACAGCGAGTGAGACAGAGAGGGAGGAGACGGGAGGCGAAGTTGAGTTGGGTTGAGTTGAAGGGTCTGGTTGTACCCCGCTACAACGGAACATGACGACGTTGGTGTCACCGGCGGCCATGTCGTCACAATCGGGCCAATTGGCGACAGCTGAGGTCAATACCACCCCGGATGACGATGTTGAGCTTGGTGAACAAGCTTTCGGCGATGGCCAATGTCGTACCGGATAAATCGGACCAGGGACGTGGTCGGTACAACCAAGGAATCGAACGTCTTGCGATGAGTTGCATGCTGGGAACCTGTTTTGCGGGACAAAGAAAAGCAGGACGAGTACGCACCATCTCGTGCGTACGAATACGTACGTATGTCTTCCAATCCTGGGACGTCAACCCCGCGACGGCGCCGCCGAGATCACGGACACGAGCCGCACCGGCGTGTAGGACGAGACCAGCCTGGAACAGGCGAAGGCGTGCTACGACAAGCTTTCTGCTACGACCGAGCTGCGAGCTGCCAGCTTCCTTGCGGTCAAGTGCGTCGAAGCTGAACCGCCGATGCCATGCATGGTCCCACTTACAGCATCATCTTGCCGTTCCTAGTCCTTGCTATCGGTGCCCTTCAGCTTGCATCTCGATGCCTTTCCTTCCATTCCCATGACACTGAGGTACGTCATCCTACCCGGTGGCGTGCGGATGTTGGCGTGCACGAAGTAGCGGGCGTGCCATGAGGAGAGTGAACTGTTGGCTCAAACGGTCCACACTCAGTTGGACCTGGATGGATGGATGGATGGGTGGATGGACGGATGGTGTGAGGGAGGGAGAGAATGAGAGAGTCTCAGTGAGTCCTGTTCCCACGCATGTTAGTATATTAAAGACTCGTTGTTCCCCTCTCCTGTTCAGTTTCTTCAAACCAATTGCTTCTACAAACATCCCAATCTCATCTACTTCATCTTCCAATCAAATACCACATTCCCACTCACTACATAAAACATGTCTTACGGCGGCAACGACAACGATAGCTACGTATGCTTCCCCTCTGTACACTTCCTACTACCTCTAAACTAATTCTGTCTCAGGGCTCTTCCAACCGTCGTGATAACGACAACGACAACTCGTTCGGCTCATCCGGTGGTGACAACACCGACTCATACGGCTCTAGCCGCCGTGACAATGACGACTCATTCGGCTCGTCTGGTCGCGACAACACCGAGTCTTACGGCTCCTCCGGCCGTGACAACACCGACTCATATGGCTCCTCCAACAAGCCTTCAGGGGGCAGCTACGGCGGCTCCAACGATCTGAGCTCCACCTCAGACACCTACGGCTCCAGCGGCCGCGGCAACACCGACTCCTACGGCTCATCTGGTCGGGACAATGACAACACGTCCTCTGGCCTCGGCTCCAGTGGCCGCACTGGTGATGATGACTCGTACGGTTCCAAGAAGACCTCCAGCGGGTTCGGCTCCAGCGGCGACAACGACACCTATGGATCATCCAACACTGGATCCGGCAGCTACGGAAACACCAGCTCCAGCCGCACCGACGACAACGACACCTACGGCTCCTCCAAGACTTCATCTGGCGGCTACGGGGACAACACCTCCTCCAGCCGACGTGAAGACGACGACAACACTTACGGCTCCAAGAAGTCTTCCGGCGGCTTCGGCTCCTCTGGCGACAACGACAACTCCTACGGCTCCTCGGGCAATGACACCTATGGCTCCTCGCGCCGTGACAACGACAATGACAATGACAACGACAAGAAAGAGGGTTTCGTTGGCAAGATCATCGGCAAGATCAGCGACAAGGTCGACGACAAGCGTGAGAAGAAGCACGGTGGTGACGACTACTAGTTTGTCTGCGCTGGATGCATGATTATGAACACTCTAGCGGATCCTTAGTATCATTAATGACATTCTTTCTACCTCGTCGGTAGTAATGATTTGTTTTTTTTAACTTTATGTAGTAGACTTATCCTCGCTTGTGACACATTCATTCTTGTTACTTCGAAACCAAAGTCAGCCTTTCCCGCTATTTGCCCAAACAGCTGGTCCTTACACACCGCTACCCAATCTATCCGATAAAATGCTTCGTCGTTGTCATCATCATCGTCATCATCAATACAATCCTCCATAATGACCCTACGTCAGGCTCTTCTCAATCTTAACAAACAATGCTCCCTCCGTCAAGCGACCCTCGCAGTCAAGCAGATGCACAAAGCGGTATCCGTGTCCCAGACGGTCAAGCCGCACGCAAGCCCACGCAGCAAGGTCATCACGACCGATCTCGTCGTCTCGGACGGTGAAGCGGACCCACGACAGCTCGTCGACGACATGAGGCACGACGGGAAACTCAAGACGCTCGCCGCCAAGGTCCGGGTCGCAGCCTCGGTGGGTTTTAGACCGGACCTTGTATTCGCCCTCGCGCTCGTGGCCGTCGTTGGGGAGCTTGCCGCCCTGGAACTCGTCGGGACCCTCGACGTGCAGCTCGATCTTGATGTAGGGCTCGAAGCTCTTGACAGAGGAGTCGCCAGGGGGCAGGGGAATGTTCTGCGCTGCGAGGACGGTAACGGCAAACTTGAGGGATTTGCGGACGATGGTGTTGGCAGAGTCGTCGTCCTGCTCGCGGTTGGGGCGGTAGCCTACGATAGTTTAGTAGCGGTACGAGAAGATGAAGTGAGAACGGCTTACCTGGGGGCTTAAGGACATAGCCACCGGTGCCAGCAAACATGCCCTCGTTAAGCATCATGCCTTCATCCCACCTCTGCCAGTTGAGGGCAACGATCTGGATGCCCTTGCGCCAAAACAGGGCGGGGTCGAGGTTAGAGGAACCGATGCGCAGTCCCCAAGGGTACGTCCGCATGAAGAAATGGCGGTTATGGTTGAAGAGCTCGTGGGCCTGCTTCTCGTGCACATCCGTGACCTTCTTCTCGGAGAGGGAGAAGATATGGGTGGGCATGCCGGCCTCGGGCTGCGAGAGGGTCTTGAAGGAGACGCCGCGCGAGTAGACACCCATCTTGCTAAGCTCCTGGATGATCTTGGCGGGCTTCGCCTCCTTGCTGCGCTTGCTACCCGCAGGCACATTGGCGGGAGGCTCCTCGTCATCTTCGGTGTCCTCAGCAGCTGGTGCGGCGGCAGCTCCCGGGGCCACGTACTTGACCTTGACGAGGAGCTTGTGGCGAAGTTCTCCAGGGCTCGGGAGGGCGGCGGGATCAATGTCGGACTCGGGGACGAGCAGGCCGTCCCAGACCTCCTTCATGATGCGCACCATGGCGAGCTGCTGCTCGGGGCTGCAGTGGACCTCGAGGGACACGATGACCGGGAGATCGCTGGCAACGAAGGCACTGTCGCGGATGGCCACGCAGACGGACCGGAAGGGCACCTCCTTGGTGAGGGTGTAGCCGTGGAGGACGCGGGGCTCGACAACGGCGACTTCGGGGTCGCCGGCTGCGGGAGGGGCAGTAGAAGCTGGAGTCGTAGCAGACGCCTTGGAGGTAGAGCTCTCGTCCTTGTCGTGAATGCTCGTCTTCTGTAACTTATCCTTGAGGGCGCTGAAGGTCAGGCGCTTCTTCTTGGCACTGGGCTTCTTGCCCCAGCCGTCCTCCTCGTCGCTGCTGCTGCTGCTGCTGCTGCTCGTGCCCTCGGCGTCGGACTCGTCGCCGTCCCAGACATCAATCTCAATGCAGCGGCCGCCGCGCACCAGGGTTTCCGTGTAGGGCTTAGTAGAGCTCTCACTAGACAGCTGGTTGCCGGTCAGGTAGGTGTTGTGGCTGGAGCTGATGAAGTAGCTGGCCAGCGGCCACGAGAGGTCCTCGGGCTTCGGGGGCGTCGACGCGGCCGACTGGCGAGACTTCATCCAGGCCAAGAAGCCATCGAGCGGGAGGTTCTCGCGGGCGAGCAGCTCGTCCAGGGCGGGGGACGGGCCCTGGCGCTGCGTCGACTCGACAAAGGAGCGGACTTGGGCGTTGCTCCACGTGTGGTCGGGGCGATCCGCGAGCGACTGGAAGAGCTTCTCGAGCTGCTTCTGCACCGTCGCGTTGAGCGAGGCCAGCGTTCGAGCGCCTTCGCTGGCGCCGCCGCCGGCCTGGTGGGAGGCGTCGATGGCGGGAGCTTCAGACATGGCGGATGTGGATGGAGGCGTATGGCGGAGATGAATGTGCATGCGCTCGTTGTGTGCGTTTGTTCTTGCAAGGGGAAGAAGATATCACACAAGAAGAAAAAGAGGGATGATGACGTTGTCGGCCTTGGAGGTGTAAGTGTGAAGTTGTCTCAGCTAATGTATGCACCTGTGCCCAGCTTAGACGTTGCAAGTTGGGTGCTCCCAGGCCACCCAATCCCTGTATTCGTATAGCCCTGCATCATCAACTCGCTATGTATATAAATAGAACCACGTCAATCCAGACAGACCCCCGAGACGCGGTTCCATAACCAAGCAACAGAAGATCTTTGTTTCAGTGCTCCCATTAATACCATCAATCCCGTCCGCTATCCCCAAAACTCCCTACTAATTAGTGCTCGTCCACATCCTCATCCAACCCCATCTCCAGGGTAGCTCACCTGCCAAAACGAATACTCTATCTACCACATCAACACCAAACGACCAAGGGCCCAAAGCCCCTCCTGAATCAATTCTCCTTCTACCCATGACCCCTTCATCTTTGTTCGTTTAAACTTTGCATTTGCTACATCGTCTCACTTCAACCCTTGTCCTCGTCATATCTATCAAACCGCCAAGATACGTCTCGCACATCAATGACAGGGGGGTCCGTCCTCCCCACTCACCGCCCGTTTTCCAACAAGTCTTACATTTAACATGTTCTGAGAAAAAGTACCGGGTATTCAAGGGAACGAATCAAAATTTGCCTTTGATTACATCTAGCTTAATAGTTTGAATAGAGCAAGGGAGTCGAATTGTTCGAATTTCCTGAAGAGAAGGGTATATATGCTTCAGCCAAGCAATGTAGATGTTAAAGTCATTTCCTATCGCTTGTTCCCTCGTCTTTCCCTCCGTCTCTTCTCTAGAAACTCCTCGAGATCTACGTGTACCCTCAGACCCTTTGTAGTCATAGTATCAAACACACCCCTGAGTTCGGCGGACTCCATGACCCGGCCCAGGGTGTGAAATGCTTCCATCATGACGTCCTTAGACCACGGACAATGTCTCAACGCTCGAAGCAAGACATCTTTCACCTTCGCCTGGAGCTCCCTCTGCGAAATGCAAAACCTTATGAAGAAAATCCACACCGGCACGCTGAATTTACACGCGTCGCTGGAAACCGCGTGCTCAAGCGCTGCCTTGGTTGTATTCACGTTTCCTCGTTGCATCTCGTGCTGGATGGCAAATAGCCGACTGCTCACAGTGTCTTGCTCTGCCACCAGCACCTTTTCATGGAGCAAAGTCCGTACCTCATCGACGACACGAAGACTGGTATCGGCCCACTCGAAGAGAGACAAGAAGATGGTGTTGCGCGGAAATAATGTCATGAACTGATTCAGCTGCTCAAGCATGTATGCTCTCCGAAAAGGCCTTTTTTCTGTTAGCTCGTCCTCCACTAGCAAATTACGGTATTCAAGCACTTACCCCCGGCTGGCGTTCAGGTACAAGATCCTTGCCGCGAACTGCAGGATTCGTTCATGAGCTATAGACAAATCGTATCCTCGCGACTTGACTTCTTCTGATTGAGAATAGACGACTGCCATTGCTGCTGAGATGTTTCCCTGCGAGGCTGAGGTTGGCTCTGTGCAGCCGTCGGCAGTCAGGTAAGTCAGCAGAATGAGACACTCCGCATAAATGGCAGCATCGTCGAGGTTGCCCATGAAAAGTGAGTGACTCAGGTCGGACGAGAACGTTTGCTGAGTCTTAAGAAGGACTGATTGCGAGACAACGCCATCATCTGGCCCAGATCGCATCACTTCATCTACTGATGAACAAAGCCTTCTAACTGCGAGGCTTTTATGACCTAGCTCAAGTTCCATCCACGACCAGATTCGCCAGAGCAAGAGCCTATTGGAACTCGGCGACTTCTGTATTCAACGGTTAGTATAGGCACCAGGGTATAGATTGGACGCTTACCGATGCAAGCTCCGTAGCAGAGGCGAGAACTTTGGTGGCAATGTCATAGTTCTTGTTCGCGAACTCGGCAAGCGCGTAAGCACCATACAAGCTAAGATTAGTAGGATACTGTTTAAGGACGGCTTTGGCTTGTTTCTTGACACCGGTGCCGTTTTTCAGTGAGCACAGCCCCAAATAATACTCGCCCAAGCCGTCGATCCTGGCTGCATGAACAAGTTGTCTCGTGACGTTGACCACGAAATCCAGTTCAGGCTTGGCAACTTGGGTCTTTTGAGACAGATATGAGAACCAATCACTCCCGGCAAACAACATGTCAAGCGAGCTCGCAGCGTGAAGTATCCCTTGGTCAAAGAAAGGTCGTTTCCGTTGAATTTCCTCGGACAGGCCGTCAATCCCTGTCGGACTCTCGAATGTCGACACTTCGATCCCAGACACCGGTCTTGAGAGGAACTGATCATGGTATGCGCTTTCCGTCCACTCACTAGACCTAAAAGCCGGCGGTTGCCGCATGAATATCAAGAACGCATCCAAGAGCTGCGGCACCAAGCCTGGCAAATCGCCGCGCGGGATAACGAAGAGCAGTGATTCAAGATCAGAGAACATGACGACCCTGAATGGGTCGTCTTCAGTGCCTTCATCCATGGTCCTAGCCGGGATCCCAGCCTTCTCAGCCCGACCGCTCTCGATGCTTGCCCAGATCTTGTAATCGTCTTTGGATTGGATGACCCGATCTCCTGCATCCAGAAGCGGTTCCGGTGGCTCTCCTATTCCGTCGGCTTCGACAAATTTGACCCAGCCCTGCGCATCAGATTCTCCGATCCTTGAGACTTCACTCTCCCAAAAGTCACGGAATTCTGAGAGTGCCTGATCATGTCCTTCCACCTCAGCGGGCCTGAAAAAGTTGAGCTCCAAAACAGCTTGCCATGCAGCGACAGCATGCTCTTTGTAACCCGAATCATGGATGAACCTGGTAGCTCTCAGAAAAATGTAAATGATTTCGCTGAATTTCTCCTCCCTGGTATCTGAATCGGGTCGCCGGATGGTTCGATGGAGCCGGTCAAGGTACATCGTCTTGATATCTTCATAGTGAAAAGTCGCAACGTTGGACATCGCGAAATCGAGGTGCGTTTTCCAGAGTATAAAGTTGTTCTCCTCGTCCTTAAGTAGTTCTGTCCACTTTTTGGCGACAATCTTGGCGTTCCACATCTTGATTCCCTCGCGCATTAGAGGCACTAGCACTCGCACTCTGTCTCGGGGGTCGGATACATTCGACAGAGCAGACTCAAGCATGGAAAGTTTGATTTCGGCAAAGCTGTGCACCTCACCCTCCAAAGCTTTGTGGTCAATGTCTTCGCCGGCTCTCAGAAGGGCGTCCTGGTGATTTGCAAGCTCCAGCCAAGTATCGATGTCTTCGGGGTGATCTTTGACCTGGCGCGAAAGCTGGATGGACTTCCACTTAAGTGGATTGTTCTGGTCTGTGTCGATGATTCCGACAGCCGATTCGGAGTCGGACTCCAGGTCGCTATCGGAGAACTGATGCGGCTTTGCCTTGCCCTCGATAGACCGGTAAGAGGGTCCTTGGTCATCTTCTGAGGACTCGGGATCTTCTTGACCGTGTTTGCGCTTCTTGAATGTCCGAAGTGGCAGGAAGTCTTCCTCTTCCTCTTCATCAACTTTGGACTCGATCTCTTGCCTACGGATCCTTCTTGGGTTCGAGGTCACTCTCCAAGTCTTAGAGCGCAGGCCGTCCCTATCCCTGAAAGCCGAAGGTCCCTCGCCAGGCATGCGCAGGCTGAACTGGTCCCTGGCCCCTTCGCGGTGCATGACAAGGCGACCTTTAGTGCCAAGGACTCTACCAGATCCATATCGGTAGTAAGAAGGGATCTGAGACTTTTCAAGACCACCGTACTTGATAATCAAAGGGTCTCCCTTGGTGTCAATGAAATACAGCTCTGAGGCGGCATCGTCGTCGCGCGTGGGCTTGGCGCTAGGCTCTTGCTTAGCTGGTGTCTCCGATCGACTGGACGGTTTGGAGTGTTCTCTGTGCCGATGATGAGAGTCGTGGCGATGGGTCTTGGAATGATGACGGTGACGTTGGCTATCGGAGCGGTGGCTATCAGAATGACGGATGCGTTTCCTCCTCGAATCTCGATCACGGTCGTCGTCTGCAGCACTGGCGCCTCCCGTTGGGTTCTCGGGATCCTTTGCTTTATAAGACAGAAAATTCGGCGCCTTGAGATCCCTAGTAGTTTCTTTGGTCTTGAAGGAAGCGAACTTGGGAACCGTCAACCGGTTGTTCTCATCTTTGCCGGACATGGCGACATCAACGTGATGGTCGAGGAAGCAAGGAAATCTTCATGATAGCTTTATACCGTTTGGGGAAGGAGTTCTGTGTCGCCTCGCGCTTGGTTCAATGATGTGGCAGTACCCCTTCCCTTGAGTACAGTTGATGGCAGGCTACTTGGGCTTGTGGTCGTTGAGTGGGAGTGGGAGTCGCTGTCGTTGTCGCAACTCACAGATGGTCGCCTTGTGCCTGAGGCGTGCAATAAGTGGCAGTCCAGATGGAGGGTCAGTACTACAGTGTGTTTGGAATCGAGACACTGTATTCGGCATTGGCCAATGATCACGCTCATAACCACGGACTGCCTCTACAGTTACACGGTTCTCTTATTTAATTCTCAAAAACAAAACAAAACAAAAAGGATACAAAACAGATCAACCCTACTCCAGCAATCTTGAGTTCTGTAGTTAAGCTTAACCTGGATAGTGTCAACTTGTGGGAGCCTCCGTCCTCGTCTCGGGGTTGCTTTTTATTACCCCCCTGAGAATTAGCAGAGCCAGCGCCCTGGTTCCGGAGCTCGTCAGCGCTATCAGACAGATGCTATGTAGCCGGGCAGAGCGTGGTGTGCTGACTGCAGGCGCCCAACATGATGTCATCCAATTAAAGATGTCTGTATGATCTATTCAGTCTTTAGATCAGATCTGGTTGCTGTAAGACGGCGACGACAAGAATTTCAAAACAAGAAGCATCTCACCACGGGAATATTGAGATATAAATAAAGCAGTTGGGTGTTGAACAGCCCGTAGTATCATTGCACACCCGTTAGTGTCAGTCAGGAACACCCAGGAGCTCTGTGGGGCATTGCATTAGGTACCGCAGCATCTGGTTTAGGGCGCTCACTCCCCTGAACGCCCGGTGCGCAGTGCCCTGCACTCCATGAGTGCCGTCACTTCCGGCGGGCCAGACCGATCCAATCCAATTTATTTCAAGGCCACATCCTCCCCTCGGCCAAGCTTCCCTCCATCTTGCTCCCACCATGGAATTGTCCTGGCAGACTGCCCTGTCTCTTCTTGCTCTTGCTGTCGTGACATCGGTGTTTGCTTCCGCAATCATGGGACTCTTCGGTGGTAACCAGATGCCCGTTGAGGGCAAGGTATGTCAACTCCTTCTCCACGATTGGGGGTCGTATCCTTGATGGCAATGGTTGCGCTTGGAGAACCTCATTCACTAATATATATCTCCAGACAGTCCTCATCACCGGTGCCTCAGAGGGCATGGGTCTCAGCGTCGCAGAGCAGCTTTCCGCCAAAGGCGCCAACATCATCCTCGTCGCCCGCAACGTCGGCAAGCTCGAGAGCGCCATCACCGCCGTCCAGGTCCGTCGCCGTCTGCGCCCTCAATGCCCGTTCCTCGCTGACATGTAAACCCTCCAGGCCGCAGCCAAGAACCCCAGCACCCAGCGCTTCCACTACATCTCCGCCGACGTCTCCAAAACCGACTATGCCGGGCCCCTCGTCGCTGACGCCATCGCCTGGAACCACGGCCGTTCTCCCGATATTGTGTGGTGCGTTGCCGGCGTCGCGACTCCGGGCCTATTTGTCGACATGGACATGTCTTCCATGCGCTATCATATGGATGTCAACTTCTACGGCACGGCCGAAATGTCCCACGCCATCCTCCGCGAGTGGCTTGCCCCCAACGCCCCCATCGAGCAGCAGCCCAAGCACTTCATCATGACCTCGAGCGTCGTCGGATTATACACAATCCCCGGATACGCTGCCTACGCCCCCGCCAAGTGGGCTCTGCGCGGCCTCGCCGATACAATCTCCCAGGAAGTCATGTTGTACCCTCAGAACGTCAAGGTCCATGTCGTTCACCCGGGCACCATCCTATCCCCAGGCTTGGTCCACGAGAACCTTCACAAGCCGGAAATCACGAAAATTCTCGAGGAGAGCGATCCTGAGCAGAAGCCTGAGGACGTGGCGAGAATTGCCATCAACGGCCTAGAGAAGGGAGAGTACTTTGTCACCGTGGCCTTCCTTGGAACGTTGATGAAGTGGGGTGTCATGGGCGGCTCGTTTCGTAACAATTGGGTCCTGGACTTCTTCGGCGCATGGCTTGTCCAGATCATCTGGATCTTTGTCCAGCCTGACCTTCACGGCAAGATCAGGAAGTATGGCAAGAAGCATGGCCATCCCAGCACCTATAAGCACTAAACTCCTTGCTTGACATGTTTGTCTGAACTGGCACAATTTCTTCTTTGACTGGAAAAAGGTAGCTGGTTACGCCAAGATACTTCCGAGATACCCTAAATATTTAATCATACCGTTCAAATCCAGTCTATTTTCCATTTTCCTTGGTGATTGGGTATTCCTGTTCCCTGCTATATCTAGTCCATCTTGCAAAGGCTTACACGCCGCTCCACTTCCCGAACTTGGTATACCTCTTGTACATCTCCCGCAGAATCGCTCGCCCGCTCCCATCCATGGCGTCGTTCAGAATCTTCCTCACCTCAGGTGGCGTGATATCAAACACCGAGTTCATGGCCGGCTCCAGGGCCTCCCTCACCGGCCGAGCCACGTCGCCCTCCAGCTGAAGCTTGACATACTGCATTAATACCAGGTACATGTGTCGTCCAGCGGAACGCTTGGCTGCATCTGTTGCTGAGTCCAGGGCGCCAGGGTGTTGGGACCACGAGACGGCTCCGGCTGTAGGTTCGCAGATGAGCGTAACAAGTCGTGCGAAGCAGTGTGCCTTGGCTTCCTGGATGGGCTGGTCCTTGGCGTCAGAGACACATTGGCTAACGATAAGATTGCGGAGGAGGGCCTGCATAGTTGTCATGAGCATGTGGTGGTGGCCCTCCAGTCTCAGTCTGTGCTTTCTGATGATGGCCTCGACGAGCTTGCACAGCCATGCGTAGGATACAGAGGCCTGGTCTGCCTTTGTGGGCGAGCTGAGATCGCAAACTGCGCCTAGAGTGGACTCGATGTTCCACTGAGTCATGGATTGTGGTTTCTTTTCAAGAATCGTGTAGAGAATCCGGCAGACACGAGTGGAGACGGACGATGTCCTCAGTGATAGGAGCGCAGCAGTCAGCTCGGCATGTGGTACGGACAAGCCGAAGCTATCGCTTCTACCTTCTGAGTCGGAGCATTCTGTTGTTTGTAAGCTATAATCCAGGAGGATCAAGAGAGGGCCATCCTTACCCAGAAATTGATTCACGACCGTTTGGATGGCCGATGCTTGGCCGTCGTTGTCGGAGCCCTCGCAGAACGTCTTGACCAGATCACTCAGGTATATAACCTTGGCTTCTGTCTCCATGTCTCGCGTCACGGAGGCAACGTTGCTCGTGAGGAGAGGCTCGCGAAACTTTGAAGGCAGGTCACCCAGGCTGGGAAAAGTCGTGGGCCGAGACTCCTCCATCAACGGCGCGAAGTACATCCTGAGGAAGGTCTGCATCTTCCATCCTCGCAGATCACCAGATATCATTGCGAGACGACTTCGCTTCTCGGCCTTCCGAACGTCGGATTGCTTTAGTTTAGACACGCCATCCAGGGACGGGAGTGCCTCGGCGGCATCCACAGCAGCAAGAAGCCGCAGGTCCGCAATCACAGTGTGGTCATCAAATGTCTTCTTCTTCGTCATAAAGTACCCAGTAGCATCTATGACGCATCTCCCCAGCATTTCCTTTGCAGCTTCGGGAAGTGAGCTCAAGTCAGGATTGCTTCGGAAGTTGGGCGATTTTGTTGTCTCAACCACCAACGCCTTCAGCAGGATCAGGCGGAAAGGTGACAAATCTCCAGCGTTATCACAGTCCGAGATGAACTCCCGACTCTCTTCAAAGTACTTGAGACTTCGATCCTCAATGTGCTCCGCCATCTGGTGTATCGTAGCCGACGCCATTGCAAAGAAGGCGGTGATCAAGTCGCTCAAAGTCCCGTCGTTGGTTGAGGTTGAAGAAGACAAATCCGCCATGGCATCTGCGACCCCAACGTTGTCAGAGAATCTCATTCCCTCGTAGAATGTAGCACGACCCATGAGCTTAGTCGATAGGCCAAGAATCAACTTCCACCCTCCCACAGACACACGCTTCTTGGTATTCGCTCGGTGCTTGTTCAGGAGCATCACAATGCGCTCTCTCTGCGTTCGAGTGAAAGCATCTGTTGGAATGCCACTCAACGTCCGGATCCACGCCTGGCTACCCTCAGCAGGCCAGCGCTTTTCCGTCCCATCTTCCTCCAGCGCCTTGGTTAAGCGATCAATAAGATCACCAACGACCTTCACATTATTCAGGTTGTTCTCGTTGTTGAGCAGGCTTCCCCAAACTGTTTTGAGCTGCCCGATCTGGCTATTCGGCAGCTCCAGCACGTTCTGTAGCACCTTTGGAACCGTTCCTTTGCTGCCATAAAACAGGCGACTCAAGCGGGTAGAGCCACGCAAGAACCAGGCCAGGTAGTGCTCCAGGGCAGCTTCTTCCAGGTACCTAGGTTCTGCGCCCGGCTGAAGATATGTCGATAAATCTCTATCTTCAGCGGCGCTTGAGGTGATTAGTTCCGTAGCTAGTCGGATTGTGAAGGTCTCAACCAGTTTGGTAGGTTCGTCGACATGCTCATTATCAGGGCTCATTGAAATCCAAGACTGACAGCAGAATTTAAACGCTTCGAAAGTTTCTCGTGAAGCAATAGGTGCCTCGCCAAGAATCTTTGACAGTTGTTTCTTGACCGCAACCCAGACTTCGTGCCTCTCTTGAGGAGCAACCCACGATAGCGTCCTCGATACCACACCCCACTTCAAGGCTGTCAGGTTCGATGAGGATTTCGATACTTGGCTAACCAAGTCGAATAACCTCTTGCCCACGGCGTCACTGTACGCCTCGGTTCGGATTCCTTGAGCAATACAGTTCAAGAAAAGGCAGAGGGCTCTGGAGTGAGACTTCTCGGTTTCAACCCATTGTAGGACCTCAAGGAGCTGTTGAGAGGACATTTCCTTTTCAATCAACGCATTGAAGTGGTCATTGCCGTATTGATTCGTCCCAACTAGGAGCCACGGTGAGGTGGCTTTGGACTCTTGCTTCTCGACCTTGCAAAGCTGCTGGAACCACAGTTTCAAGAAATTAGGGAATTCTCGTCCAGTCCGGAAACCTTGAACGATAGCCCCAATCACCCTCGACACCGCGTCGACCTCTGCCTCGCCAAGATTTGCAGCTGTACTCCGCTCGCACACCTCCTTAAGAAGGCTTGCGCCATCATTGGAAAGTTGGAAAACGTCCGCGTCGCAGGTTGAGATGTCTGCCACGAGACGCCAGTTGGTGCTGTTCTCTTGCAGAGCGTACTCGCGGCACACAGACCGAAGATCATCGTTGTCGACAGGCATAGACTGTTCTGCGGCCCGGCCCAAGATGGTTTGCACGAGACTGTCCCGGTCTTTTCGATCACGAATCGAGGCTTCAACGGCCATGAACACCCGCTTCACCCAGTCTCCATTGCCTTTCCGTAATCTCCCTTCGCCCAGATAGTCCGTTACGCCAGAGGTGAGAAAGTAAAGAACCGGAGCTGCAATATCAATATTCTTGATCGAGATGTCAAGGATTCTCGTGACCACTTCAAAATTTTGTCGATTAATGAACAGGGCGCGGGCGGGAAGTATCAAGTTTCGATGCATAAATTTCTGGATATCCGTCGTCCACTTCGACCGCAGCGACTCGCGAATGCTAGAAGTCTGAGTCCTCGAAATTCCTTCGAGTTTGCTAAGCATTGCCGCAGAGGGACCAAACAAATGCGTCGCAACCTCTAGAGTGTCGTCGCCACCTTGGAGATGAAGGTCCCAGATGGATGATATCGTCTCGACCCAACTCTCCCGCCCTTCGGCGTATTCGGAGTTCTCGCTCGTCAGGGCCACATCGCAAAGCGTAAGAGAGAGAGAAGCCAACGTCGCAGCTTCGGTTGCCGTGGCACAGAACAAGGATCGAATGTGTTCAGCGCCGATCTTATCGTGAGACGACGACTGTGTAGCTGTAGATTCGAGTCTGCCTAGTAACCGCTTGAGGGCGTGGAACATGGCATCTCCGGTCATGAGGCAACCCTCGGCGTCCTTCAGTTCTTCAAGAACATAGCCCTTTGACGCGGATCTCTTCCTCTTTGATGATGTTGCTGAAAGCGAATCGGTGGAACGCCGCGAAGTATCTTTCAAGGTCTGCTGGAGTACCGCAATGAATCGACGGTCGGCCAGGGACTTGGCTAGCGAGAAAAGCGGAATCCGTTGGAAGACGCATTCGAGAATCGTCCAGGTGAGAGGCCATCTCCTCAAGGTTTCGGCATCCGTTGATGAGCCGTTCATCGACTTCAAGAGCCATCTCAGACTGCTCTCCTCGGCCGCGTGAAATTGGCCATCTGCTGATGCAGTCAATTTCCTCCACAACTTATCGAGGTTTTCTCCATTGCCTCCCGGGCCAGTTTGATCGAGGCCTCTCACGGTCTTGATAAGATCCGTCTTGTCCTGTCACGTGTGAGTTTTACCGTAGCTGGGCGTTGAACCATTATCACTCACTTGCACAAGAGGAACTGCCTCTGTCGATATATCTGGCATGGCCACATCCATAACGGCAAAATTCCTCAGAGAATGAAATACCGAACGAAATGTCTTTCAATCTTGAATCTGCGATGCGCCCCACGACTTTTCCCAGTCCTCCGCCAAAATTTCCAATATTCTGCCATAGCGCTATTCCGGTCCTGGGCAGCTCCTCTCACCGCTTTCGGACGTTCAACAGCGGTTTTGCCAATTAACTCTCGTGAAGCTCGACATCACGCCTATCCGAAGTCAAGCTCCCCGTAGCTCCGTATCTCGCTCTCCAGTCAGCTTTTCTGCCTTAATGTAGGCCAATTCCTCTCGCCACACTCGAATTGCCCGTTGGAACTAACGCGCCGCCGCCCAGAACTCCCGCAATGGCTGAAACCCCCGTCACTCGCCCTCCCCCAAGCGCCATTTCCCGGCCTCTCAGCGAGTCGCTGCTCAACGAGAAGGTATTGATCAACTGCCGAAATACATAGCGCAACGCGCGTTGGAGGAGAATTAGAATGCTAATTGATGGCTAGTGGGACCGCTGTCTCTCCAACCTCCTCGTCAAGTCGACCCTCGGCCTCGGATTCGGTGTTGTCTTCTCCGTCCTTTTGTTCAAGCGAAGAGCGTGGCCCGCGTTTGTTGGTGTAGGATTCGGTGCCGGACGAGCCTATGAAGAGTGCAACTTCAGCCTCAAGCAGGCTGCACGAGACCTGAAGAGGCAGGCATAAATCAATTGATGAGAGGGAGACTAGCGTGATTAGGAGAAGGGAGGTTTTCGCTGTACGAACGACATACGGAATGGCGAAGAGCTAGAGGACGGGACGGTGGGGCTACGCCGAGGCTCTCGGATGAGCCATTGTCAGAGTAGGACGGTTCTCAGATTCAATAGAGGCATCATGTACAACATCCTGAGTTCCTTCGTCGGGACATCCACCATGCCAGTTCCTCAGCCCCGAGACCAAGCTACAGCACAGGACCATCCCAATGTTGAGCCTCCAGATCACAGCTCATCGCATTTTCCGCTGTCCGGCTGATTCTCATGCGTGGGCCACTTGGGTCATCCTCTCGTCCGGTTGCCGACAGCGGCGAGTCCAAGAACTCACAGCAACTGTTACAAGCCGTGTCTTGGTCAGAGCTATTTTCTGACTCGGCGAGTGTTCTCTGGAGACTGAACCTTCGCAGCCTGTCGAACATGCCGCAGTCGTGTCGTTCCTGGTCTGCCGGCGAAGCCTCGTGGCTGGTGAAGCTGAACCTCAGAGTGCTGAGCTCTTGCTTGAATTCCTCCGCCAGTGACTGACTCTGGCGTCTAACGCTGTTAATAAATGTATCGTTGCAGTCATTGTAGGACTCGATCGCCCGGCGGGCTTGCTGCTCGTTGTATGATGCGCCCCAGGCCGTCCAGCGTTGCCCGTATTCGGCATCCTGGGCTGTAGCAGGCGGTCGGACGCCGACACCCAACAGGATCAAAATGCCCAGCACCAAGACAAGAACAAGGATTCCCACCGCAATAAGAACTATTTCCAATCTATTCGCCTCGAGGGATCGGTAAGCGTCGGGCATGCTGCCTTTGTAGATCTGTGGGGTGTCGACGGCGAAGGCCAGTGCCTAGTGATAGATGTAGAGGTACTCGAGCTCGGGGTTGGGACCCGCTTCAGGGCTTTAGGGGGGTAGTCTGTCGTCAATCTCGACACCGTGGTGGATAAAAGAGAGGTTGGATGTTCTTCGCAATGTAGAGTGGTACAGGAACGTTTCTCTGCAGGTAGTAGAAGTAGCCAGAAGATGGTAGCAGTGAGGTCGCTGTAGGAAGCGGGTATCAGAGTGTCAAGGTCGTGACCTAGGAGTTTCAAAGAGAGATGCATTTAAATGTAGATTTGAGGTGAGTTGGTGCTTTTCGCAAGACAATTCTGGAGCTGGATGTCAGGAAGAGGATTGTTAACAACGCCAAGGAGAGGAAGGTGCAATTTGCTGTATCAACGTACAAGAAGCCTCTGCCTTAAATCCAGCAGCACAAAGTCTCGCAGTTCTCGTCACTATTTTCTCCTATCAACAAAACACTAAATGGCCAGTACTAAGCATAACCTTTAAGGGGGCCTCATCAATAGTAACCCTTCCTACCGGTGCCTCAAACAGGACCCAAAGCTACCTAGTTCGGTAACAACAACGCGACACAATGCCCTTATCTAGAAAATCTTCTCGAGTTTTCCCTCCATCAATATCTCACAGCACGAAACTCTGAAAATTCCAGGTGTCCGCTCGAGGTGGTTCGAGGCCGCCACCCTCCTCCGATAGACCTAGCCCCCTGAAGTCTACGCTATTCCCAGCCATGTTCAACACCACATGCGTACCTGTGCTCTCTCACCAAAAGCCGACCTGGCTTCCCTTCTTCAGATACGCTTCCGGACTCCTCCGACCGTACTACACAGCCCAAGTGCTGAGTATTCCATCGGGATCGTACCAGCGACTGCATCCCCCTCTTCTCCTCTTCTCAGAACGCAACATTCGCACAAGACTGACGACAGAATGAGCACATCAAGGTGGGTGTAGACACGGCGCCATGTTTTGATCTAGTCTACCTACCTAAGAACAGCGAAAGTAGTCCAATGAATCATCTATCCCTTGTATTCCATCCCTCATCTCCATGTGTATCCGTCTCCCTTGCCGCGTTAAAGCGAACGCCGAATGTACCCAATATCCCTCCTCCGTCGTTTACTTCCCCTATCGCCGACTCATCATCGGCTCCCCATCAGCCCACCATCCCAACTAGTGGTGCAAGGCGCGGGGAGCTGGTCGGACAGTTGAGGTTTTACTTCCCAAAAGCTGGAGCAGCGTCAGTAACGCTCCAATCGGAGAGGCACCTCCCCTTTGGCGACACATGCCATGGCGGGTGATAGCAAAGCACAACAGGCACGGTTCCACTTCGCGCTGAATGGCGCTGCTAGTTGAGGAGAAAGAAAACGGTAACTTACTAGGGTCCTCAGGGTAGCCTCCCGAGGTGCCGCCTCCGGGGTTGCTGTCGTCTCCGTTGGCGCAGACTGTGTTTCGAACGAAGCCTTCCATTATGTTGGCGGGTATGAAGTTTTTGAAGGGTAAAATGTGTAGATCAGGTGGTGATTGGTATCTTGGGAGACTTGAAGTTGTGTCTGTTGGGTGGTCTTGCGAAGGCAACAGAGTGTGAAGGCAAGGCGCTTGAATGCAATTGAATAATCTGAATAGAGCTGATGGTTGTTGGATCTTCCTGGGGAAGACTCTAGTCTTTATGCCTTTAACATTGCTCAGAATATGCTACCGTCGGATTCCGATCTCGTAGGACGGGTGGTTGAAAGCACCGCAGGACTACGTTGACCGCTGGATGAGGCCACTTACGTGTACCGGACGGCATCACAAACACTGCTGGTTCACACAAGACTCATCCGACCCGGCGTTTCTCAGAGTGGCTCTCTTCGTGGGATGCTGTCGTCAGCTCGGGGTGCCAATATCGCCAGCCGTAACTGCATGCTGCCGTCTTCAATGACGCGCCAGCCCAGCCATTGCGTCAAGTTAGACCCCAGACGCACATCTCGCACCGTAGAGTCAGGGACTCCGGTCGTTGTGACAGGTGCGTATGCAGCCGGACCGTTTGGAGCGATGGTTGACAAGCTGAGACTTGGATATGTCCTTGCTTGGACAGCTCGGCTCTTTTGTACCTATATTCGGCCCCGTCAGCGTGGGTCTGTGGTGCGAGAAGCCAAAGGTGAGTCCAAGTCGGACAGACATAACTATAATCGCAATAATAATGCCACAGAGCCAATTTCAGTTCTGCAAGATACGCCGGGTCTTCCATTTCCGCGTGGAAGTGGCCGTTGGGTTGAGTACTCAGCAGCAGGTCTCGCGGAAGCAGTCCAGCTACCTCCGTGCCTTGTCAACGTTGTGGTGTCACGCTAATAGTCTGTGCTTCTTGAGCACGCAGCATCGACTCTAGCAGGACGTACTCGGATCGTCCTGATCCTCGGGTCTAGCGGTTGTGAGAATGAAACTGCGGCCACGGGCATGACAAGACGGCCTCCTATCTAGCGTCCGCCCTTGGCCACTCGGTAGCGGGCCCGAAGTCCCACGACAATATGCCGTTTCCAGCCCGTCTCACAAGAACGCAGCAGGGGAACAGTACATATTACATGAATGAGTGCTACTGTATAGGCTATCACGACGGGATCGTCGCCTCAACACGGCTTATGTCGGCGGGACACGCCAGGGGTTGATGGACTTAGGCGGTCACACAGCGACTGTTCGGGGACCCCATTTGACATTTGCCGACTGAAGGCCGTCGATACGTCAAGCCAAGCACCGAACTGGGAGGACTTAAGGTCGCGTATGTTGGAGACCCTGCGCGGGTCAGCGAGACAGGTTGCATCTCGCCGTAAAAGACGATGTAACACGACTTGGCAGGGGAATCCGTCACTCTAGCACCCACATGACCGACAACAAGTAAATGGGTCATCGCCGGTTGATTTAGCAGTGCAAAAAATGTGTGAAGAAGAGAAAAGGAAAGGCAACACTAGGCGCGCTCCACCGTTGAGAAAATAGGTACGTCGCCCCGGTGCTCGTGTCACGTGAGAGACCACTCTTGTACCACCTGCCACTAACGTCTCCTCTGCGCGCTATAAATTTCTGCGTTTTTGGACTCTTTTCTCTCTCATCAACATCCTCCCTCCTGCTTTTGTGTGTGTCCAGCATCAGCATCAGCCACAAAGCGCACGAGATGACCTCGCTTCGACATTCCAAGACGCCCTGGTGACATGGGCAGAAGGCATCGCCGAACCCGAGCAATGGTCCGCGCATGTAGCGGTCGCCCGTTTCCGATTGAGACTCGAGTCGGAAACGTCCTGTTCAGCTGCCCGCCAAAACGCCATGATGCGATGCACAACGCCAGACGGGTACTGCAATGTCTGTCCGGTGAAGGGCTTGACGCCTCACCATGCGGTGTCTCGCTCAATTGCTACCCACATGCTTCACACACCCATCCCTTCCCTCCTTTCCTCCTTTCTCCAACTCCGACGGGCACAAGTGTTCCCGATCAGACAACAACAAAAGTCCGCTCTGGCGGCACCCACGAAATGCCTACACCTCGCGTTTTCAATGCGCATGAGTGTCAACTTATTTATTCGTTCGATGTGGGAGAACAATCTCAAGGTCTAGACAACCTGTCCGCTCCACCCTGCTGTCATAGAAATTCTACTTGACATCGGGACTAAAATCGGTCAAACATACCTACACTAGCTATCACCGTAATCGTAACTATCCACAGCGCCCAAATAAAGGAATAATAAATTTGTTAAACTCCAGAACCCGTTTGTCCCCTGTCAGTGACGTTTCTTCGTGACATTGTCATCCTGCGTGAAGTTATACAAGGGTATCCAAATTCGTCTCTGACCCAACCCTGCTTGCGCCATCTGTTACAGAACCGTTGCCTCGTACGTGCGACCCATCAGCTGATGAGCCGATTGTCTCAGCGATATTTTACGCCGAATCCCCCCAAATAGCCTTCTCGTCCCTGAAGGACATGAGGAACCGCCCCACGAGGCGGCCAGTGTACAGAGACGCCGGTTTCATCGATGATGGGCATTGGCCACTACTCGGGAAGAAGTCGTCCGCGGCGAGGAACTGTAGCTCAAGCCCTGTGAACGCTCATTAGTGTCCGTGCCGGCTACATGTCTCGCGGTAGTACTCACAATCTTCGCCGTAGAAGAGTTCACTCAACTGGGCCGCAAAGTTGACCGCAGGCGCACTCAGCTCACCCTGCTCAGCAAAAGTAGTGTCAAACAGGGGGTTGAAGCTCTTAGCGTTCGCCTCCTTGGTGTGCGTCTGATAGACTTGGTGGAACTGGTAGGCGAACTGCTTGAACGGCATGTTCTCTACCTCCTTGCATTGATTGACCGAGAGGCTCCTGGAGTACTGCTGACGAGATCCGTCTTTCTTGTTCTTCTCGATCTCGCTGATGACAAAAGTCTCAGTGATCGCCTCGACCGCTTCCATAAAAAGGCAGAGGGTCAAGAACGCCGCCAGACAGGGCGCCCATTCGCGCCGAGACTTGGGCTTGAGTGACTTGGAGAAGAGCTCAAATAGGAGCTGCGTCTCACGCATCATCAACTCATCCACGATGGATTTGACTTGCCTTGACAATACCCGGGACGTAAGATATTGAATGTTCTGAGGGATCAGACCGGTAGGCGACAATGAGTTAATGGTGCGTCCAGAAAGACAGAGATGAGCGGTCATGATGTAGTGCATGCAGTAGATGGAAAGCGCTCGCTTAACGATGGCAGAGTCAGTCTCGTCCGCAAAGTTCTTAACTATGCGAAGTATCTTCTCCGGTAGAGTAGACGATAAGTTTCCGGTAACCTGGTCCACAAAGGCAGGCTCGGTGATGAGAGCCTGGATGTATCTCTTGGTCCGCCTTTTGAGGTCGTCTCTCTGGGCGCTGCTTTGGAAGTCCATCCCAATGGCTGCGGATCCGTTAGATTGGAGATCCATCCGGCTCTTATCAGGACCCATATGCCAGTGCTGCACAACATCGCAGGTCGCGGGGGTGAAGAACTTAGCGTCGACAGCAAGAACAGTCGAGAAAAGGGGACCTGAGAATAGCTCAACGGAGCACGTTTGCTCAACACCATTCACCACGAAGCCTTGAATGTTGTCAGTAATGAACTTGGTCATGTCCTCCTTTCGGAAGTGCTCGCGGAGGAAGCCAGGAAATAAGACGGGTACAAAATCCGAGAACTGCCAACAGATAACCTGCGGAACCTGTATCATGAGCTTTTTACAGCTCTTGCAGGGCCGCTCCTTATCACACTTTACTTTGCGGCTGTGACAGCAGAAGCAAGCGCCAACTCGTCGAACTTGAAGGGCATTTTCCTTAGTCGCGTTCGCCAAGGGGCCCTTCCGTCCTCGCTGACTCGTCCGCATGGCCTCGAAGCACTCGAAGGGGTTGGGTCGACCAGCATGGGCAGAGATGGATGTCGGTGTCATGATAACAAATTTGCCGGACTGATCGACCTTCTTCTTCCTCTCCGCCTTGCCAACTTTGAACTTGCGATTGTAGGTGGGTGATGAACTGCTCTCGCCGGGGCTAGCTCGGGAACCGGGAGACGAGGTATTCGGTGACGAACTGCTGAAATCATCCATGATAAACATGTTTCCATTGGCCCCTCGCGGGTTACTCGGGTTCCATGGTGGCATGTTGGGGTCTGCTAGAAAAGGCTGTGGGATGTTTAGGTCATCCTGGGGGACCTGAGGCTGACCGTCTGCAGTGGCCGGGAACATATCGGTCTGAAAACCCGTGAACATCGGCGCGATATCTGCTCCATCGCCAGCACCCTGTGTTGAAGAAAGTATGTTTTCCTGCGTCTGAAGCATACCATTCAGCTCCTGCGGTGAGAACTGCGTCGGGTCCTGTTGCTGGAATAGATACTGCTGGGGAGTCATGAATCCAGGGGCTGAACCAAACGCTCCATCCGTGATAGGCACCGTCGTTGATGTTCCGAATACATCAGACCCGTCGTGGCTCGGCTGCGTAGGTAAGGATGCTGCACTGGGGAAGAAGGCCGACTGGTCCATCTCGCCGAGGAGAAGCGGTGATGCGGCCGAGGGTGATGGAGTGCTTCCGGGAACATTGTTGATGACTGCGTAGCTGCTCAAACTGCCGCTAGCAGGGTCAGAAAAGAAGCCGATGGAGGAAGGCGTAGAACCAGCAGCAGTATAGTCGAGATACTGCCACGACTCGTCGGTCTCGGCAGCAGAATCGAACTCATACGGAGACGATCCGTTTGGGGATGGGCGGGAGGTGATAGAGGCCATTGTTGGGATATGGGTAGACGTGGAGGTGAGAGTATGTTCCGAAGAGATGGCCAAGCACAGGATGTTGATGGGCGTGATATGTGCGGACGAAGGGCTTAGGATGTAGTGGAAATGGGGTTAGGTCAAAAGATATCCGAGGGGAGTATATATGAACGTTGGGCTGCGATTGTGCGACCAACTTCCAGAGTTGGGTTGCTGAGAAGCAGGCAGATGCGGGTGTTAACCGCTATGGCGCATTTGCAGTCGTGCCGTGTGGTCGATGCCGCTATCGCGACTACAGCAGGCAGTGAGTGACCGGGCCAAGTAACAGTCAGTCGCTAGTTCCCGAGTCTCTATCGACAGGCGAGTCTCACGCAGCAAGAAACGAGGGAAAGAAGAGCAACAACAGCGCACGGCCTCGGGTAATTGTATTTTAAGGAGGCAAAAATGAAGCAGGAAAGTCGTTGGAATCTCTCTCGGTCGACATTCTTGGGAATTGGCCGTTCGTGGGGGCTTATTGCTACCATCGACGTCTCGCCCGGCTGTGTGGGTGCATGCGCTAGACCTAAATGGCGACCGACTGGACTGGCCGCACCTTCCCACTGCAAGAGCGGCGTCGCAGCCAATCATTCTTGCACATGTGCGTCAGGCCGTCTCGATTCCGCACCATGCCCAATCTGGGCACCAACGATCCGGCACAAGTCCCTTCATAAACTACTTACATAAAACGAAGCCAGGACCCAACTGGACGTTGTGCAACAGCACAAATCACCCGCCTCATCCACTGTCGAACATGACTGGCAACCGGACAATACATCTCGGAATCTCGTGCATCGCATGATCAGGATCAGCGAGGGCCTCAACTTGACCCTGTGACTGCCTGAAATAACAAAATCAGCAAGGATTTCGGTATTTACTTTGTTTCACAACATCACTCTAATCACTCCATCCGTGATTATTAAGTTCGTACGGATACATGACCTCCTGTCCCGCCTACCCTGGAGATTCTCAGATATGGCCGGCTTACAGCCCATTTTGCACACAGAGCTAGATCATGACCCGAAATCTCATTGAGCAGTCACGTCAACTATTCAAACGCTAAAATCATATTAAGTTTCATGTATCATATAGAAATACAAGCAAGGCTCATCATCTCTTCATTGTCTCGTTTCCAATCTCCAAGTGCTCACAAGGTTGCGCTCTTGATTTCGAAAACATGTTCAAAACTACAAGTTCGGCATAACTCGGCTCAACGACTGTGTTCCAGCGTAGTCCTACACCCAGCCAAAGCTCAGGCGAGTAGGTTTACCTCTAAACTCAAAACTCATACCACCCCTAGTTTCCCGTCCATCCGAATACTCAACACATCAGCCTCATCGTTTCCTAACGCCATCAACAGCACGACACCAGACAGGCTCTGTCGTACACCGCCGGCGAACCCAAACCATACAAATGAGTGGGCATGAGTTGATGACCTTGCAATGGTCTCTATCCAAGAATGGCCATGGGCCCTCAAAAGCAAACGCTAGAAAATCGAGGCGGAAAAAGACAACAAATCGCGTTCGCCAAAAGCAAAAATCAGTACCACGAAAAACTCCCGACACGCTCTAAACGACGGCCTCGTTCCCGAGTAGGGACGGGGCTGTGCTCCGGCGACAGGCCCCTTGATAGGCGTGTGTGCCGACCCGAGTAGTCGAGAAGCACGCCCGCTTCGTGTAACAAAAACATTATCATTCACAGTCTCAGCTTGTGAAGAAGCCAAACGTGTGATCTCCATCAGATCCTGGTCCTGATTTGTGCCGTAATCGTGTTCGGCTGGTTCTCATTCCTGTCGTCAGGATATGTAATATAAACGTGATTGAGCCATGTGATGGACTCGTGTAGAAGCTGTATTCTCAAGACCTGTACCGCGAGGCGGAGCGGTCTTGGATCTGCTTCTCTGTGGAAACGTATAGTCGATCAAGGTAGTCCATAGCTGAAGCATCCTTCAGGATCTTGGCCACTTGAATACCGGCGGAGATCAACTGAAGGATGTTTCGGTCATCCTTGAGGGGGCGGCTCTGGTGTTTGGCGGCGTGCCGCATCTCCAGCGAGTTCTCCAGAATAGTGACAAACTGCTTAATCTGCCCATTGTACAATACTCGTGCCGGGATGCGTCGCTTTGTCGCCAGCCGCTTCAAGAGGTAGACCCATTCGGTCCACTCTCGATCCTGAGACCGTTCAACTGGCCTCATGTCCTGGGTCAACGGGATCGGAAACTGGTACTTCGCGACGAAGTCGTATGCGCACTGCGAAAGCCGATCGTTGACTTGACTGAGGACACTGTCCTGCTCCTGGACGTGGAGATTCGTGGGTAGGTGGGGGAGCTCTCGCTCTTGTAGAGCAATGACATCGGGTGGCGGACGCTGCAAAAACTGATGTGGTCCATCGAACTCGTCTCGGTTCGAGGGTCGTCGTTGTGACCGGCCCTTGCTACTCGACTTTGCTTTCCCTCCCGAGGCGGCGATGTTCATCCCACTCTCCAGGGAATAGTCCGATAGGTTGGGCGACGCAATGATGTCGTCAACCGAATCGGTAGGCGAGTACCTGTCGTGGGCCTCCCATCCCTGGGAGCCGGAGCTCTTATAGGACCCTTGGCCAACTGCTACCTTGCCATATGAACCGGACGGGGGGCGGGAGCTGTATGCCGGGGCCGAAGGATAGACCGACTCGGCCCGCGACACCGGCACATTGGCACCTATGGGCACGCCACCGGCCAGGCTATAGGAACTAGCCGAGTAGTTGACGCTCGAAACACTTTGAAAGAATGGATGTTACTAAAACGCCCGAACAAGGGGACCTTGGTGGCTGTCTTACCTTGGGGTTTGGTAATAGACATTGTCGAACCCCCCATGTGACTGGGGTTCAACAAAGGCACTACTAGGCGGTCAGCCACTCATTGATTCCGGAGATAGATCCAAGGAAGACGACCTACTTTCGCGATGGGTTCCAGGGGCCGCCAGACATGGCGGAAGATCTGTAGGCAAAATCTGGCTGGGCCATGTCGCTCTGGCTCATAATGGTAAAAGCGCAGCGTTCACTTCGACAAGACTCGACGAGACTTGCGGCTGATAAAGAAGGAATCCACAGGAGTAAAAGAAGCAACGAGTCTGGGCCTTGGGTTCCAAAAAAAAAAGAGACTAAAACCGACGGACAGCTTGCACACGATGGGTCCTCGGGCTGAGATCCTTGGTTTCTCCAAAAAAGCCGGCTTCCAATCACTCTGGAGGAATCCACGGTGACTAGGGTTTCCTGAGATGTTGAGTTCCTGGGGTTTCCTGTCGGCGATTCTAGGCGGTGTGTCCCGGGCAGCCCAGTCAGGGGACCAGTCCACAACAGCAACACCAGCTGGCTGGTACCAAGTCTCGCAGGAAGCAGTGAAAGCACTAATGGTAGTGCAAGTTGGTTGGAGCGTTTTCAGCGAACCAGTCGCCAGTGTTGGAAATGCTGATTGAGTTGGCACAGGAGCCTGGGGGTGACGATCGGAATAGTGACTATTTTATCTTCGTTCGTGAGGCACCAAGAGAACTGGGCAGCATGTCAAGCAGACTGATCCTGGTCGAGACGGCAATGACAAGAGATGCCCCGTTTGCTAGTAGCGGAGTAAACAGGGACCAGTAGAGAAGTAAAACCGAGTTCGTTTTTGGCAAGATTTGCAACGGATTCGCCCCAATACCCCAGGTCGCTGGCACGTTGGAGGGTTCCAGTTGCCCGCCAGGCCGGAGAGAGACTGGGAGAGAGACGGAAGGTGAATGGCGGGTTGTGGATGGTGGATGGATGGTCTGCAGACAGCTGGGGACGCAAGCAAGCGCAGAGGAGCCCGCATCCACGGGGCGGGACTGGATCTTGTTTGTGCGAGGGTGGGTGTGCGCTTGTTGATCGAGGTTGAACCCGGGCTGACGAGGATGGCTGGCTGGCAGTGCAAGTGCAAGTGCAAGTGCAGTCGGTCAGTTTTGTCTACCTGCCTGTCAGTCAGTCAGTCAATCAACGAGTCTGTGAGTGCTGGTTTTTGCTGTACGAAGTACTTTGTTTGCTGTGCTTCTGCTTTGCTTTGCTGTGCTGCGGAGCCGAGGGAGAATGCTAATGCCCCCGCCGAGATGGAGCGCCAGGGCGGGACGACAGGTTTCGTCACTGCGTCAGAGGGCCCAGCAGTCCAGGACTACCCCAGATGTTGTCTGTGTGTCTGTCTGCTTGCCTACGTGAAGGGTGGCATCTCGTCCGCTGCCTTGGCCCCGGCGAGGCAATTTCCCGGCATCATTGGGCGCCGGCGTTGTTGCCCAAGGCGCGCTGGCAGCATCAGGTAGAGATGACCTCAGGCAGGATAATTGGTTCAGGGGACTACCTGGAACGACGAGGAGCGGTCAATGGCCGGACTGAGATGGCAGTCGGGCACCAAGACCTTAGGCGATGCCAGCTAATAGCACCCAACCCCCCCCCCGGATTGATGCCCACCACCTCTCGCAACAGCACACCGGCGTAACTTCGTACGCAGCACACCACCACCACCAGACACCGACCTGAAAGACCCCTAAGGCTTGACTGACGACGCCCATGACGACGCGGGGGGAGGGCCGCAACTGAGGCTTGGCCGTTGGGCAACTTGGGCAGTTGGGCGTTCACCACCACGTTGCCGACGATGAAGGAGGGGCTGATCTGGGCACAAGCCGGATCCCCTCCGGTAAACTTTGTTGCTGCGATGGCATCCATCATCTCGACGACACCATGGCCTGACGCTTGATGCAAGCAGCCGGCTACGTGGGCAATGCATCTGCTCCACCGAGCGCCGGCTTCTGGCATCGCTGGCACAGCTGGCAGCATCTTTGCTTTTTGCATTGTTCCGCATGTCGCCGTGATCCATCCCGGAATTTCAGCTTGAAGTTGAGGCGAAGCGTTGTGGACCGCGGCGCCGCGCCAGCGGAGTGAGACAGACGTGTGATGATGATGATGATGATGATGAAGTGGGGAGTTTGTTTGGGCATTATCCGTACCGACCTACACCCACAGTAGCCCGGACTTTTGGCGGTCGGGGCTTCCGAACGTCAGGTCAGGCTGAGGCCAACGAGATGACCGCTGTTTTGTGCCGCGCTGGCGTTTCGTCTGCTGTGTTCTTGTCTGTGGTGTCTGGCGTGTGGCAGGTGCCAGATCGCAGCCCACACGGCCTCACGCAGATGGCAGACATAAGGCGCGCGCATGTGATCGAGCACGCGCATGGATCTGCGCAAAGGGGACGTGACACGACTGACCAGCATTGGATAAGAGCAAGGGTCAGCCTCACACTGCAACTGTAGATTTTCAAGCTCTTTTCCTGGGGCCGGCCGACAACGCAGCAACACGCCTCAGCCCGGCGTATCGCATCTGAAAGAACACGTGAGACTGCCTCGTATTGGCCGCCGTCGCTGAGTTAGCATGATGGACACGCCTTCGGGTTTCTTAGAAGGAGGTTGACGCAATCTTGGTAAGTTGACAACGCACTTTTTTTAGTAGGTTGAAATCGCGGAAAACGCAGTCTTTCCTTTGGCACGTCGAGTCCTCACCTCGCCTCACTTCTTCTCATATTCTTCATCTGTCTCCAGCTCTTTCTTAGCTGGCATTCGAACCCACACATTGCTGGCAACGCGGCACGTTGACCAAGACAAGGCAGCTTGAGAAAACCACATAGTGTCCTCATCTCCCCTCTTCTCGTCACTTTTATGATGGCAAAAACTGCAGTCGTTGCCGCCACCCGGCTCGAAATGAAGGAGGTCGGCCGCTCTCAGAAATGAATAACATAGTAATCGGGACGGGAGATGCCGCTGTCGGTAAAGCCATGCCGAATTCCTTGGCCTCCTTAGGTCATTCCATCTGTCAATGATCTGTCTGTCTTTTTATCACCAGCATGTGGCTTGATCAACGACAGGACACGAACCTACCTCGTTATAATGGTTTCCCATCAATGCACTTCCCCTGTTATCCCCTCAATCGTCCCCCGGGCCTCTGGTCCTAAAAAAAGACACGGTCCCCCACCGGGCCATCTCCATGATCGATCTCCCGTACTGCCATCGCATCTTCCGAGGTGGATCCATCTGCGGCCCGGGCCTCCGCCACGGCAGGGCGGCCGCCCGGAGGCGACTCACCCGGAGTTTGTCGGAGTCGTTCGCCGTGCCCTTTCCTCATTTGGAAACTATATCACCTCATGTAACTCAACCATCGTGCCGTTCAAAGCATCTGTCAGCGCTCTAGGACAAGCCACATCCCTTACACTTGCCTTATCTCGGGCTGACAAAGACACTGTGCGCGCCACAACCCCGAGCCGTTTTTGTCTCTTGGTACAGCCGGCGGCCAATTAACGTCGTTCCTCTGTTACAGAACGGCCTTCAGCCTCGGGAATAAGGCCCACCGGCAGGATGTGACGTAGGCGTTTTACCGCTCAAGCCTTTCACAACGAGGCGCTGATGGAACAGTTTCTCCCAAGCATTTGGTGATGGCTTCACCGATCTACGATTCTGAGGGCGAGTCGGCCGCCGCTGGGGAAAGGTTTTGGGCGAACGCCCCGCCAACGGGTCCAAGCGAGTCATGGGGCCGTGGCATCGGTGATTTTTGATTGGACGTGAGGCCTGCACGGTTCGTCTAGAGGAAACGAATTTGCTCCTGGCTGCTGTTGGGGGGCATCCCACCATCCGACTTGGATTGCATCAGGCAAGGCCGGATTCCAATACGAGTTGCGGGAAGTGTCGATGGCCTTCCTTTTGGGCCTGTGCCTCATCAGATCGTCGCCTCCCTGGGGCATATTTCCCGCCGTCTGTCCCCGGGTCAAAGGCTCAAGAACTCGCCGAGAGACGAGCATGTTGGAGGCTTGGTGACGCGATTATCAGTGAAAGGCAACCCTCAGTACGAATATGCGCACGTGAGACCATGGCTCCCCCCAAAGACCGCAAGAGAAGATTCCACCGACGGAGTAAGAATGGCTGCCAGACGTGTAAGAGAAGACACGTTCGGTGTGACGAACAGAAGCCGCTCTGGTATGTGCTCCTCTGCTAGTACGCTTGAGTCTTGTCCCGAGGCTGTGGTATACACGAGTCCTGCATCGCCACATCAGATCGATCCACGGCTCTCGGTACACGATACGCGACTCCTCGCTAACAGTGATTGGCGACTTTAGCACCAACTGTCTCCAAACTGGAAGTGAATGCATCTATCCCGTTCCGCAGCAGTCATTGCCATCCAATGAAGCGTCACCTTCCAGCAGTGGAAGCGCCAGCGGCAGCAACGTCGACGCCGACGCCGAGGCTCAGATGGTGGTGGCCGAGCCGGCACCTGGGCTGATCAATGCCCTCAACGACTATGTTGGGGGCTCTTTCGACGCATTACCCGAATCGTCCAAGCGATTACTGCGTCACTGTACGTCGGCATATCAAGGCCAAGATCCTCCCAACGGTCCACTAATGTGTCCGATATAGTTTCCCAATATGCCGTATGGGGCCAAAGACCAGTTGCCCGGGAGCTCCAGTCTTCGGCGTGCGTTCGCCCGGTACACCGAGACTGTTTTGGCAGGACATGCGCTGACGAGACCCCAGAATCCAAAAGTCCTTCGAGAATCCGGGTTACATGCACATGTGTCTGATGCTTTCAGCATGCCAGTGGGCGTGGGTGACCGGGTCGATGGACGAAGTCAGAATTCCGTTCCTCTACCACAAGGCCGCGACCTACCAATTCGCACGAGTACAGCTTCAGAGTCCCGAGGCGGCGCAGAGAGGAGATACTATGTTGGCCATCTCTGCACTTGCACTAACCGAGGTGAGATATGACACTGTACTCGAATGCAGCTGCGGAACCGAGGATCTGACAACATGACCTACCTAGGGTGCCATCGGAGAACTGGATGCTTCAGCGAGACACCTACAGGGCATACAGTCGGCAGCAAGGGAGTGGAATAGGGCACACCAGACCACTACATTGCCGCAGAGGATGCTGAAGATGTCAGTCGTCCGTGATGGTATAAGAAAGGCATGCCGTTAACATCTCGAATAGGATCGGAGACGGACTGCGAACCGGGAAATCAGAGAAGCTGGTCAACGTACCAGGGTATACACCGATATTTATGGGCCTTCTGTTCGCATCGATCTGGGACATCACGGCTTTGCCGCCGCGAGAGGCACCGCGATATGGATGGTGGGAGGATCAAGATACACAGGCGGCGAGATTATGGCAGAACCACACCAAGGACCTCAACCTCAACTACGAGATATCACGAGGCTTTAGCCCAACCCAGTACATTCCTCGAATTCTCAACGGAGACCCGAAGAGTAGTCGGACAAGCTTCATCGCCACCTTCTTCTACCTGTGCTCCGAGCTGGGGCATCAATACTTTGACGTAACCTTGGTCGACTGGCTGCTCGAGCAGCTCATCGACGACGTCGACGCGGGCGAGGAATACATCCGGACGAGCACGTGGACACAACCGTTGTGGCTCTGGTGCGCCATGTTCGGGGCCGCGATTGCCTCGACGGGGCGAGCAACCAACGCAATGGAGGAAAGACAGCTGGCGAGGTGGCGAGACGTGTACAACGAGAAGATGAGGCTGGTCGGCCGTGTGTTGGGACTGAGCAACTGGGAGTCAGCAAGGGCCGTCCTGGCAGGGGTCTTGGGAAGTATCGACGATGAAGTCGAGCGGGGACTGAGTGAGCTGTGGGAGGAGGGCGTTGTCCGAGGGGGAATCTCTGGCGACAACACGATAGTACCGGCAGTGATAGAATTAATGGATCAAGACTAGGATATGCGTGCTCCGTCGATGGTCAAAGTTACCCCTCTCCTCGATTTAGCATGGTTTCGTCATTCTGGAGCCACGGCCAGCGCGTGATGATAACCACGTCAACAGAAGTGAGGCATCATAATTTCAAGCTGCGAGTGCTCCGGTGGTTGGCGCAATTAATCTAGCCCCTGGAGCCTGCATTTATTGACATCTACTGCACTCGTAGTCGTACGTACGTACACGTATAATCAACAGAGGCGAGTTCTGGCCCACTGGGAGCCTCAACTTGAAAGATTGGCCCATGGGATTCCTATCGTGGATGACTCGCTCGGAGAGCCGCATGAAGGTAACCTGCAGGCCTGGGTCGCTAAGAACCTTGGACCCTTTACGCTTTAGGTGCGGACGATCCTGTGCGTCACGTGGGGCAAGGTGAGCGCCGGTCAGTGGAGAGGAGTGAGGAGAGGTTTTGGAAACTGTCTGAGGTGGGAAGGAGGAACATGAAGCACACCGGCCTACCCCGTCGGGCAAGTACGGCAGGTACGTACCGTAGCTAAAACCTGAGGTTAATCGCACGCGGCATTATCTCAGCCATCCTACTTGACGTGGCCTTGCTCATCTCCCTGGCAGGCCGCGGCCTGCAGGACAGCTTGGCGACGTCACAAACACAGCTCACCGCAACGGCGGCCCGCTGTCGCCCTTCCGGTCTCATCTGCTCGCTCTTCGGCCGTCTCTCGCAGTCTCGCTCGCTCGTCTTTCACCCTTTTTACACGATTGGTGCTGCAGACTGCGCAGACCGCACTTGTGATTCACCACACACGTCGACACCATTCGCCGGCCGTCTGAGGCCCGTCTGCATCATGCGTGACACTGTCTCACGAGGAGAGCCCTTTGAAGGCCTACCCCGCCCGTAAGCTGTTATCGCGCTCAATCAGTGGTCGAGAAGGCGCACACAGGCCCTCGTGTGCAGACTCGGTGTGCCGCCGGTTGCATGGTGGTTCGCAGAATGCTGGATGGTTGGTGACAATGCTCCCGCACTTGATCCACCCGCCTGACTTGGCAAAGCCAGACCTGAGGTGGCCCGCACCGTTTGGTCGACCGGTCAGAGGCCACTATCACCGTCACAAACGAACGAGTTGACCCTGCGGCTGAGTGGTCGAGAGAGGCCATCCGTGCCGCGCGCTCCCGCAACTCCCGCATTTCCCGCCCGTCAGGGAATGTCACCATCCGAGGCCGTAGCCCAGACGCGAGGTAGAAGTCCTGAGAAGTCCTGAGAGATCCGGGGTGCTACCACGGAGTTGGCTGCTAGCCCCAACAAAACCACTATCTACAGGAAGCGCTTTGACTCGACTCCTCATGAGGATCGTCGCCCACGATGCGAACCTGTTGCGCGAAAAGGACGAGCAATTTCGGGGCCAACCTCCTATTTTCCGCTCTCGTCTCTCTTCTCTCACCTCGTCAGCTTGCTTTTGCCGTGGCCGCTGCAGTGCTGTGTTGGCCAACAACCATGATCCCTCCTTTTCGCACAATCTGCCCTCGTATCAGTCACTGATAGGACGGCATCCTGTCCAGCTTCCCACCCAGCCCCTCTCCAAAACAGGGAAGTTGACCAGTGGTCGGCCCTCTCGTCCCAGATCCCTGCACAGGAAGCCCTCTGCGCTTCGAAATCACAAAACGCCAACTCACTCCTGCGGCCACTGTGACGGCCATTCTGGCAGTACTTTCATTGGCACTCGTCGCGTCGTGTGGGGGGATCTCCCGACTGGCGGTCGGTCCATGGCAACAATAAAACCCGCAGGGCCCCTCGTTGCCCAACGTCTCACTTCTGTTCCTTCATTCCCAGCCCAACCCGCCTCTTTCTGCCCAACCAACCCTCCCGTCGGCCTGATCCTTCAAAGACGACCCATACTTTCCACATATTTTCAACCTCTTTTTTCTGAACTTGCTCTTCCAGAGGAACTTCTCGAAGCAACCCAACCAGCCCAAGGATTATCCTGTCGCGCAACATCACCACGACGATCATTTCGTTCACAACAGTTTTGCCACTGGTTTGAACTTGCAAGACAACGTCCTACGTTGCTCTGCTGGATCTTGAGCTTACCTGCTCTACACCCGAGGATACCATGACCACTGCCCTTGTGCCACATCCGGTCACCATGCCAGGTTACAACAACTCTCTAGACCTCGACGAGGTTCACTCGCTCTCCAGGTACTGTTTCCTTTATTCATTCCCTGGGAGGCTTGCATTTGCTTTTACTTCATGTTGTCCGAAATCAATGTCGCGCGTTTCCTTTTTTTTCTTTCAGATGACTCTTGCTCCAATGGATTCTGTACCACGGACTCTTCGCACCAGGACTCAAGGACCGTTTCTTCCCATGGACTTATTGCTTTCGACCCTGCTCTGGATGGCTACAATGGATCTGTCCGACTCGGACAAAGAACAATTATCTTCATTTCTGGCTCCGTGCCTGTGGTAAGTATTGCCCATTGCTGCAACTTCAGACAACAGCTCCGTTTCAGGCCTGGACCGTACCATTATCTTCTGGTTTTCCTTTTTCAATGGTATCAAGAGGACGTTGATTCCCCCGGATTACATGGACTCGAACCAAGGACTTGAGGATCGCACATGGATTTTTCACCTGGACCTACATCACCGACTTGACTCTGCTTCCTGTACTTTTAGTAGTGGGAACCAGAAAACCTCAGGCTTAACAGCCGTTGCAATCCAATATGATTGCGTGCAGCCGCACTGGAAAAAAAAAGGACAAAAACGACTCTGATACCTATGCCCGGAAACTGCTCTCCTGAGCCAAATGGAAACCGGAATATCCGAAACTTGGAACCATTGCCGCGTTTGTTTTACTGATCTCGACTTGCCGGACTGCCCCTTTCGCTTGTAGCCAATCAACCCATGGTTCCTGAACGGCGACTTTCGACATCAGCAATCCAATTTATCAACCCAATTTGCTCGACTCGCCTGGCCTTATTTGTTCGATGGACACATTACCTGCCCGGACTTGCTGCTCAACTTGATTTGTCCATCTTCTGCCGACCTGATTTGCTCAACCCCCTCATGGACCGTCAATGGATTCAACTCGGACCGCAAGATCATCACTGGAGACAACATTAATTGTCTTGTCTAGCTGGGTCTGTACACAAACGCTGTAGTAGTCCCCCGTTGCTCTAGCTAACCTCAACTGCAGATTCAAAGTTGACTCCCGCTAAGACTTAATGTCTTTCATTTCAATGCTTTTCTTTACTTTGACTCGTGGTGAATGACAAACTAACCTTGCTCAGCGATTACAGCTTTACTCAGTCTTCTATGGCTTCGAACCCTTCTGGAATGTTTTCTTTTTCTCATACAGAACCATCGACGGACCTCTTGGTAGGTTCGTCGTGGGCCACGACAGCAGAAGGACCACAGAACTTCCAAGAATTTTCAGACAATGGATCTGCCCACTCTGGAGAAGCCGAGGAGTACATTTTCACATCTGGCCAGACTACCCCCAGAGGAACCAGGGTACTCTCCCAAGCCCGTCAGGACCTACAAAACAACTGGAACCCACGGCCTGCTCCTTCTGTACCCCAAGGTGGACAAGCCATGTCCAGGGTCAGCTCGAGCAGGTCAAGCGGCTCTTCGCTGTCGCAAACATCGCGCATGTCCAACTTGGATGTGACAGGTAATGCATCTGCTTTCCGGAATGGATCTCAAGCCGGTGCCATGGCAGGAATTGATACGTCCCTGTTCTTGGATTCTGAGCCCTACTGGTCTGCTGGATACACGCTCGACATGGGACTGAACACCGATGTTGCCTTTGCCCTGCCAAATGCCAGTCCTCTCCATGTGGTCCCATCCCAGATGCAGCTTGGCCCAGATGTCAGCCTGTCTGGCAACTCTCCCCCATCATGGGATTGCTTCTCGAGCTCCATTTCGCGGTCTTCTTCTCCCGCCACTGTTGATGATGTTTGGCCCATTACCCAGAGCCCCAACTCTTCCCCTGAGATTCAGTGCCAATCTCCTAGGTATGTATCGCCCAGTTTCTCAGAACATGCTCGATCGGTTTCTTACCAACCCGCCCCGCTCAGTAATGACCGGAAAGTCAACATTATCCCTGAGGACATCAGCAGAATCTCCCAACTGGATGACGGCATGACCCTTCCCCCTTCCTTCACTGGACCTCGCCGACAGGGATCGGAAGGTGAGTCCGCAAGGGACCATGATCTGTACAAGAAGGCCGCTCCCTTTGAGGATGGTCTCTACCACTGCCCGTGGGAGGGTACGCCGAGCTGCAACCACAAGGCCGAGAAGCTCAAGTGCAACTACGAGTAAGAACAAATCGCGCCCTTCCATAACTCCCCCGCGTGACGACTAACACCGGTGAAGCAAATTCGTGGACTCTCACCTGAAGCCCTACCGCTGCAAGGCCGAGTCGTGCGAGGGTGCTCGATTCTCCTCGACTGCATGCCTCCTCCGCCATGAGCGTGAGGCACACGGCCTGCACGGCCATGGCGAGAAGCCCTTCCTTTGTATCTACGACGGATGTGAGCGTGCCGTCCCCGGAAATGGATTCCCCCGTCAATGGAACCTTCGTGACCACATGAAGCGGGTCCACAATGATCATGGAAGCTCTGGTGGTTCCCCCCCTACTGTTGTTGCCAACCCGCCCTCCAAGGGACGTAAGCGCAAGACGGATGTGCCGGAGACCCAGCCCACAAACAGCCGCAAGGCGGCCGTCAAGTCCATGCCCGTTGCGGAGCCAAAGGAGTCTTCGACCCGACCTCTTCTCGACCAGTGGATGGATCACCGCAAGGCCGTGGAGAGCCTCTTCCAAGGACTTGTCAAGCCTGAGGATGCCCGGAACATCCAACAGATCAGCGACATGCAGCAGCGCCTGACTGCTATGGTCAAGGTCACGGCTGACCTCAACGCCGCCAAGGCCACTAACTTTGCTGGCACCGGTTGAATAACTTGTACGTCTTGATTGCCGTTGCCATGTCTTGAATGAGGAGCTAACGAACTCGGCTCCAGGCGAAGGACGATTATCTGCTACCGGGAATCAGAAACCGAAACTGTGCGAGTGCACATTGAGAGACAGTTATGTCTACTACAGAACAACCCTGGAACTTCCCAGGACCTTGCGGGCTGGACACACAAGACGCCCACGGGTCGCCGGCAGAGACTTACCGTCCTGCCGATCGAAGGATCTCCTCAAGATAGGATTTGAGAGCCATCTCACAGGAGCCCAGGATCAAAAGTCATGAAACCCAAGGACAACAGCACCGACACTGGATCGGTGATAAGCCTATAAGGGATAATGGCCCCCCGCCCTTGCGGGATGAGGATAGAACGACCAAGAGCGTCGGGAAACGAGCCAAGGGAAAACTTTTTTTTTTTGTCATTACAGTTTGCAAGATTACAGAATTGGAGACACAAGGAGGGGTAGCAGATAGAGAGATCGGGTAAATCGAAAATTGAAGAAGAAAAAAATTGATAGTTATACTACTTGTTGATTACGTTGAATCGTCTTGTTGCTCGTGAGTTTGACTGATACTCAGTGGTGGACGTTTAAGCTATCCAGCCAGGATAGGATGGTTCGATGAGCGATGCAATGTCCGGTTGTACTCGGCCTGTGCTTTGATGGCTGTGTCCAAGTGAGGCTATTAACGTACGAACCGCATGGTCTGAGGATCCCTGGTGAGGCGCTGAAGCTTCGGCGTTACTCCTTGTCTGTGCGAGGCCATTACGCAGTGTTATGGACGTGTAGGTCGATGAGCTACCGGAAGTTGCCCTTGTAAGTTGAGATGACCGGATGCACGTCAAACCCAGCCGGAGAGATGCACGACATGCCGTGTTGTTGGCATCTCCCCAAGCGGCGGTGAAAGGGTGGTGGTGCATCAGCATCGGGAGAAGCAGGGAGAGACAAAGTGCGGGAGGGTGAATTGCGGGCATGATTACTGAGTGAGGCGTCTTGCATAATGGTGGCTGCTAGAGGAGGAAGCATTTCGTGAGGAAGCATCCGGTCTAGATCCCATCCGAAGCGGCTTGGTCTGGATTGTGTACGTCGTACAAGGGGTGGTGTAAGCGCCATGTTTGTTTGCCTCACCGAAAGCCACGGGCCGTGGCCGTGCGATTCCAGGCCGTGCCAGATTACGGTGGTAGATGGCCCGTGTACTGACTGCACGCCCCAGAACTGTGATGAGGCCATTCCGATTGTTAAGCGGTGAGGCGATTGTTGTCTACCGAAGCCACCTCGGTCGATGTTGTTGACCAAGGTGAGCAAGACCAAGTTAGCCCGCGTGGTTGATGTCTGAGACAGGCGGGGTCTGTCCAAGGTAGCTCACTTCAAGAACAAGGTGGAAAGACGGCTGGATCCGGACAGCTGGAAAGCGCCAAGTCGACTTGTGCGAATAGGGAACTGGGCTGAGTGAGGGATGGGCCTGTCCTGACGGGACCTCGTTTGTTCTAGGCTGACTAGGGCCTTGGGTAACGTCGAAGCTTGTCCGCAGGATGGTGGGATAGATGGTATCCTCATGAGCTCTCCGGGTGCTGCCGCTGGTGCGTCGACTGACGGTTGTCGAGGGCAGGATAGATGGATGGATGATGTATTTATTATACTGGATGATTTGTGTATCGTAGAGTGCAACCGAGTACTGACTGAGCTTCATCAACTAGGCAGCAACCACTGAATTGTATCCTCCACTGCTAATTACTCAAAACATCACGGCTCGCCGCGTCTGAGACGACATGACGAACGACAATGTCGATGGATTGATTCCCTTGCCCCGCCAAATGCATGACCTGACCTGACTCTCCAGTGGGCTGTCCGCTGCATTCCCGTCCACTGTAGGTACAACGCCCCAATGGAACGAACTATTAACCGGGACTAACACGTCCCCGGTACTGGGCGCTATGACATCCATCCCGTCCGCACCACCCACCACGACCACGTTATTTACTTGCTGCGCATCCCATCAACTCCCGCTCTGCCCCCTCTCCTCCCCTTTTCTCTCCTCTCAACATCCTCAACATCCTCTCCAGCTTCATCCGGCGTCTCTTCCCTACCACCAAAACAACAACACCCCAATTGCCCAACATGCGCAAGTTCTTCGTCGGCGGCAACTTCAAGATGTAAGTCCCGCCTGGCTCCCTCCCAACCCCACCACAGCAAGCTTTCCCCTCCCCCTCAGTTCTCCAAGCAAAAAGCCGCACATATATCTGCCTCGTCTGACATCCGCTCACTGTTGTTTTCTCATAGGAACGGCTCTGTGTCGTCCATCAAGGAGATTGTTGCCAACCTCAACCACGCCACCCTCGACGAGGCCACCGGTATGTCTGTCTGCTTCCTCCTCCTCAACACCCCGCCATGTCGTCTCACCCAAACGCGGACGGCGATCCCCTCACGCAATCATCCGACTCCAACCTCACCACATACGTCATGCCTCCCAACGCAGCTAACATTCCTCTACAGAGGTCGTCATCGCTCCCCCCGCCCTCTACCTCTCCCTCGTCCGCGAGACTGTCCGCTCCGACATCGAGGTCGCCGCCCAGAACGTCTTTGACAAGCCCAACGGCGCCTTCACTGGCGAGATCTCCGTCGCTCAGCTCAAGGACAGCAACATCAAATGGGCCATTCTCGGCCACTCTGAGCGCCGCACCATCCTCGGCGAGTCTGACGACGTCGTCTCCTCCAAGACCAAGTACGCCACCGAGAATGGCCTCCACGTCATCTGGTGCTGCGGCGAGTCCCTCGAGGACCGCGAGGCTGGCAAGACCATCGAGGTCGTCTCCGCCCAGATCGAGTCCCTCAAGTCCCAGATCTCCGACTGGAGCAAGATTGTCATCGCCTACGAGCCTATCTGGGCCATTGGCACTGGCAAGGTTGCCACCACCGAGCAGGCTCAGGAGGTCCACAAGGCCATCCGTGACCTCCTCCGCGGCATTAGCTCTCAGGTCGCTGACGAGACCCGCATCCTCTACGGCGGCAGCGTCAGCGAGAAGAACTGCAAGGAGCTCAGCACTCAGCCCGACATTGACGGTTTCCTCGTCGGTGGTGCCTCTCTCAAGCCTGCCTGTAAGTGCTTCCTCTATCCCCTTCGATTCCCGCTTCGTCCACCCAGCGCATTCGCTCCAATCAATACTGACCTTTTCTTTAGTCGTCGACATCATCAACGCCAAGAAGTAGAAAGGTAACTCGATCTCAAAAAGGGAAGAGAAAACTAGCCAGGATAACCTGTCTTTTGTCGAGGACCCAACTCCCGCAAAAAGTAGACAGACGATGAATGAAAAATGAACAAGTATTATACCCACAGTCAACCTTAATCTTGAACCGGTGAATATTGTGTAAAAGTTACATCGTGTCAGATCCATCTTGTTCGTGGTATCGTAGTGTAGTTTTGAGATTCATGACTAGATCCTACAGTCTCCTCGCAACCCAATGCTGTATGACGCCCTCCCAAGTTGATACATATATACGTACACGGATCCCAAGCCGTTCGCCCGCTCTATACGACCATTCCCTTGCCGTGGTACGGTGACCAGATACCTCTCACACTGGGTCGGCTACTCGTCACCGCCCGGTTATGGTTCTTCAACTTCTCTCCACTGGCATCGCGAAGCAGCTCTGCCTTCTTCAGGATCTCGTAGGGCGACAGGTTCCGTACGCAGATAGGCTTCGTTCGACCGTTGATGTAGTGTCCGATAATGACGGGGTGCTTGCCAGGGCGGGGCGAGATGGCGAACTCGACCTGAGGGTTGGCGGTCGCGAACTTGGGGAGGAGGGACTTGATGAAGCCGCTGCAACACGATTAGCAGATGCTCCAGAGGATCCTTCAACCAGCGCCGACCTACTTCATGCCCTTGGAGCTTCCGGCCCAGTCGCAATAGTGGAAATCCAGCTTCTTGCACTGCAGGATGAATGAACCGACGCCATTCTGGAACACACGTCAGTCTCGCGGAGCTGGAGTGTAGGCGAGGTGTAGAACTCACCTTGCCGGTTGCTACGGCCCTTATCGCCTTGATCGTCATTTTTGTCCGGCCGTGTCAATCGATATCCTCATGGTTTGACGTCGAGTAGGTGAAGTTTCGGAGCGGCATCGCCGAAGCCATGCTTAAATTCAGCTCCCGTGCAGTGGTGTCCAAAGCGGGCCTAGTGCGTCGGCAGAACACCGGCCCAAGCCGCGCCCGTTGCCTGGATAATTTCACGACCGCGCGACAGACTGGAGCTCGCCTTCGCCATACGTCTCGTCCGTCATCAGTAATTTCGGCGGCTTCTGCGCCTATCTTCATTCCGCTCCTTTCCTTCCGACCCTTTTTTTCCATTACTTTCGCTGTCGCGCACGCGTCCGACCTCGCAAGATGACAGACAAGCTCCCTCCGAACCTGCTCGCGCTCTTCGCAGCACGACCACCCCTGCGCTGGGTCGAGCCCCCGGACCATGCGCCCCAGAATCGCAAAACCGCGCCCGTTTCCGGAGTCGCGGCCTTCCTGCCTGAGCTGCAGAAGTACAAGGAGACTGACGACTACAAGCCGACCGAGAGCTGGCTGCAGGCCCGCGACCGCAAGATCCGCGAGAAGAAGGAGGCCGTGGAGAGGCTCCTTACTGAAGGGCCGGCTACTTGTGAGAAAAAGCTCAGCCTTGCGGCTGCGTCGCAGTCGCTAACCACGCGTGTAGACAAACCCAATGAGGATCCCAATGTTCGCGGCGACGCCTTCAAGACACTCATAGTAGCACGTCTGAGCTACGATGCTGACGAGCGGGACCTGGAGAAGGAGTTTGGTCGATTCGGCCCCATCGAGCGCGTATGCAGAACCGTCCCTCCCGCGCTTACTCAACCATCTGCTGATTGAATACACAGATTCGTATCATCACCGATACTCATGCCAATGAGAAGCCCAACAAAAAGAAGAAGCCCCACAGAGGATATGCCTTTGTCGTATTTGAGCGCGAAAAGGACATGAGAGGTAAAAACATCCCCATCCCCCCCTTCCGCCGGCCATATTCCCCTCCCTGGACGTATCTTTGGAGAAGTGGCCCTCAGGCTTGCCCTTCTCCAAAAGTATATTACGAGACTTCAAAAGGGCCCTCAAGCTTGCCCGTCTCAGTGTCTTGTTTTTCTTTTGTCAACCCGCTCAACGCGTAAGGTGTTTTATGGTAAGATTTACTGACAACTGCGCCATCTGGCGCAATCATGAGTAGCGGCTCTGGATTCTTGCGATGGTATTCGCATCAAGGATCGACGGATCAAGGTAGACGTCGAACGGGGTAGAACTGTCAAGGGTTGGAAACCTCGGCGATTGGGCGGCGGCCTTGGTGGCCGAGGGTACACCCGGTCCATGCCTTCGCGCCCCATGGGTCCTGGAGGCCCCGGCGGCTTCCGCGGTGGAGGTGGATTTAGAGGAGGCTTCGACGGCGGACGTGGCCGAGGCGGATTTCGAGGAGGCTTTGGTGGCCGTGGTGGTGGCTTCAGAGGCGGCTTCGACGGACCCCGAGGTGGTGATCGAAACCCCGGCTATGGAGTCCCCAGCGGAGCCCCATCTGGCCCTGGCGGATTCGACCGAAGAAACGGCTACGGCGGAGATCGCGGGGACCGTGGTGGTGATCGCGGCGATAGAGGAGACCGCGGAGACCGTGGCGACCGCGGCGACCGAGGCCCTGGTGGGTATGATTCTCGAGGCGGCCGCTCATATGACGACAGACACGGCGGCGGCCACCGTGACGGCGGCCGATTCGGAGAGCGCGAAAACCGTCGCACAGGCAGCAACATGGAACCCATCGGCGGCCGGAGAGAAGGTGGGCATCGCGACCGCGACTACGACCGACCACCCCGAGACGACGATGCCGGCCGAAAACGCGGTTACGACGGCGGTGGTTACGAGGACCCCCGGAAGTTGCGCCGATACTGAGTTACGCCCGCTAGGCTTCTGGTGGGTTGTTGACGCTGTCGTTTGTCCACTGATTCGTTCCCTTTATTACCGACTCTACGCACAAGACTATTTCAACCACTCTACCAGGACGCCTTTGCATCTTCCAGTCAGCCTATCAGCCCCCACACCACGGCCTGAATATGCTGGCCCAGTTTGTTGTCTCCTGATCGATGGGCGAGTGCGAAGCCTACCCTTAGCTTTCATGGATAACCGATCGCAGCAAGTGCCAAGTGTTTCTAGGACGGATCAAGGTGGAAGGTAAAAACATTTCTCTCTATATGTATTCTAATTGGACTCGGGAGGGCGGGAACGAAGGGGAGGGTAGAAGTCGAATTGAACGTAGCATGCACACAGTAGCTGCAATACTCGAGGTAAGGTCAGAGGTAAGGACTTCGTGACCTGCTGACCGCGAAGTTGTCCCCCGATTCGACACTGGATTTCCCTAGGATTGGCGAATCTATGTATTACTTAGGAGTTTTCTGTATGAAAAAGGCGACTTTAGACTCGGCCAAAGAAATGATGAGTCCGAAAGTTCATGTTTTTGTTCTTTGTGTCTTTGTGTTTTTTTTTATATGTCATCCGGGGGCGTGTCTAGTCAACATGATGCCCTCCGTATCCCATGGCCCTCAACGCCGAGATCCCATAAAATTCCATGCTGGTATCAGTCATATGAACAGATAGTGTCAAACCAAAATCTCTAGCACCATTTTTGCCGGCCCTTGGGGTTCATCAACTCTCGTCAACGCCGACCATTGCGTCAGTGTTGACCTCGATCACCTCCGAGGTAGCTGCGCTCCAGTATCTGGGAGTCGTTAGTTTGCGTGTATGGAAACAACGGGCGACGAAAGTAGGGGAGCTTACGCCTCCAACTTGACCTTGAACTCGCTCATGCACATGCCAAATAGCTTGAGCAACCTCGTCTGTCGCGAGTCCAGAATATCGCCTTCCTTGCAGACGACGTACTCCTCGCCCTGGCCCTCCTCGTCACCGAGAACGACGCGGCCCTTGACCATGCGGACGGGGACGCCGAGGCGGCGCAGCTCGGGCTCGATGGAGTGCTCGAGGGGCACGTCGTTCTCGATGGCGACCTCACCGGCGGTGGCGTAGACGATGCCGGTGGGGATGGAGAAGGTGCGGGAGGCGGGGACACCGGCGCGGGCGAAGTCGACGGGGGAGAGGTTGTCAAAGTAGGAGAGGATGAAATCGACGGGGCGGTTCGTCATGATCAGGCCGACGTCGCCTGTGATGTGACGGGTGAGGGCCTCGATGCCCGGGGCGATGGCCTCGGCGGGGGTCTGGCCGAGGGCCTTGGCCATGAGCTTGGTCTTGCCGAAGAAGAGTCTACAGCAATTGGCGGGTTAGTTCTCTCGCGAGGGGGATCTCTTCGAAGGCCGCCGGGGTAGAAGCATACCGGCAGTCGGAAAGCTCACGCCTCACGTCCTTGAGGTGGCTGTTGCGCATGTTGTCGACGCTGAAGACGAAGCAGTGCTGATACTCGGGGACGGCATCGCGGATGTTCTGGAAGAGCTTGTCCTTGTCCTCACGGGTCTTCTTGGAGACCTGTGTCATGTGGACGACCTTGTTGCGTCTTGACTTGGGCATCTTGACGTTGCGACGGCGACGACGACGGGTGTGCGGTTCGGTATTGCGACACTACAGATAAGTGCCGTGCTAAAAGCTTCTCTTGTCCGGGACAAGGAAGGAATTCGACAGACAGCGCGAAGGGGCGAGGAGTTGGGAGGAGGGAATGTAGGTAGGGTGGAAAAAAGAGAGGTTGCGGTCCGCCGCTACACTGCACGAACTTGACTGATAAGATTGTGGAAAAATTTCGAGGCCAAGACCAAAAAAATTCAGGTGCGTGGTGGGACCCCGCAGTCTGCGCTCGGTGAGCCCGCCACTTACCAAGTAGTTGGAGCTTCACCGAGATGAGAGCAGAGGATTGTAGGAATTTACCTTGCTAGTATACCAAGTCACCGATAAGCTGTATCGATGGATTAATGAGGTCTTCAATTTACTTCAATTTAATTAAATTTTTACGTTAAATGTAGAGTCTAATAAGCTACTCTGTTTGTTCTGGTATCTGTGATTTATGTGCTTTCACCATAGATATCTTGATGAGAGCATGAGAGCAATGTAAGATGGGCACGTTGCAAGCTTAATTCTTGCCTCGTTCTACGACGTATAATTACTTATAACACATCTACATAACCATACGGTACATGTAACGTATAAACTAGAAGATTAAGCCAGTAGCTTGAACCTAGTAGGGACCCTGTCGCACGTGTTTTTACGAAGACTAATGCCTGGAAATGCGGAAGTAGTCTATGGGGCCTCCGGCGATTACATCGAAACCCGAGAATTTGTGTAATGTAGTAGGCCAAAAATGGTGTGGAATGGGTGGCCGAGCACGCCGAGGCAGGCAATATTGGGTATATAAGTCAAAAAGCCATGTACATTAGTAGCGAAGTAGCTCAAACACAATGACTTTAGGTGACCCACAAGGGTCGGTTTGAATAACATGTTGATCTTTCGGGATCCTTCTTCGCTTTTTGCTTCTGAGTTCGAACTTAACCCATCGTCTCTTTTTCGATCGGTCAAGCTCCCTAAATGCAACTTCTGATGAACACGAACTCGACCCAGGAGACAGATCACGCTCCAGAATAATTCAAAGGCGCCTGAAGCTGGTGGTTTTCCCTCGTCTTGCCCAATTGCGCCCATGATGATAGAGCAGCATTCCAACATCGCACCGTAAAGCAATGACTCAGAGAGGAAAGCCCTCAGGCTCAATCAAGGATGACCTCGCCTTTTTATTCAATGAAGATAAGTCCCGGCTTACAACCTGGGTCCGGCATTTTATCTAGGCTCCGAGTCTCGGCCACTTCGAAGTAATGATGCTCCATATGACGCCATCTACAGGATCTGGGCACTTTGGCGCTAACCGGGGGAGTAGTAAGTAGGCTTTCCCGCGGGAAACTCCCACGTTGGCTGATCGACATTGGCACTGAGTATCTTCCCCATGGAGGGTCAATCGTGATATTTGGTTCTCGTGCCATGGACGAAGATTGGTCACCTTGTTAGACCGGAGGACCCTCGTAGGAGTTCGACAGTTCATCCGCATGGAATGGTCACTCATCGGGGTTCGAGGTCTGGGGAAGCTCTCCTCGAATTAAACCAAGCAGACTCCTCCATGTTCCATATAAATGTACCTTCATAACCGGGCTGAGAAATATTCTAACAAGGCCCTTTCATCTTCTGTATCGACAGCTTTGCAAACGCCCTCGAGACTTCGCGATCCAACATGACCGTCGTAGCGAGTACACCGAGACAATCTTGTCGCCTAGCATCAAGGCGAAATGGAAAGGCCTACCGAGAAAGCCCCACGAGATTTCCGATCAGATGTACCGACCGAAACAATTATGCATGTATACACATCATACTCCCGTAACATCGAGAGGCTGTGTTTGGTTAACCTTCAACTTCCAGGCCATCCTGGAGGCTTCTGTGAACGACGACATCTACGACACTGAAGGCGACCCTTCGGTTAGGGCCCTCAAGGCCAGAGTAATGGAGCTCACTGGCAAAGAAGCAGAGTTATGGGTCGTATCGGATATCCAGGGAAACCAGATTTGCCTGCGTACCCATCTCACCCAGCCGCCACACACGGTGCTTCTAGACCACCACGCCCATGTGCATTTCTGGGAGTCTGGTGCTTTGCCAGTGATGTCCAAGGCATCTGTCACTATCGTATACCCCCAAAATGGCGTATACCTTCCAAGGAGGCACGAGGCAGCCGGACATGATGGCGGCAGCGGCACTTGCGGCCTTGGACTACGGCCTTACCACGACTGGCACAAGTTCACGCTCTGACTAAAGCCACCGCTGAAAAGATTGAGAAACTGGGGTACAAGTTTGCGCTGCCGGTACAGACGAACATGGTTGTGCTGGACCTGGAGGCAATGGATATTCCCCCGGTCGCTTTTAATGATTACTGCGTGGAACAGAAGTCGGCAGTATTTCCAAACGATAGACTTGTCTTCCATCATCAGACATCTCAAGAATCGGCTGAGGGCTTAGTGATTGCCTTGACGAAGTTGATGTAGGCAAAGAAGAACAACCTTGCCCTCAGTGCCAAGGAAGTTCATGGGTGGATACTCTTGAGAAAGAGTCGGTATATAATCAGACCTGTAAAGCTCGAAGAGCACCAGTTGCTATATCGTCGAGCAGACTTTAATAAATGGTCACTTTCTCCTAGCTTAAGATGATTGACCCAAGATTGAAACTTGGGTCCAAGCTCCGAGTTATACACTCTGAGTTGCCAGCAACTAGGCAATTAGCCCTTGACAAACTTGCCAATACGGCGCCCATAACACCAATGATCACATACTACGTCCTTGTATCCTCTCTTCTCCTGCTTTCCATCAAGACGTCTATACTTATCCAACACGATCAGACTGACGATAAAGTACGGCGTGATAGCTTACGCATGTCCCCACGACGGCTTACCGCGGCTCCAAGGCGGGGTTGACGCTCGGAGCATCCCGGCCAAGTTGCCCGCGGAAAACCAACTCAATGTCTCAACAAGGAGAACGCAGCGACTATGACTGGTCCTTTGGTCCCTCCGATGGGTTGGCTTGCCTCCGATGCTTATCTTGGCCAGAAATAGCCCCCGGGCCGGACGTACGACGGCCGTAGGTGGCCGAAGTGGCTTGCTTCTTTCTGCATAAGGCGCATGTTTCTGAGGATCAAAAGCCGACCTGCCGCCTCCTGAACGTTCTTCTTCCCAAACCGTCGCATTTTCAACTACAGGTCTAACGGAGAAAAAGACCACACCAAAACCACAGAAAACCATTCAGTAAAGGCGTCATGACTGAGAAGAGAATCGTGGTAGTGGGGTAAGTTGCAATTTATTGACCTCTTCGTCGGGGTGTGTTGCTAATGCTTTACACGTAGAGCAGGTGTTGCGGGTAAGTGACTCGCTTCGGAACGACGGGTCTGTTTCTGACGTTGTAGGTCTCACAACTGCGTTGTTGTTGTCCAAAAAGTCTGGCTATGAAATCACCGTTGCCGCCAAGCACATGCCGGGGGACTATGATATTCAATACGCTTCGCCTTGGGCGGGGGCTAATTCCATGCCGTGAGAAAGCCATTGATGGTATGATTTCGCACGCGAGACAATCTGACTGACTGCACAACTCCTAGGGTATCTGTAGGAGGTACAGACGCTGCAGAATGGGACAAGAATACGTGGTTCGCGTTGGAAGAGTTGGCGCGGCATCACCCTGACGCTGGAGTCCACTTTCAGAGTAAGCACGACCTCTATCAGCGCTTGTGAGGAGTCAGTATTGACCACGTCCAGAGGCAAACATCTACAACCGAAAGAAGGATATCGGTAGTGAAACAGCAAAGTGGTTCTCGGAGCTTCTCTCCCCTAACCCTTGGTGGAAGACTTTATTCCCTGATGTAAGTCCGGCGGCGGTTACGCTTGTGAGACCGCAGCTCACAAGTCCTCGCAGTATAAGCAAATTCCAGAGGCAGAGCTTGGAGCTGGTGTCGACAACGGACACCATTTCACGTCCGTCTGTATCAACACGGCGATTTACCTGCCTTGGCTAGTTTCCCGGTGCCTTGAAAACGGCGTGGTCTTCAAGCGCGCTGTGTTCTCACACATAACTGACGCTGCGGCTCGGGGTGTGCACCACAGCGGCCAGGCAGCTGACGTGGTCTTAAATTGCACAGGTCTAGGTTCTCGCAGCCTTGGGGGAGTTACCGATGAGCTGGTTTACCCTGCTCGGGGCCAGATCGTGGTGGTTCGGAACGAGGCGGATGAGATGGTCTCCATTTCCGGTACCGACGACGGCCCCGACGAGGCTATGTACATCATGACCAGGGCGGCGGGCGGAGGCACGATCCTGGGCGGATGCTACCAGAAGCACAATTGGGAGTCGCAGCCGGACCCCAGCCTAGCGCTGAGGATCATGAAGAGGTGTGTCAAGGCTTGCCCGCAGTTGACGCACGGGCGAGGCATCGAGCATCTCGATGTGATTCGACACGGCGTGGGGTTGCGGCCGGTTCGAGACGGCGGGGCTCGAATAGAAAAGGAGAGGATTGACGGGACCTGGGTGGTGCACAACTACGGGCACGGAGGAGCAGGATATCAATGCTCGTACGGGTGTGCGCAAGTGGCAGCGAGGTTGGTGGATGAAGCTGAGCTGAGGGAGAAGGCGAAGTTGTGATCTATAAGTTAGCAGGAGTACAATCAGAGAACAAAGAAAGTAGACAAAGCCGAATCCATGATTCGACGGCGCCCCCGTGCACGGACCACGCTCTCGCCGCTCCGAAAGCAGCTTGGCAGCCAGCAGGCTCGCGAGGGTCTGCCTCCCAAACTAAACCCAATCAGTGTGTGCGTGTGTTATTTTTTTTCCCTTCGCACCTCCCGGGCCGCACAAACCACCGTCACAATCCAACACCATCTGCCTCTGCCATCTCCTCCAATCTCGTTGCCGAGACCCTCGCAAACCGCAAACGCAAACAATCGCCCTGCTCTCTCTCCCCTCTCTCTCTATCTCGCCTCGCCTCATCTCGTCCCGTCCCTTCCTCCCCCCCCTCTCTTTTCATCTCCCCCCCCTCCATCTCCATCTTCCATTACTTCTTCTACTTCATCCATCATCACCATCCTCCTGCCCGTCGCCACGAGGACTTCCTTCAGATTACCCTCCTTCCATCTGATTCCTACGTTTCCGGTCTCTCGCCGCTCCTCCCGTTCTACAGTCCGGCCTTTGTCCCCCCGATTTTGTCATCGGGCCTGCCCTCTTTCGCCACCGTCGCCCTCCTCGCAACCGCACCGCCGCGCCGCACCATCGTCGGCTTCGATCGGATTACATACTCTCTTCATTTCTTGCCCTTCTCCCAGAGACGCCTGAGCTTCTATCTTCCCGTCCTTTCCCTTAATCCGTCCACTCCTTCGCGACCGTTCTCTTCCCCGCTGCGCTCGCGCCATCTGCCCCAATTTTCGGTCCTCAACCACCCCCATCCCTCACGTTGCCCTAGACTCCGCAGAGCCACACAGCCATCATGGCCTCCAACGGTAACTTCACCCGCCAGGACCAGTACAAGGACTCCCCCGACCAACCGCAAACAGTTTCTCTCGTCGCTGCCTCCGACTCTTCCGTCACTACCGCTGGTAACAACAACCTGTCTAAGGATGAAGTTGGCTGGTACTTCGTCGAGCAATACTACACTACCCTGAGCAAGTCCCCCGAGAAGCTCCACGTATGCGCCATCCTCCCCCGCTTTATCCCATGCAGTCTTTGCTAACTGGACCTACAGCTCTTCTACGGAAAACGCTCGCAGTTCGTCTACGGTCTTGAGGCTGAGGTTGCCAACGTCTCGGTTGGTCGACAGGTATATATTGAGCCGTCCGTTATTATCCCAGGCCCACCCTGCTAATCACATACATGTTCAGGCCATCCAGGAGCGCATCAAGGCACTCGACTTCCAAGACTGCAAGGTCCGCGTCTCCAATGTCGACTCCCAAGCTTCCTTTGACAACATTGTCATCCAAGTTATCGGCGAGACTTCCAACAAGGCCGGCGAGCCCAAGAAGTTTGTCCAGACCTTTGTTCTGGCACAACAGCCCTCTGGCTACTTCGTCCTGAACGACATCCTACGATACATCGACGAGGAGACGGACGACGAGTCTGCTGAGGCTGCTGAGGAGACTGTTGAGGAGACTGAGGTTGCCACCGAGCCCGCTGCTCCTGTCGAGCCCGAGCCCGAGCCCGAGTCTGTGGAGGAGACCGAGGAGGTGGCTCCTGAGCTCGACCCCGAGGTTATCACTGAGAAGCTCGAGGAGGTATCTACTTCTATCGATGAACCTGCCGCCGTGAATGGCAGCTCCGCCGAATCCCCGGTCGAGGAGACCAAGGTTCCCGAGACCACGGATGTGGCTCCCGCCGACCCTGATACCGCCGCTAAGCAGCTTGCCGAAGAGGATGCCAAGGAGGCTGAGAAGCCTAAGGATCCCAGCCCGACTCCTGTTGCCAAGTCTACCGTGCCCCCTCCCGCTGCTGAGCCTACCGGTCCCCCTAAGCCCATGACTTGGGCCAGCCGAGCCGCTGCCGCTGCCGGCCCCAAGCCTGTCGTTCCTCTCTCTAAGACTCCTACTCCTTCTGCTTCTGCCCAGACTCGAGCCCCCGCTCCCGTGGCTCCCACATCCCAACCCGCCTCATCGACTCCTGCTCCTGCTACTTCTGCTGCTCCCGCCGCCGCCGCCGCGACTCCTACCCCTGCCACGGAAGCTCCCGGCAAGGAGGTTTCTGGGTGGCAGACTGCCGGTGTCGACTCGAAGCGACAGAACCGCCCTCAGTCCATCTCCGGTGCCCCGACTGAGAAGGAGGGCACTCTGGGATATGTCAAGTATGTGACTGAGAAGGTTCAGGATGCCGACCTCCGAGGCGCCCTAGCCGCTTACGGTGAGCTGACCTATTTTGACATCAACCGTCAGAAGGTATGTGGTCTAATGCGATATCGTCGAAACGACTGCTAACCATAATCTAGAACTGCGCGTTTGTCGAGTACAAGAATCCTGAGGGTTACCAGGCCGCCGTTGCCGCCAACCCTCACATTGTGAACGGCGAGAACATCGTTGTTGAACCTCGCCGTCCCAAAGCTAATGCCTATGGGGGCAGCAGCTACGGTTCCACTCGAGGAGGCGCCCCCGGTCGCGGTCGTGGAGGTTTCGAAGGCGGCCGATCTGGCAGCCAGGGTCCCCGTGGCAACTTCTCTGGCCAGAACCGAGGTCGCGGTGGTGCTCCCCGAGGCCGTGGCGGTGCCCAAGCCAACACCAACGCCGCCAGCGCCAGCGCCGGCACCACCAATGCCTAAAGCATTATTCCATATCGCCGTAACCAAAGGATAGCGGTACAAGGCTGGCTCCCGACATACTGATCGAGATGCCGGCAAGTGGTAAGTCAGATAGGGAGCGCGACGGCGATGCTAGAATGAGCACCGCAACCACGTCAAGGGGGCAGATTTTGCCATGATGACAAACCCATAACTCCAAAGGACATAGGGAAGGGTTATATGACGAATAGGGAGGAGTGGAGTTGGGCATTCCCTTTGGAGGGAGTCGGAGTTGGAGCCGGAGTCATGTTTGTTCGTTTTTTTCAGTTTTCGCCGCTTTGCGCGCTGCATCTGCATCTAATCCTCCCCAACCGACGATTTGGCTCATGGATTCAGCAAAAAAGGGAAAAAGGTCCTTGGCTGGGAGCTCGGATTTTGGCATCATTACTACCTAATGGCCGTGTATATTTTCACAAAAAGCGAAGGGGACGGGGAATAGAGGCTGGAGTCGGATGGGGCACACAGAGGGCGGAGGGCGAGATGACGGACGGGAGCATAAGGATAGGGAACCTAGAACGAAAGAGGCCTGAACAGGCCCGGTTGGAAGCAGGACAGAAAAGGAGCCATATCTGTACGTTCTACTGTTGCAAAATAATCATCAGTACATTTGGTCTGAGGGGAGTTTGGCGGAACAGTGAGGATTTGGGCAAAACTAATCCCAACAAAGTTGAATGAACAATGATACAAAACTGGATCATGACAAGGAGAGACGAAGGCGGGCTGAGCCATCCAAAGCCGGTCCGGGGCAATGTGAGACTGGTGGCAGCAAAATCAAAGCCGTTCGGGGTGATGGATGGAACCATGACAGTTGGCAACTTGGCATGATGATGGATCAGTTCATAACAAATGAGAAACGAGACCGGGGGGGGGCCGAGCTCGTGGACCCAAGTGGTCGAATGGTTCGTTGTACGAGAGGTACGAGAGTTGTCATGAATGAATAACCCTTTGTGGTTGAGCGAAGGACTTTTGTGAACGAGAAAAACGTAATGTGTGTTGACTGACCGGTTGTTGGTCGGGGTGGTCCGGGGGGCTGGCGGCCGGGGCGTCGGCGACCGTCGGGTCTCGGAGGGGGTGGACGAACGTACCTCCGGGAGGGGAGGAGCCCGAAAACAAAAAGTTCCGTTGCGACCTTCTCAAAGCAGTCAAACGGTTGGAGGGAGAGAAAATAGCACTGCTACGTATGTACAGGTGTCAGGGAGTGAGGCGAAGGGTTCCGGTTTGTGGTTTCGAAAAAGGAGGGAACAGGCCGGGTTTGCGATTTGCGGCTTTCCGGGCGAGTCAGGCGGCGCCCTGCTGCCGAAGATCCGGGGGAAGATTCAGATGATCGGTGGGGGGGTGGTGTTTGGGAGGGAGGTTAAAAAAGGTCCCGAAAGCATACATGCATTGATTGCACTGATGCAGAAGAGGGTGACGATGGGCGCAACCACGACGGAGGGAAAGGTAAGATGGGATAAGTCAAGCCGATGGTGGAGGTGGGGATGGAGATGGGGATGGGCAGCCAGGACGGCAGACGGTAGATGGGAAATGGGGATGAGCCGAGGATCGACATTGAAGCAACATGGCATGGTGTTGAGCGCTCCCAGAGAGAGAGAAAGTGTGTGGGTGAACTTCGGTAGAGTGTCTGGCTGCGTAGTACCTTGATGGCTGCGTGAGCTGTAGGTGAGCACGAATAGTCGGTCTCTCGGGATGGGTGTTGTTGGTGGTGTGAAGAAGCCTAGTCCGGACCTTTCGTAGTCTGCTTTACTCTGCAAACGGCGGGCTACATACATACAGACGTCGGGTTCGCGTCAGTATTGATGCTTCCATGATGTACATGGTATCGTGTTTGAGATATCTGAGGCCAATGCCATGCTGTGCGACGACGACGCAGGGTTGAGACGGAGATTTTCTTTTTTTGTTCATCAGGAGTCTCCCCCGCCGATCCCGCACCGTCGCCAATGCCTAGGCTACGTATGGATGGATCATCTCTATTTCGCAGCCCATCCGGAGCGTCCAGTCAGTCGCTCAGTCGGTCTGCCCGTCCCCCTCATCACAGTCACATCTTAACCAGAACAACAGATGCCCCGGCAGCGGGAAGAGTGTGGGTTGCATCCCACTGCGGCTGTGGGCGGTAACTAGTGGTGAAGTGTGGCAGACAGTCCCAAGAGTCGGGCCTGTTAGTTATCCCTGTAGGACGGAAGTGGGTTTTTTTTTTTTTTTTTCTCCCAGCGAGACAGGAGGTGAATGATTGAATGAATATTCACGAGTAATTCGCACGATGCATTCGTTGTCTGCTGCACAGCACAGCACAACAGAACCGGTCAAAAGATCTGGCGATGGCGGCGGGCCGCATGATGCGTCGGAGTTAAGGGTTAGCGGGAGCGGGAGCGGATGTGAATGTCGACCGAGCGCGAGAGAGGTCAGGAGAGGGGCGTGTTTGGACGGTCAATATAGGCGAAAGACTATCGCGTGCCATTACCTCATCCATTCTGCTCTTTACGGCTGTGGCTATTGTTTCTTCCTGGCGATGATGCGGGTCAAATCTTAATACGGGATTCCCAGACAAAAAGGCCAGCCAGCACCATGCGTGCGTGAGAGAAAAAAGCGGCCTACTAGGTAACTAATACCGTCGGCGTACTTTGTACAGTAGCACTACGTTTGAAGCAGGCTGCTGTCCGTGGTGCGCTCACTGTGCTGGTTTCGGGTTGGTGCCAGGGGTGGCTGCTGCACTGCTTTCAAAGGTGCCAAGGGCGCGGCAAAAGTTCCTTCTCCCAGCAGCTTGGGCCAGACCCGAGGAAGGGGAGCCTCCAGCAATATTATTAGTGATCATCTTCAAAGCAGAAATGGACGGCAACGACGAATAGGGAGTCTTTGTTTTGGGGGGAGGGGGTTTCTCCCCTTTTTCAGCGTCTCCGGAAGGTTTTGTGTCGGAACCATCGAGATCCGTCCGCGAGATGAGGTCCTGCCTTGATACGTGCAGATCCGCGAGAAACAATGGACGTGGTCTAAAACAAGCCCTCCCGGTGCGCTTAGTGGCGCGGTACGTACTTACTTGGCGTAAGTTGGGGTTCGCCATGTGTTTTCGTGAAGAGATCTGGGCTTGGCTGGACCCAGCTTCCAAGCCTTCCAAGCCTCCAAGACGATGACCTGCAGCATGGAGGGCTAGAGAGAGGCCACACCCGGAGCCCAGTCGAGACTCCCGGCCGAGAGACAAAGTCGGGAAGTGGTTCAGTCGTGCTGGCAATGGCCGGTGACCCTTGTCGAGTTGCACTCCGATGCGTCCTGCTACCATTAACAGTGGTCCTACAGTACGTTGCTGTATAAGCGCAAAGAAAGAATGAGAACTCCGTCCCGTGCGCCTCGTGATCACGACACCATGTACGATCAATGCCTCTAGGAGTAATCGCCGGAGCCGGGCCTCAGACAATCAACTCGATCCCCCATCAAAACCTCTCAGCTTTGTGACGGGGGCCTAGCAAGATAGAAAAGGTCACTCTAGGCCCCCCGTACTTCCGTCCCGTAAGCCGTGCCGCAACATCCGTGATGGGAAGACTCACCTACCCGTCCGGGCCTAGCGGGGCGGCCCTCTGTCGTGCCCTACGCGGGCAGCGCGCACCCTTTCTTTTTTTGGTTTCCCCACAGCACCCAGCTGCAGGAGAAAAGCGCCGGGAACGGGCAAGTAAGCCCGGGCAGTCCAGTCTCACGGGGAGAGAAAGAGAAAGGCTGGCAGGAAGGTAAGGTACGGCCGACGGACGACACCACAACGCCGCTCCTGCCCGGGCCAAGCCTGTCAAAGGGCCTGTGGCCACCCCAGGTGGGGCTCGCGCGCGTGGGGCCTGTGGCTCTTTCCCCCCCTCTGCGGCGCTTGTTGTGGGACCGCGCCCGGGGGACCTTTTGGCGGGAATGGGGCCGGGGGTCGGACCTGCCCAGGTTTCCAATTGGCAACGAGCCGGGTTCAAGTCGTTACCTTCCAGTCCAGGTTCCTCCCAGTCACGGCCATGTGCGCGATTGATTGATTGATTGATTGATTGATTGATTGATTGATTGAGATTGATTGCTTGATTTGAGACACTGCACTGGAGTGGACAGTGATGAGGAGTGAGTTTTGGTGGACGTTTGTCTGTCTGTCTTGCTTTGTCGCAGGCAAACCGGCCAAGTGCGACCGAGACCGCGCCTTCCCCGACGGCACACGCACCCGGAGGCCGTCTGCTGTGTCTCGTCGTAGCGGTGCCTATCGCAAACCCGCTTCTGGCGGCGCATCACCACCTCGCTCGCTTGCGCCTCGGCTCTCCAGCATCGTCCCTGGAATCGAGGCTGGAGAGAGTCACAGGGAATCAAACAGTACATCCCACAAGGCCGTCATTTGCTGCGACTGCCATGTACCAAGAGTTGACGATCCGACGCGTGACTTATTGCAAGGTCTGGAAGAAGAGAATGCCCAGACATTGCGGCTCGCAACCACCCCAGGTGGCGGCCCCATCACATCGGAATCCCGCCAGCCATTGACGACAGGCAGTTGGAACAAACCCAATAACAAGAGCAGAGACAAACCAATCCGATATCAACTTATCCCCAGAAACGGCCTCTCGCCACCCCCCCCGTGCTGGTTTGACAGTGCGCGATCCACACCCTCTTCAGGTCGCGCTCGCTTGCTCGCTCCATTCGTACTTCGTACAACGACTTGAGGAGGACTCCAGAGCCTCCAGGATCGTCCTCGCTTTTCTCCGGCCTCCATGCGGGCTCGATCTCTTGGTTTTCTATCCCACACCACACGCCCCTGGCTGGTCGCCGCCTTGACCCTGCGATCCTAGTTTCGAACAAAAGAGCCGCCGTGCTCCAACTTCCACGCCCCTTCCATTCCCATTCATTCATTGTCATCCCCATATCCATTCCATCCCGTCCCTTCCCATCCCATCCTACGCCGAGCACTGCGGCAGCGACTGGCCCGTCACTCAAACCCGGTCCCGTTCACCATTCCCGTCCTACTCGGCTCACTCCCCCACTCAGACCCTGGTGCTTGCAAGTCGCACCCTTCCTTTCCTTCTTCCACGGACGGACAGACGACCCTCGTTCGTCTCGGCTCCACGCGCTGACTGTCCGCTCGTCGTCCTTGCTCCTCTTGTTGGCTCGGTCGCTCTCTTACTCCTCTACCTCTCTCCACTGAGCTCCAGAGCGGGTCGTTATGATCACTCTCTTCAGTCTGTCGCCCTCTACGGAGACTCCTGCGGCAACGGTCCCTTGAGTCGCACGCCCCCAAACCCTTCGACTCATCCCGCTTGTTCCACTCCGCTTCGACCGGCCGCCAGACGTCTCGACGCTGTATATAACCCCGAACTCCCTCCATGGAACCCGGCGGGGTCCCGGCCGAGGACGATGGACCATCCCCGACCCGTTCTACGTCGCCGCCTGAGAGGCGGCGTGTCTCGATGGAAGAGGACATCTTCTACCAACAGATCATGACCAGCCCTCGTCGTCCCTCACAGCCTCCCCCATACCAGCGCGATCCGCTTACGCCGTCTACCTCTCACCAAGATAAAGGGTCCAGGAAGGGAAAAGAGGTCGCGGCTGGTGGGGGCGGCTTCGAAAGCCACTACTCAGACACTGAACAGGAGGAGGAGGAAGTGCTGCCGAAATACCAGACGTCAATAGCGCTAGAAGGCGTCTTCTGCAAGAAGCAAGAGATCGAAAACACCACAAAGCGAGCCGAGGATCGCCAATGGCGCACCGTATACGTCAAGCTGAACGGGACCGCCCTCAACATCTACGAAGTCAAGAAGGCCTGGAGCTGGGGAAGGACCCGTGATGATGGCCCATCCATCGATCCCGACAACCCACCCTGGATCAAGAAGTCGAAGCTGGAGAGGTCCTATAGTCTACTCTACGCCGACGTCGGCATCGCTGCAGATTACAAGAAGTAGGTAGATGGTTTGCGCTTTTCGCGACCCACGAAAAGCCCCGCGGCGACTTATGCTAACCTTCTGCCCCTTCTGCTTAGGCGTCGTTATGTCATTCGTATTCGCGCGGAGACGGACCAGTTTCTTCTTTCCTGTGTCGAGCTGAGCACCTTCATCAAGTGGCTGGAGGGCTTCTTCGCAGCCATCGATGTCGCCACCCCCTTGGATGATCGGGACTTCCCCCGTGACATGTCTATTCCTCGAATCCAGCGCATTCGCTGGTTTCGTGGCCAGGACCCGACCCCTACCACCGTTGACTTATCGGAACTTGACCTCACGGAACACCCCGACGAGGCTTCTTCGTCTCAACTCGAGCGCCCGTCATCCGCTCATTCCTCTGTGATACCACCAGAACCCCAGACGCGGATAGAGCCCGAACCAGAGGAACCGGCAGGATCCCAGACACAGATAGAAATCGAACCCGAGCATTCTGAACCGCCGCGCCGAATCGACCCGAACTACCGCCTCAGCTCGTCATCGTATCCCAACCTCGCTATTGACCCTGGCTCGGGTAAATGGTTCCCAGAGCATCGGTGGTCGAGGGCTCACGATATGCTCTACGCCAAGCTATGCTACAGCAATCTCCTTTTCAGGAGCCCTCGAAAGTCCAACTACATAATCTCCAAAGGCAAGCAGTGGTATGTGGATTGGTCAACAGGTCGCATGGTTAGGGTATTACCACCAGAATACGGCGAGATCGACTACTTTGGGCCTTGGCAGGTGGTTCACACGGAAAACGGGAGGATATAGAGTTGCGCGGTTCGCAAGGCACAGAGACGAAAGTAACGGTCCATTTACGGTTCATCATTTATTGTTCACGTACCTCGGAGCATTTCCATCACGGTCCCGGGAGCATTCCAACGGCGGTATCTGGAAATTACAGCATCGACATCACTTATCATCATTCTTCATACAATATCGCATACAACATCTCATACAACATCGCATACACATCGCATACACGACACATACCGAGCAGCATCTACACTCCCCAAAAGAATCATTCTTCCGAAGACACCTACCTCTCACGACACTTCATGTGGCATATTAGCCAAGCCTTCTCCTAAAGGGACAAAAGCCTATCTCACGATTACGGCTCCTTACTACAAGAGGCAACAGGCTATTTTCTTGGATTTTCTCATTTGGTTGTGTACATATTTGCATATCCGGCGCGTTTAGGGGTGCATAAGCCATCTTGGCAAGGGATCTGACATACATACGGGCGGAGTTAACTTTCTTTTTTGCTTCCAGCGCTTTATAAGGAAGCCGGTCTCCTTGTACAACAGCGTGTCTTTTGTATGCATCTTCAGCATTGGCACGCACGGCGTGACTTGTATAGAAACGAATGAACCGAAATTCGAGAAGTGCAACCACCTGTGAGCTCCATAGTGATTAAAATTGCATTACAACCCCAGGTGGTACAAGATCCCAGCTTGCAACGGCGTGACCTCGTTCGACAAAAAAAACAATGGTATCATTTAACATAGCCCGGTTCATTTCCTCGGCTCAAATCCTAAATTCTCATGCCCTCCCTTGGGGGTCATTTATCCTCGCCTGAATCAAAGAATCGTACACTCTTGAAACGCCTCCATCAATCAGAACGGCTCCAACACGGGGTCACGACTTTTGCGCGACGGCCGCGAGCCCCTCCCTCGTCTCGGCAGCGAGATCATCCGCGACGGGGCGGAGCGCATCGTTCGCGGCGCGCACGTCGCCAACCACGGCATCGAGGCGGTCGAGCAGGGCGGCGATCTCGGCGCGCTGGCGGCGGACCTCGTCGTACAGCAGTGCGTTCTGGGACTGCGTCGTTTGCAGGCGCGCGTTGAGCTGCGACTGGTGGGCGGCGAGCGCCGGGTGCAGGTGGGCGGCGAGGATGGCGTCGGGCGGGAGGAGGTGCGGGCTGCTTGCTTGGTCAGAGCGAGGAGTTGGGGGATGGGAAGGGAAGGGGAGAGGAACGTACGGGGTTGGTGGTGTGGCGTTGGCTGTGGAGGATAATGAGGATTCGGCGCGGCGGCGGGAGGCGTCGCTGATGAGGCTCTCGAGGTCGTTGAGCTTCGGGACGACTTGTCTAGTGACCATGATATTCTCGAATTCCTTCTACAAGCGCAGAACCGAAATCAGCCTCTTCCTTCTACACCCACACTTCTCATCATGCACGAAAACCCACCAACAGCAATAGCCACGCAACAACAACAAGAACTCACCTCACACTTCTCCCCCAACTTATCCACCATCTGCCCCTGGACCTGCCTCAACACGCCCTCAGCCTTCTTCGCCACCGTAGGATAGCAGCCGACAAAGTTCTCCCACGCGAGCTTCCCCATGGTGCGCTTCAGCCGCTGCGCGTAGAGCTCTTGCAGACGCGCCGCGCGGGGGCCCGGCGTGACGGCCGTGTGGCGCGGGGGCAGCGGCGGGGAAGCCGGCGTCTCGGCGGGCTGCTCGTCCGAGTTGTGGTTGGTGGCAGGCTCGTCGTCTGCGGTGGGTTCGGCGATGGGGGGGTCTTGGCTGTGCGATTGGGGTGGCATTGTGGGCAGGTCTACGCGTTCGCGGTCTTTGCGACGGGGGGTGAGGATCGTCGTGATGATTGATTATGGTGGTTTACAGTGGGAAACGCGACGTCGATAAGAGTGACGGGTGGGGTAGCTTATCGCACGTGTTTTCAATTAGACTAGTGGCGTTTTGGTGGCGGTGCCAGGGAACCGGGTGTGGCGTGCAGCCTGTAGACGTGAGTGAGCGCAGGGATCTACAATGTTCTCGAATGTAAGTAAATCGGCATGTCCAAGCCAGTGTCTGTCTCCGTGTCCCAGCCTCCTATCTTGTTCGTACAAATAAAGGTCCTGTTTCCGCGTCATCGCCCAGACACAGCGGTTTCCCCCAAATATCCCAGGTAATCATACATGCCTGGATCTATATGTCATTGATCCAGATCTCTCCCATCTTGCGCGTGCATGGGTAAACAGATCCCCTCTCCAGAAAAGTCTATATATAGGGTATCGGTATGGAACAAAAACCCCGAGAAGAACCAGCTCCCTCGTCATCGAACCGTCCCAGTTCAATTTGCCGTCAGAATCGCAGCGGCATCAGGCGATGAGCTGTGATCTCGCGTGCCGCTGTTTCGTCGTCTCTCCCGTTCTTCGTACTTCTTCCGGTCTACCTCTTTTTGTCGTTCATGGCTCACATATGTAGCATATCGCAACGTGCCCAAGGTAAGCACCGCCATGAAAAGGATTCCCAGGACTGATCGCCGGATCAAGATCCACCGAACAGCTTCAATATCCGACTTGGCATCACTGCTTAGTAGGATGCTAATCTTATAGTTGAGTTGCTGGACCTGTGTTGCTATTAGATTCCGATATACCCTAGATATCCAACGTTGTGGTAACCTACAGAGCTCTCGACGGTATTCTGTTCCTCTCTGACTACCATCTTGCGATCATTGAACATGCCTCGCACATTATCGTTGAGCGTCAGCGCCTCTTGGTTGAGCGACTGCGTCAAGATATCCACTTCGTGCTGCAAATGCGTCCGCTGTTGTCTGAGCTGCTCCTCCGCCAGACGTCGATTGTTCTTTATCTCTGTGCTCAGCTCCGAACAAGCGGCTGTGAAGAGGTATGTCTCCTGAAGTGCAGCTGTCAGCAGCCAGACATGCAACCACTCAAGTGATCTATCTCACATTCTCCACGTCACTCTTGCTAACCAAGCTGGATTGCGCAACATGCAAGTTATTATCCAGCATCGAACGGATCGCCTTCATGGACGTCGTGGCTTGCTCTAACGAGTAGCCTGCGTCCTGGAGCTGCCTCACAAGCGAGTAGCTATCGAAATGGTGAACGTATGGCGGCGGCGACATGGTAGGACCCTGCCTCACAATGGTCTCCGGAGGTTGCATGTGAAGGACCTCCTCAAGAGGTCCGCTGTGCTTGGCTTCCTCCCGGGCCTGTCGGGCTCGATCCTCCTCTGAAATTTGTTCTGCATTCGGCTGCTGCGAGGCATCGTTCGACGCTTGACCGGACTGCGCGGGGGAGTTTTGGGTGGCGGCCGTCGTCGTCGGGGTGGAATCGGAGGGTTGGGCCGATTGCTCGGCCGGCTGCTCGGTCGAGTTCGCGGGTTGCTGGGGGGCAGCGCTCTGATGAATCTGGTCCTTGGCAGGTGCAATCTCAATGACTCTGGGTAGGTCATTGAGAGGCTTGGGCTTTACGGTGCTCAGTATCGGAGGTTCGACTGCCTTCCCCCGCCTCCGGGCAAAGGTACCTCTATGCCTGGTGAGCCCCGCGGCGGCGCGAGGCAGCCCCCCCGCGCGAACGGAGCGCAGCACATGCGGATAGAGGAATGTCAGCCGAGCGGCGGCCGTCATTGCACTTCTTGCGGGCAGGGGGCAGGCGGGAGGAGAGAATGGCGAGGGGGAAGTCGACAAGCGGGAGTGGGTTAGGCTATCGGGATCGAGTCGGACGAAACATGAGGACCGCGGTGCTGTCGGATGGCTACAGTAGCTAATTAGTTGTAAGAGCGACGATGACCGAGAGACGATCAAGATTCCCAGATGAGGGACAAGCTACGGGGCGGAGCCGGCAACTGCCGTACCTGCCTTTGGTGGGGCTTGGCTTTCTGCACGTGGCTGGCGTCATCTTGCCTTCCGTTCTCCGTGGTACTGGCTGGGTAAGGATCAATTACGTGCTGACACGCAAACTAGGGAGGGAAGTCTGCCGATGTTAGCCGGGTCGTGACAACTTCATTAATTACCCTAAACTAAGCCCGCGATCTAATGGACAAAAACAACGACCAAAGCTGCCTGGGGAAGGTCCCAGTATTTTGTAATTCGTATACGAGAGACAAGTGCAATAACCGGTTTCAGGAGACTGAGCCGTGCAGGCCACTACTAGGGTCTGGGTATCTAGTGGATAGGTAGCCTCCCCCTTAATGCCACGGGTGCCTTGGTAAGTGACGCTCAACTCAAAGACATCGCGCCGTCACCCTCCAAAACTCCTCATCTTCCCTTCCGTTTCATGAACAATCTTCCATTCCCCGGAACCTCTATGAACAATCCCACCACCATGCTCTAGGTCTCACCTCCGCCACCCACAACCAAACCCATTCCCATCCCATTCCAGTCAAAACCAGTCAAAAGACACCCGCTGAATGCGACGTTTTCCCATGATCCCAGATATCTCCTTCCATTTGGCCGTAGTCTAGTGCCCCGGTTGACCAGTTCTCTCCCGTATCCCCGCCAATCCGCCGCATTACTCACAAGCCGAATAATCCAGAGCTGTAAACAACAAGCAAAGCCTCGTCAAGGTAACGAAGCAAATAACAATAACAATAACAGTAACCATATCCCAGCGCTGCGTTTTTTTTTTGTTTCTCCCCTTTCCCACTAAAAGTACCCCCGTCCAATCATGAGAGTATAGTCCATCATCTCGGGATCCCCCCGACCCACTGGCCGCTTGACGAATATCCAGAATCGAGACTTTGTGCATGTGCAACCGAGTGTCTCCGAAGAGAGCCGGACAAGGGTCCAACCACCCTTGCCCTACCGCGCTGTATTAGTGAATCATGTAACGATGCCATATATTCCATGTGAAGAAGGTTTGTAGTGTGCTTGGTTGCTTTTTATGTTGATTCCCCATGGGACCGTCTGACGTTTGCGTTTTCCATGTGCAAAGATCCTGGGCTAACGTCATAATACAAGTTATGAAAGAAACTGGCCACCCAGAAGGGGCCTGTAGTGTAGTGTTCGAGCAATGGCCATTTAGGCCTCGTTGTCCTGCACCTGAGGGGTGACGGTTTGTGTGGCGGGGTTCTTAATTGCCCCGTCATCAGCAGGGACTCCCACGGCGCTCGCGCTCGTGCTGGGCGGGCTGCTGCTCTGCGGGCTGCTGCTCTGGGGACTGTTGGTCTCGTTCGTCAGGGAGGGCGTGGGGGCCGATGAGTCCAGTTGAAGCCCGTTCGGTCCCGTCTTGGCCACAGTGCTGCCGCTGGTGAGCCCGAGTAGCTTCTCGAGAGCCTGGAGCTGCCGCGAGGTTCCGCTCTTCTTCAAGCTGAGGTACTGAGGCTTGATCTCCTCAACCAGCAGCTCCCTCTCGTTGCCCTCAAGTTGTCCAAGGAGCTTCTCTGCATCGGTAGTTAGCGATCAGTCAGTGCTTTGTGCGATGTGAATGCTTACGAATCACGTAATTGCCATACTGGTCCCTCATCATCTGCTGAAGAGGGCTCGTTCCATCGTTTCCGACAGCTGTGAGCTGCTCTCGGATGTCTGTCCGCTGCTGGGGTGACCCGTACTCGATGCACTTCTCAACAACGTTGGACGCGAATTTGTGCTTCGATAGAGTCAAGAGCTGAAACATGACCAGCTGGATAATCTTCGCTCGGTCTTCAGGCTTCCCATTCTGGATGACGTGCTGTGTGACATAATTACCATACTGATCCGTGATGAGGACCTGAATCGAGCCGTGAAGCTCAGCCATGATCTTGGCCTTGTCTTCTTCGGTGCCGTGCTCGAGCATGCGCTGGATAACGCGGCATCCATAGGCATGGGAAGCAAAGTTCGTCACATGACCCTTGAAAGCTGCCATGATAAAGTCAAGATGCTGGCGTGGCACAAGCTCGATGATTTTCTGGACAACGTGGTTGCCATTCTGGTCCCGGATGACCCTGACGATCTCAGACTCGAGCTCCTTGGTCAATTCGGCCTGCTGCTCCACCAAGACGTGCTCCAAAGCCTAAAGAAAAAGTCAGCGGTCTGTCTCTCAGGAATGGGCAAGATCCCATGTACCTTTTGGACCACCCGGCAGGCATACACCTGCACAGACAAGTCAACGACTTTGCCCTTCATTTTCTCCGCCAGAACCTTCTTCTGAACTTGGTTCCCGTGTTCAAAGAACTTCTGGATGACGTAGTTTCCAAACACATCCTTCATAAGCTGGATGGCATTGGGTTCGATCTCCCTGAATACCTGGTCCTTCTCATCGCTGTTAGCAGTCTCCAACTTCTGCTGGATGAACCTCGACCCGTGCTGATCCCCGCTGAACTCGACAACATAGTTGTAGATGTCCTTGAGCTCGTACCGCTTGTTTGACTTGGAGCTGAGTCTGAACTCGTCAAGCAAAGCACTGCGAATGCCCTTGGCGGGGTCCTGGTCCCGAGCTGGCCGAATCGGCACATTTGCTCCCAGGCCATAGCCAGCGGGTAGTGGAGGAAGACCATACCCAGGAATCATGGGGTGGCGGAATCCCTGGGTGTAAGGATCGAGGAAGTTGGGAGGATACTGAGAGGCGAAGCTGGCGTAGGGATACTGGTTGGGGTAGTAGGACGGGAACTGAGGAGCGTATTGGGCCGGTGTTCGCCGCTCATGCTCGGCGGCGGGCCTCGGATCACGGGATGGAGGACGGCCGCTCCAGGGATCCGGAGTGGGCGCGTAGCTCCTTGGGCTACTGTTTTGCTCAAGGCGATAACTGGGTGCTGGAGAGATGCGGTCGACAGAACCCCGCTTCATGGCATGGAATTGAGCAGCTAGTGGATCGGACCCCAAGTCGATGCTATTGCTGAACCGAGACGCGGTAGCCTCGTTCACCCAGGTCTGAGAACCAGGGTTCAACTGGAAAGGCTGAGAGGCCGGGTTGAAAGTCGAGTTGCCAGAGGCAGCAACGGCGTTGTCTAGAGTCACCCGTCGGGCGAACTGCATGGACAGGTCATCGTCAATCTGCTTATTGTTGAAGGTGAAAGCCCGCTGGTTGACCGTCTGATTCTGGAACGAGGTCGAGTGGGTAGGCATTGGCCGTTGAGACTGGATAGAGCTGCTGGGTGTGTGGCCCCGTCCGTGGCCATACATTTCGGGGAAGGCTGGGGAGCCTTGAGATTGTCGCGAGGGAGGGACACTCGAGTCACGGGCCGAGCTATAGCCAGCAATTGAGTCCATGTATACCGCATCCTGAGGACTCCGCTTCTGTTGGGCGAAGGCGGCGCCGTGCCCGTTCGCCTCATCCTGGAAGCTCTTACTGCTGAAGCCGCCCTTCTTCATTCCGATCGTAGTGTGTGTAGGATCGAAGAACCCCGAATTGTTGGTGATTCCGCCATCTCGTGTCCGGTTCGGCGATGTGCTTGTCGATCGAGGAGGGTTATCATTGTTCCAAGGGTTGGCGCCCCAAGCAACATCGGCTTCAGAGTTTGCGTTGAGCGCGCTCGACCCTGAGGGGTTCTCGTCGGAATCTGGATTGTGGGTGAGCACTGGAGGAGCCAAAGGCAGCAGGGAGGGGGCATAGAACGGACCTTTGGAGGCAATGGAGCGATCCCTTGCATTAGAGATGGATGCGGACCAGATGTTCTTGTTAGGGTAGAGGTTAGATGCTGGGAAGGCAGAAGCAATTGGCTGCTGCTGCTGCGACTTGTCGCTCGATCCGGCTTGCATGTTGAAGTTTGGGAATCCCCTCGACCGCGTCTAGAAAATGAAAAGAGAACAGTCAGTATGCGACCAAGAGATTGAACAACGTCGCGAGGTGGTGGCTCCGTCGTGAAGTCTTTTATTAGGGAAAGCCAACCGAGCAAAAGAGCAGATACGTTGGTCTTTTCGTCGAGAAGGTGGACGAGGACTCGAGGCCAGGGCGAACCAAGCCTCCAGCCAGTTGTACGCTAGTTTGGCGCATGGTTGAGACACACGAGCACTGTGACGTCGCATTCCAGGCTCTGGGAGTCTGGGCTCCAGGCCCTCGGCAGGGGGATGGCGGGTAGCCGAGGGGCGAAGTCGGGGACAGCACCGAAAGAAGAAGACTTACCGCAGTGGTCATGATCGGGGATGGGAAGAGTCGTCTCGTCGGGCAGGGAAAAGAGGGTGGACGAGGACAGTTTTCAGCGGTGTCGGAACGAGGAACGAGATTTGGCTGGGGGTTGTTGGTCTTCTGTCGAGGGCGGCCCTGGTTGGCGCAAGGGAGGATTTGGTTTTGGAGCGGCAGATGGGCTTGCGCTGTGGCGCTGGGCCTAGGCTCGGCAGTGGGACGGACGGGTCCAGGGACGGCCAGTTGCAGGCCGCTGAACGAGACAAGACGCGCTATCGACGCTGCGATGGGTTTTGAGGCGGCTCCGACAAGACTGCGGGATCTGTTCTGGTGGAGGATCGCTCTGGTGGAGGATCGGAATGTCCTCGGGGTGTGGGTGCGTTGCGGGAGTGGTTGTGTGTTATCGACAAAATGATGTATGAATGAGTTTAAAAGTTCTAATAGGTAAATCCCGAGCAGGCGTCAGCAACAGTCTAAAACCCGGGTGGGCACCAGCAGCCGCTCGTAGGCTATCCATCAGGATACTGGGCATTGTGGAGGCGACGGGACCAAGAAAAAAGACGGGGTAGCATTGCGGGCTGGTTGGTAAGGCTGATGTCGAGCGTCCAGTGTCCAGGCAGACCAGGCAGGGGGTACCAGACGACTTAAAAACACAAGCGACGGGAGTTTGGAGACCCGACCAGATCTGTTTCTGTATCTGTATCTGTATCTGCATGCAGGGAGGCACTCACCGACGGGTTTGCCGTGGCTACGCGTTGTAGCGCAGTAACGGTAGGGAATGGCTTGTAGAGGCCGAGGCAGAAGTCGTATCGTAGAACTGGTAGGCGAAGGCCGTCGCAGGTGAAGCAGCCACGCCAGGGTTGTCGACCGAACGCTTCGGGCTCAAGGCGTTATTGGCTAGGCTCTTGTTGTTTTTAGGTCCTGAAACCTGGGCGACCCTAAACAGATATGCTGGATTGAGGGGGAGAAAATTTGTGTGCGGTGCGGTGCGTTGTGTGCTTGCACGCTGTGTGCGAATGGTGCTGCGTGTCTTGTATGTGCGGTGCGAGCGGCGCCGGGGGTGATGTCGCGTGCGTGGGTGTGTGTGGCAGATGTTTGGGAATGTAGCAGGATCCTGGCCGGCTTCGGGAGGGATTATGAGACGGGAGGCCTGGAACCGAACCGATCGGCGGAATTTTTTTTTAAATGCGGGACTGTGACGGCATGTACAAAGAAAAGTTATTATGAGAGGGTGAGAGAGAGATAGGCTGGAAGTATATGGCAAAAAGGTAGGTACGGTCGGTGGTTGCAGACGAGAAGGTAAAGTAACAGGGCCAAGAATAATCGACAGCAGGGTCCCAGCGAGGGTCACTGGAAAGAACCTGGGATGAAATATGTCGTCATCGACTTGTCTCTTTTGTTTTGTGCACAGGTGGAAGATGGAAAAGGAATAATTAGAATCGGGAGTGAGGGCGATGGCGAGAGGGAAGCGGAGCGAGAGGGGGAGGAGGATGAGAGGATGAGGATGAGGATGAGGAAGAGGAAGAGGATATGGAAAGCGGAGGCGACAGTGGAGGGACAGGATGGTTGAACAGGAGGCGGGCGCCGTAGTTTAGAAGTAGTATTCGTAGGCCACGGGCCAAACAAGGGCAGCTCGTCGGGTTGCACGTCGCCAGGGCCGGAATGCGCGGGTGCGGGAAGAGGTCAAGACGGCTTGCCTTGGTTTCCCCTCGAGGCGAAGGGGGAAATCATAGGCGCCGGGGCCAGGAATGAATGATGAACGAGACAAGCCCGGTGGTAAATTGGGCGTGGGTAAGGTAGGATGCTAGATCCTCGTGAACAGGGCAATAGTGCGAGATGCTCACGGGGTGAACGGCAAACGACTCCTTCGGCGGATAGACCAAGCGACAAGAGGGGGAAGAGAAGCACGGCGACGGGGAGCCTTCGACAATCAGGGACGAGAGAAGACTCAAGCGGATCTCGTATCACCGGCCGGAGCAGTAGCAAGTATTCGTACCTAGCAAGGGAAGATGGAAGAGGGATGGAAGAGGAGATGGAAGATGCTGCAGCAAAGGGTGTCGAGGAGCAGGCCTTCGAGACAAAAGCAAGGCAAAGCAAAGCAATTAGATACAATGCAATAGAAATCTACCGAGCTACGTACTTGGTAGGAGGGCTTCGTGCGGACCACCGATATAGAGGGAAAGCCAAGGCAAAACTATCTCAGTATGTTCGTACAGACGTGTAGTATAACGTGTGTACACCGACCGGCAGACAGACTTCCTGCAGCAGGGGGTACTTGCTTGCTTGCTTGCTTGCTTACCTGCCCCTCTGCCGACATGCCGGCGGAGAAAGAAAAAAAAAAGAGTGTCCAACCCTGTCCACCTGCGGGACGTGAGAAGCATCGTCCAGATGCACCTTATCGATGTTTTGGCTGGTCCTTGAGGGGACATTTTTGTGTGTGCAAGGGCAGGCCAAACCAGGTCCAGGCCAGCCAACTCCCGAGGGTTGCACCAGAAAAGGGCGGCCACACACACACATCTTGTGAGGGTTGATAGGTGAGGGTGGATATGGTCGTGTGCGTGTGTGTGTGTGAGGGCGATATCAACGGGAGATGCCGTCTGCCTGTGTCCAATCCAGTTCGTTCATGTGTGCGCTCTACATAGTCTGTCCATCTGTGAACCCACGACCAGAAAGGGAGACCATGTTCGCGAGTGCGAGGACGGACCTTGCACTTTCTCCTCTCTCTCTCTCTCTCTCTCTCTCTCTCTCTCTCTCCCTCTCTCTCTCTCTCTCTCTCTCTCTCTCTTCCCCCTCTCCTCCCTCTCATGGACGCCCTTCTCAACAACCACTTGCATAGAGGTAGTCAACCAATCTCCAAAAAAGGACAAATCCTCAATATCGAGGGCGGCTCTCTCTCATCTTTGCCCCTAAAAGCCAAGCCGGCGTAGGTCCACCCCTGCCCGGACCCAGGTCGTGGCCTTAGCTCCCCTCCAAGCCCCAAGCGGGCTTAGTGACACCCCCACCACCCGCTATTATTCCCAATCAGGGAGGCCTCGGGTGTCCTTTATTTCGACCCCGATGAGATAGATGCTACCCTGTTTCTCTCGCCTTCATCAACGAACCAACAGCCAGCCAGCCATTGAACACTTCATGGTCCAACACGAACTTGGACTATTTGCCTCGATGTTTGTGATGGGATACTTCGAGGAACACCGCTCTGCCCCCGTAATGTGTCACGATGCTGATGTCTGGGGAGCCGAAACTGTGCAGTTCATCCATGTGTGAGAGCAGCTAGCCGAGAGTTCGGTTCTTATCCTCACTTTCTTGCTCCCTTTTCCCTCACTCTGTCTCCGCTTCCGTCTCTGCCTCTCGGGTGTTTTTTTCCTTCTTCCGCAATGACTGGTCTCATCCGGCACCCGTCTTCCGTCGTCCCTCTCTTCGTTCATTTCCGCCGGCCTCTCCCGCCTTACGGTTCTCAGACCACGAACCGTTATATGACAATTGGTTGTTCCACACTCGCAGACTGAAGACTGTGGAGCCGCCACAAGGTGTCTCGGGGTCTCGGATGAGCAGAGTTGGAGGAAGACTAAGGGAGCAGAGGCATGCCCGTGAGTAACGATGGCCGCTTGGCTGCACGAGCTCGGCAACCAGCATGAGCACTCTTGTACGGGCCTCACTCTCATTTCCTACCAAACTGTCCGTCATCTAGCCCTTCGTATTACCTAATTTTCCTAAGACGCGAGACACAGCTGCGGTTGGTGTCCCGGTCAAGCAAACTAATAGGCAGTACCAGGTTGCTGTGACAGATGCCATCCAGTGGTTTTTAATGGAGTTTTCATGAGCAAACGGCCCATCCTCCAAGTGAAGCAGCTTCAGGCGAATTACATTCGGAATCCACCTCTTACAGGGGGAAGAGGTGTAATCGCTGACAGGCGTTCGTTGCCTCGAAGGGAGACTGCAGGCCGGGAAGCAAGGGAGGCGGGCACCCGTTCCCACGCCAATGTTACGAGGTACATCGTGTACCACCATCACACGCCCATTTTCAGGGAGACGAAAGCGCCTCTCATGGGGTCTGGAACGGGAAGTCTGACCTGAAATTGACCATGTTGAGCTAAATCTTTATCGTTGGTATGCTGGACCAGCGGGCAAGCGTAGCTACGGAGACGACGCTACCCGTGAGCTAGTGATTTTCACTCGAAGGGCACACTTCATTATGAGGCTCTTGCGGCGACTTGGCACCGTTTCCGCTGTCAATTTTAAGAGGGCACTTTGCCCTCAGTCTTGAGCAACCTTTCCAAAAACATGAGCGAGGTCAGAAAACAAAGCAGCCTCATTAAACTGGATATGGAGTTGCCATCTGTCAACGAGAGGGCATGGCTGCTTCCGCTGGTGGGACTATCATCAATCTCTGAAGCTCGCCACCAATCAATCGCCTCAACCTTTGTCAACGATCGGTAGGTATGTTCGGCATCTGGCTCGCTTGCCTAATCCATTATGCTGTTAACCCCAGCGTCGAGGAGGTTGGCTCGGACACTGGCCGTGGCTATCAACGTTCGCCAGACGACATACTGTAATTGGAAATCGAAAAACCGTTGAGGTGCTCCTGACTGTTAATAGAAGTAAACTGTCCCGAGCTCCGTTGGCACCTCCACAGCTGCCCACGTCATGCCTTGTTAAAGTATGAGGAAAGGTTTGTCGGTCATTGGCCCGTGTTTACTGATAGCGTTTTCGTGGGCGGTGTATGGGAAGCAGAAGGCTCCGGTTACCGTATTCCTGGCAAACTCTACAGACATTTTGGTCCGGACGCGATGTCTACATGAGCTGTTATCCAAGTAGGTACCTTGTGCGAATCAGACAGTAGATTGCGAGTGCTGCGAACGCCTTGTTATCCAAGTCTTAGGCAAAGCCTGATATAATTGTACTCCGCACGATGAAGCATATCATGAAAGCGATCGGCCAGTTTGGGCGACGTCTGTAGAACCAAGGCCAAATACACTCTTTTCAAATGTCCTATTGCGATTTAGGGCCGGCTTGGCGCCTAGCACAAGAGTCCTGACCCGTTGAGAGCGCTGGCCACGTGGGTGTGGCGAACTGCCTCCATATTGGACCCATGGTGCGACGAAAGTGCTGGTGATGATGAAATAGTGGCCGTCTCGTTTGAGCGAGGTTACCACCAGGGTTCGAGATACCGTCACTTGAGATGTCCTGTGCAACAGCTCATGCAGTCCACTTGGAAGATCTGCCTTTTCGTAGAACTCACTGATTGACAGACTACCTGTTCTGGCACAATTGGGAATACATGCGGACGCACAAAGCCAGCGGAGGGTGACGAAGTACGGCCGAAGGTTTGGAAACCAGAAGGAGAGACTTGACGGCCAGACCGACGATAAACACGTCAGCCGTACTCGGCACTGTCCGAGCGAGGCGGTGTCAATCGGAATTCGATGTTTTGATTGAAGGCAGAATGAGAAACACAAAAGTAACAAGCAGACCGTGGGGACTTGAAGACGGAGAAGGTCCCTGGTCTACCAGCGAGGCGACTGCCGATATCTGGGGTTTGAGAACAGAGACAAATCGGCGGTGAGGCCATTTGTCTCTGGTAGGCAGATCCGATGACCGATGTTCGTTGAGTGATGGCAAGACAGCGGGTGATAAGTGTGCAACAACAACGGAGAGCGATGCCAGCTGTCCTTGGTGGAGACAGGACGTGTTGGCGCACAGTGACACTCACACGGGCACAGCCAGCAGGTCTTCTCAGCGAGGCAGAAAAGCCAAGACGAGACCGACGCAGGGGTGACGAAAAGACTTTGACAAATCGTCGATCCGATCAAGCCGCGATGGCTGACGAACACAGCCCTGCAAATAAGCAATCGGAGCGGAGGCGAATCCTTGATGTGGATGTTCGCACTGGCGTAAATTTTTTTTTTTTGGACCGAGCTACGCTGAGGGACGACGGCGTGATGACTGAGTAAGCGGGCTATGTTGTGGATAGATGATAGAGGATAGAAGAGAGAGGCCAGAGCAGAACACAGCAGTAGAGCAGATGGCATCACACAGCGATCAAGTCTCGCGATTCGGGACACGAGGGGTTCGTCCTGTCGCCCTTGCAGGGGATACGGCGTCCTTAACGTCGTAATTGGCCTGGACAAACAAGCCTTGGAACAAAGACCATGGAAGATGAGATGAACGAGCGAGGCCCCGGAAACGTCGGCCTACAGACACTGATGAGGCAAAGCGAGGCAAAAGTATGGAAGAGCACGTATTGGACGCGTGACATTTGCTCCACCCCACCGCGGAGGAGAGCATCTCAACGGAACTGAAGCAAATCCTACGTGCTCCGAGCGCGATTGGAGTGAGAATGGATGCCTCTAATAAGCCCTCACTCTTGCGTCCCTGGGACCATGCGTGGTCAGTGCCTGTCCTTTTTCCCATCTTTCTGTGGATCAACGGAGCGGAGCAAAACATCTGCTATGGTACTGTCTAACCCCAAAATAGTAGCAGTGCGTAGCATTGGCAGCAAGCAACAAAACAGTCCGGCTGGCGCGGAGCAATGTGTCCTTGGGGAATGAAAGCAACCCAAAGCCGACAAAGCGCGCTTTGAGGGAGATGGGCGGCCACGAGGTGCGTAGTATTCGCACTCTGCTAGTTCCTTGGTTTGCTTGGATGAGCTTTGACTGGCAATTCAATTCACCACGGAACCAAACAAGGCCGACTTCGCCTACGGAATACCTTGCCAACACCATGATACCTGCGAGTATATCTCGCGTCGGTCATCACACGCTCCTCGGCATGCAGCCGCTCGCTGTCTTTTGCCGCCCGTGGTTCTGACGTCCTTCAAGGTGCAGCCTCGCCTGGAGTAGTCCAATGAGCCACCGCATCACGCCTGGCGTTCCGTTGTCACTCACATCCAATTTCTTCGTCGTCCTTGTTGACAGTCGTCGGCGGCGGTTCTCGAAAACTGGTCGTTGATTCGTCGCCTACAATGGACCCGGTTTTCACCTCCCCACCGCAACCCCCGGGAGGCTTGGCAGGGGAATCCAGCAGCAGGCCCAACGGCCGCAGCCAATGAAGCGCGCGCCTACGGGGAATATCTAGCAGGGAGGCCCAGCAAGCACCCAGCGCTCGCTCGCGCGCTAACAATGCCCTGATCACCCGGACCACCATCGTCCGCGCATTCCATTGGCTGTGCCCTGCCCCGAATCCACCGCCAGCGAGGGAGGCGCCCGGAGACCTCCCAGCGGCTGGCTCCGGCGACCAATTGCAGCGCCTCTGCCCCTGAACGAACCTCGAGGTTCGGCCCCCCATAGCGCCCCCGAAAGAGCACAAGGCCGTCCCCCGGGGGCCTGTTGCGGCCTGCCACAGCGTGGTACCGCCCCAAGCAGCCCACTAGAGCGCACCAAAACAGGCCGCTGCAGTGGCTGCACCGCTGGGATCCCAGGCGGCACCTCATTTCCGCTGGGGCCCCCAATCTCGTTCCCCTCCCTGTCCGTCCTGTTTTTCTACTACCTCCTCCCTCGACACCCGGGCCCTTCCTTTCCTTCTTTTTGCTCTGCTTTGTCCATCCCGTCCTTCAACCACCACGGGCTAGTTTCGTGATCTCGACCAAAGGCATCGTTTTGCTCCAGTACATCCTTTCGCTCTCTCTTTGGAATCATCAGCTTCACTCTTTCAGCTGAGATCCGTCCAGTCTTTCGACCCCTCACTCGCTATCCCCAACATAACGAACCATCCCTTCCTTTGCCTATACCAGCCCCTCGCTTTCGACTGCGGTGCCACACAGCCAGCCCAGGTATTCTACCTTGCACGACTATTGGCGATATTTCTCCCTGGCGTACGTGACCACCCGTTTCCCGCCTCCTCCATTCTTTTATCTATGCTCCATCTCTCTTCCGCGACACCGCGTTCCATGAATGGGTGTGATGCACTCGCTCTGGGTTGGCCAACAGCCGTCGTGACTACTCGACCAGCCCTTGGGCGGAATGGGCTTCAGCATCATATTGGACGATGCGTAGCTGCAGTCAACTCCCGTCTCAGCCGATGCCGACAACAACCAATTCCTGGCACATGAACCGCCATGGTGCGAACTCCGCTAACATGGCCCCGAATAATAGATCCCTTGATCCCGTCACTCGTTATCCCCTCGTACCAGAGCAACCCTTGATCCCTTGATCTTAACCCTAACGACCGCTACCCTTTGCACACTATCACCCTCGTTCACCATGCCCTCTATTCACCACCTTGTCGCTCGGGACTCCGATGCGCCCGCTGATGAGAGTTCCGACGGCATGATTAACCTCATGCTCATCGTTCTCGGCGTTGTCTTCTTCGCCCTGATCCTCGTCTCCATCCTCTTCTTGTTCCGCCGAGCCCGCCGCCTGCAACTCATGCGCCTCCAGGAGGACGACGGTCTTCCTTCGTACTATGACACCAAGCGCTACAACAATCCTCGTGGCCTCACAATCGAGACCACGCACAACGGCCGTTCCAGCGTCTTCGTCATCAACCGCGATGGCCGTCCCATGCTCAGCAACCCCAACTCTCCTCCCCACTCTCCCGACAACGTCCCCGAGATTCACATCACCTTCCCTGACGAGCAGGACGACCAAGGTCGCCCCAAGAGCGGCCGCGTTCTCGTCGTCCGTGTTGGCGACAACTCTGCTGTCGGCCTGGAGCCCATGAACGACGAGCAGCTGCCCGCTTATGAGAAGGAGGCTAAGGGCCAATTCTACTCCATCGACATGGACCAGATCGGCGGCCTCAAGGAGAAGGACCGCACCCAGTTCCAATAAGTGGCTGCTTCCGCTCCTCCTCCCTTCTTTCCCCCGTCGCCGGCGATGCTTTTCGAGACCGTCTGGACGACACTCACGACATCCCTTGAATTTGATGCCAAGGAAATCTTCTCCACAAGCGCTAGTCAACCCCCGACTAACCCCCGGCCTCCTTACCCGTTTACATTTGGAAGGGGGAGGTCGAAACACCTTCACGACCCGTTATTATATACCCGTTACGTTGCGGTTTAATATTCGCACTGCTATTTATCATCGGCCATCCTCACCCCACCTCACCTCGCCCTCACCATACGGACTCTTAACCAGTCGGCAGCTACCACGGAGACAAGACCTCATGAGGCAACAATAGGGTTTGAGGAGCCCAGGGCATGAACCATGCACCTGGGCGAGGAGCCAAACACAAGGCTGGACCTTGCTCTCCGTGGTAGCTGAAAGGGGGAGGTAGATGCCATCATAACACAACCGTACATATTGCCATCTGTGTGGGGCCAAGGACAAATCCTGGGAAATGTCACATATGGGCCCTGTGATATAGCTCCGTCTATCTATATTCGATAGTGTATAATTTCTTAGCTTTAAGCCTTTACGCATTTTATGACTCCAACTCTGCAGATCCTTATTCTCTTGTGCCTCTTGTAAACATAGGTGACTTAACTGCCGCCCATCAACGTCAGTTCCAATTGGCTATTGGGTATGTGGCTATTAATCCAAGACGTCGACACATTCACCGTAAGTAAGCCAAATCTTTGCTAACTAAGCCGCTCTGTCCCATACAACTATTCATCAACAACGTCTGGCTCCTATCGATAGTGACGCTGCTTCGTAGACGGCGGCTCCTTCCGGCTATTTTCGTACTGCACGCTATACCCATTCATGAACATGCCATGCTGCTGAGGAAGAAGCGGCGAGTGGAGCAGGAGGGTGCATTGAGGGCTGAAAAATACCCATGTTGTCGCCATCCGAACCGAGACTTATCGGACCCTCGGGTGTCAACATATCACTGAACTTGGGTATTTGCATCATTTTGTTCGAGATGAGCAAGAGGTCGTCCGTAGCGTCAAACGTATCGATATCATCAGTTGGTGTAGGAGACACGCCCTGTGCCTCGGCGAGAAACATGGGGATCTCTGGTGGTCCGTATTCCACATCATAGTCGCCTTCCTGTGCGGGCTGGGAAGTCGTCTGGGTAGTCGTCTGGGTGTGTGACAAGGCCGGTTCGAGCCACTGGTCAGCGGCAGCGGCGTCACCAGACATCATGCTTTCTCGGTCCTCTTCAACGGGCGACACAAAGGCGGTCTCGAGAATGTGCTGCGGGCCGGGAAGCCGGGTGTGTCCCGTTGTGTTGGGGCTCGGCAGTGGCCCCAGGGCTTTCTGGTCGGCATATTTTCGAGTCTTGTAGAACTCCTCGACTGCGGCTTTGTTGCGCTCATACTATCCACATGGAGTTAGAGGGGAGCCTGTTCGAGAGGAGGACGACTTACGGTTTGCTGATTCCTGGGAATAATATGGCACCACGACTTGCTGATCTTGAGGAGACTATCGATCAGGCTGCGTATGTGTGGCTCGTCGGCAGGTTCGTTACTCCAAAAGGAGGCGGTCGTGTGATTAGCAAGGTCTTGGTAGAGGTTATGTTGCAAAGCCGTCAAGAGTACCCGTAAGCACTGTGTCGTTACTTTGACCATCGAAGCGCACCCTACAAGCTTGAGCTTTCCAGTGTTTGGTTGCTGATCAAGCTGGCGCTGGAGCGTGTCGCAGAAGCGGCCTAGGCAGAGAGCATGTGCCACCGCTTGTTTCTGGGACTTCGTGACGAACTCGTGAGGCAACTTGTTTAGTAAACCCGGCGACAGCTGTTCTCGTAGGCCTGGCAAGCACAGGCTGTATAGGTCTATATGAACCGAGGCCAGGCTTGTGTGGATGAGCACGTAACCGGTCGTATCTTCCGACTTCATAGCACGGGCAATGTTCTGATCATTGAGCTTCAAGTTCTCTGGAAGAGACGCATTGATTTGGGACAGTTCATTTTGGAAACCGTTGATGGTGGCCATAACCTTGGACGGTTCCATACGCGAACGATTTGCACCCCGGCCTCCCATTTTCCTCGCCGAGCTGGGATTGTTAGTAAATTTAGAAGACATAGAGCCCAAGTGCCTAGACTAGGATACGATGCCTGATGTCAATTAGACGCAGTTGGTACCCATGGACACCCATGTTGTCCTTGTTTTTGCCTGCCTTTTCATGCGACCGCTCGACGACGACTGGCCGATTCTCTCGAAAGGCGTCTTCGCTACGTGGAAGGCGAATCCTCATGATCTCGTCACGACAACCAATATACTTGTCGTAACCCCCGGCGAGAAGGCGATCAAGGTAAAAGAATTGCCAGACAATGCGTCGCATGGTCTCCTGATGTGCAAATGAACGGTCTCATGGCTGAACATCCCAATTCACCTGAAGCCCGATCATGAGCCGCGTGGCTATACCAAAACACTGCCAAACCTTGGCCAAGTGACCGTGAAGGAAATTGTGGTAGCAGTTGAGGGCGTATAGGATCAGAACTTCCTCAGCAAATCGGAAGATGCTGCGGAAGACATAGAGCTCGACCTGATCACTGCACTTGACTGAGAAAACGCGCCCCCCTCTCACAAGGACAAACAGACTTGTAATCGCGCACATGGCGGCGGCCGTAGCTGGATCGAAGGTGCCATCCTGATAGTCGGTTAACGTTTGATGTCTACTGGTTAAGTAGAGACAGTGTCTCTCTTCTGCGTACTTGGACCTCTTGATAGACTTTGTTTCGGCGGAAGAAGCCCATGCATGGCATGTAGTAGATGTATTCGAAGTAAGCGTCCATGTGCTTCAATATTACGTCTTTACGGAACAGCAATTCCCTAACCATATGTTAGAAGTAGAATAGACGGAGAGTAGGGCACGTACTCAGCGTTGAGAATGGAAACATATAGAGAGGACAAAGTTATCCCCAACGTTGCTATTCAGAGGGCTACCACCATCGGAGCTTCCAGATGTTTGCCTGGAGGATAGTAGATCACCCCTCTTGGAGGGCGACGAGTTAAAATGAACAATGGTAAACTTGCGCTTAGCCGGAGTGTACTCGCAGGATAGATCGCCGGCTTCGCATCTCTGGCACCTGGAAAGATCTCCCGAGCACTTTGTCTTGTGGGCATGACATTGACTGCAAGCCCGCTGAGCGCGCTTTCTGATAGTGCCAGCCTCTGTGTGGCTGTTGGAGGGAGTAGTCCTTGAGACTGAGCCTGTGATGGGTGGTCAGGTCGAAGAAAGCTATGTCTGAATTGAAGACTCAACACCATGTTGCTGCTTACCTGAAGCCTCTGAAGCAGAGCCGGACTCGTTGAAGGGACACGCTAGTTCAAGTCTGGCACAGTTTGTGCAAGAGCCATTTCCTGGGTTGCCTGTTCACTTCACCTACGATCACGATTACTAAGAGTTAGACAAGGCCAATGGCTTCTCTTCCCATTCTATCTGGGCACTTACCTTGCGGAGCCGGCAAGTCCTACAGCAGTCAGTGGCGGAAGCAGCAGCGCGGCGGCGCTTGGTGGCTGGAGGTGGTAAGTTACCGGTGATGATGAAGTCGTCCTTGGGAAGTTCGTGTGAGACAGCTGTGAATGGACTCGGCAACGGAGGGTCCATTGTATAAGGTGATGCAGCGGATTGTTGGCAGGGATAGATAACCAGAGGATGAGTTATCACTGCAGATTTCCGGTAAATGTGTGAATCGATGGCCGTTGTAAGGTTGCAAGAGAGGTCTTAAGTCCGCGAGGATGACGGGTTGAATGTGATCGAGTAAGTACGAATGCGGCCTTTGCTCGCAGAGTTTTTGGGATTGACTCTCAGCTGAGCAAATACGAAGGCTAAAACAAGCGAGGGAGTAGCAGGGGAAGAAACGAGCAGGGGCGAATCCAAGGGAGAGTCCTCTGACGGACTTTTGTATTCGCAGTACGGAGTCGTCAGTAAGGTCTGGTAAGTAAGTATTTGAGATGTGAGCTGTAACTTGTAGGATGGAAGATGTAATAGAAGCGGAAGTAGGGCCAAAAAAGGGCACCATCGGGGGCGGAAGGCACAGCTTTCGTTCCTTCCATTATCAAAAGGCCCCCTCAAAAACGCCCAGGGTGGTTGGATCCACGTCACGTCAGCCCGTAGCCGAGTATGAATATCGTGTGGTCCGTGAGGCGGTTGTCCCTTCCTTGTTGGTTTCGTTCCTAGATGGAGACCTCCTTCCATACTTGGCGTCGGTGTTTGGAGAAACACCCAGGCTCTCGAAATCCCGAAACAGCCCTTGACTTATTTTCCCCCTTCACCATCACCATCAACGCCCTTTTTTTTTCTGTCACGAAACATACGAGACATGCGAGCGAGTCCCGAGACTAACCAAAATGCAAGCCCATGTTAGGTGGTAAGACGGGTCTTTTCCCACCGGGGACGGGCTCCGATGCCTTAAACCCAGCTCCTTGACTACGACCCGATGGGCGGGATGTTTATTACGGAGTGAGTAGTCTACTGGTCGTCTCCGATTCACAAATGAGCGACGTGGACTCCTGTTTTTCAGCTTCTCCCGCGTATCGCGACAATAAGCGCTACCGGGGACCCCAATTTTGAGGTGGCCGAAACCACAGTGCAAATGAAATAAACCCCGAGGGACGGGTCTTGGTTGCAGATCCAATCCCGTCATTCCCCATCCTTCTACCACGCGAACTCGGGACAGGAGACGGCATAGGGTTTGGACGGCATCACCCTGCGGCGAACCCCTGAGCAAGGCACGTAACTGCTGATCTGATCCTGCGTCAATGCCGCGATGGGTGCTGGCAACTATCCCACAACCTTTCACTGTGTCGGATGCAACTCGGCCGAACCGGTGAACGAGTTGGACCGTCATGACTCTAAATGGCTCTGCTCTACTGCGTTAGCGGCATCTGGCATATTCACGTCTTGGCCTATGCATCTATTCTCGCCTGCTCCGGATCTCGGCCGTAATCCATTCTTAGGGGACAAACGAGGGTTGAGCTGCACTTGGACCATGGCCTTTGGTAGTTTGAAAGCGCCACCGCTGTTCGACTTGCACCCATCAAAGGCTCTTAGCAATTCACCTGTCTCATAGGACCAATGCAGCGTTGAGCACCTATTCACCTTGTTCCTCGTAATTTTCGAGGTACAACAACTATCGAGTCAAGGAAATACCAGGTAAACCAGTCCGTCGCTTTTGTCGCGACGCCGGCGCTTTGGTAGTGACAGCTTCAACCCCAATGAAGGATGTCATTGGGGTAGCGGAGTGTTGCCGAACAGCTCTAGCTCCAGTTCTGTCACCTCCCCTCTCTTTGCGCGTAATGCTACCTCAACAGCCTCCCGTGCGACAGTTCTGTTAAGATCGTAGTCGGTACTTCGCGGAGTGTACTTAAGAAAGCAACAGATATGGCCTGATACGTAGTACAACAACTTCTGCATATCAAGTTCCATACCGAACCTGCGATACGCAGAAAACATAGACGATATCAGCTCCACACCCAGCGACGGCCTTTTGCAACTAGGGCGCAGGTTGAACCGATCTTTTAACCATATCTCGGCTGCAAAATGAGCTAGGTCGTACAATGCGGGAGAGCAGGAGACGAATTCCCAGTCCAAAATATGTAGGGACTCTAGGCTGTCATTGTCATCACCTGCGTTAGCAAGTGACAACATTACGTTTCCGGCCCTGTACTGTAGATCAGCTTGCGGTTCTGGGATCGCTTCCTGAGAGCCTGTGCGTACCAGAAGTCACCCATGATAACTGGCCATGGCGAGGTTGTTGCTTCTTGGATCATGGAGTCGAATATTTCCTTGATGTTTTGAGTCTCCTCAGCATTGATGTTGACCTTAAAATAATCCAGATGGGGAATAACGTCGCTAAATGTTGATTCGAGGACAAGATCCCTGGCGGGAACGTTCTCTTCGAAGAAATGCCACACATGCTCCAGCTCGGGGCTTAGATGGTCTGCATTCGAGGTCAGGCTGTGTAGCCGGGCAAGGAACTCTCCGAGATCATGACCAATCCGTTGAGCAAGATCGATGTGTTTCTCATGTTGGTCTGGTTCCCTGTCCGCTTCCAGAAGCCAGTCCTGGACCGTCAGATGCTTGAGCGACGCATCAGGGCTGGAAATAGACGCAAGGCCTCTGACTCGAAGCGTTGTCGGCGAGGGGAAAACCTGATGCGCGGCTCGGCGGCAGTATACTCGGCGGCATGCTTCAGTTTTGCGGTTCTGATCACTTCGCCATTCTGGCCAACAAGCGAATCGTTGGCAAAGGTCACCCTGTAGACGAAGTTGATTATGCCGCCGGAGATAGGGTCGACTTTCGTGACGGGCGGGATAGGTCTTCCGTTGAAGGAACGAATGTCACTGTTAAAAAACCTCTTCACACTTTCCACCATGCTAAAATCTACGACTGCGGAGGACATGGCTTTGGGATTGGATATCCCAGTCTGCAGCTCATAGAAGGCTCTGTTCGAGGGCCGATGTGACGACGAGGGGCGAGGTGATTTCGATGGCCTAGAAGTGAGAAATATCTCCGACTGACGGCATAATCCAGAGCAAATAAGATGTGGCCGCCTGGATGAACGCCGCGTCTCGTGGATCGGGGTAACCGGCATTGATTCAAGAGTATAGGTACACGGGACACACGGCCAAGTACGTTATTGGCTGTATGCGCTGCTCCGTATCTGCAAGCTGCAGTGACATTGCATGCGACGCTCAATCAACCGGATGTTGCAGTTTCAAGTCGAATCTGCCACATATCTAACTATGACGACTCCAGCCTGGCATTATATGGAGCGGAGCACGAGGCTGAATCTGCTCAGCTCAAGGAAGACGCACGAAGTGGCTACGCCAAGGTCACAGCTAAGACCTTACCTGATTCCGTGGAGGCTATCGATGACGCTCTCGATGCCCTTGTGTTTTACTGGTCACGATGAGTTGTTGACTGTAGATAGCTGACGTCACTGGTGGTTTTTGCGATACAGCCGGTATGTCATCCCTTCGTCGTCATAAATTCGCCAGAGAGTCACATAGCCTAGATAATACAGTGATTTAATGAAGCTTGCATTAATTCGTCAATACGGTGTCTAGCTAGGACACATCATCAAGCACTCTTCTCCAGCCCGTGACCCAGATTTTATTTTTCGCTAACCTTTCTCATCTTACATCTGTGACGCCTTGAAAGAAATTGCACATTTATGAGTTACGAGCCCCTATTCTCAGGTCAGGGTGCGTACACGTGCCTGCAGCAGTTGGGGACTCACCAGCTGGCTCAAGCCTTCTCCTTGGCGGGTTGCACCTTGGATGGCGTTGGTTGGTCGGGACACACGACCGCGGTGCAGAAGCAGCCCTGGTCCTCGGGGACCACGGTGCACACGGTCTTCTTGATGCGGATGTCGCAGCAACAGCACTTGATGGTGGAGGAGTTGCCAGTCTCGGGGGCTGCGGCGGGCACGGCTGCGGCGGTGCTGACGACAGCGAGCGCCGTGATCATGACGGGGAAACGCATTGCGGCGGGAGCTGAAGAGTGAGGTTGTAGTGGTGGTTGAGTTTGAGGGATGAAGTTGTGGTTGAGTTGAAGTGTGAGGTTGAGGTTGTATTATGCAAAAGAAGAACGGTTTCTTTTGAGTTTACTCGTATTCGAGTTGGAAATATGACTCGGTAGCGAGGGGCAGTGATAGAAGGCAGGAGTCATACACAAACAAAAACGACAAGAGCGACGCCTTTTCTTATATCGCTTCTCCGAAGCAGGGGGCAAAGTTTAGTCGATGACAACGGTCGGAATGTGATGTTATGAACGTATCCCGCACGGGTGCGCAGCTCAATTACTAAATACGGCAAATGCTAAAACATAACTTCATAATAAGGGAGACGAAACGAAGAAAACAGTGGTTCCGGTCCCAAGACGCCCAATATCATAGGGGCAGAGGCGAAGACAACCCCGGACGCCACACCCTGATCGCCGTACCCACGTATTTACATATCCGCGACTATGCCCTTTAATTTCCGACTGGCCGACCTCTCCACACACAGCACCTGATTTTCGCTGAAACATCACATCATGACTCCAAAGCAGGCGTGGGCGTGGGCAGCGGGTCGCCGGCGCGCAGGGTGGGCGCGTCCTCGGGACAGACGACGGCGAGGCAGATGCAGTCCTCCGGGTCGGAGCGGCGCTCGCAGACGGTGGCGGGGATCGCGGGATCGCAGCAGCAGCACTCGTGGTCGTCGACGCCGTCGGCGCGCTTCGCCGGCTTGTCGTCGGCCTGCGGCAGCTTGGCCTCCTCGCTCCAGACGATGGGCGCACCGGCCGGGCACACCACCGCCGGGCAGTTGCAGTCCTCGGCGTCGAGCTCCTGGCAGACGATGGCCGGCTTGGACACGTCGCAGCAGCAGCACGCGTGACGCTTCTCGTTGGCCGGGGCCGCGAGGATGGAGGTTGTGCCTAGGAGGACGGCGGCCAGGGCGAAGAAATGCATGGTGGCTTTGTGTATGTGTGTGTATGTGTGTGTGTGTATGTGTATGTGTTGGTGATGGAGTCGAAGCTGGCTGGTTGGCAGTTCAACCGAGTGTCTCAATCAGAGAAGTGGAAACAACAAGTATCCTTTGGTACAGTAAGGATCTGTTGTGTTGTCTCTGCCCTGGTTCACTGTGATGTTTGCTGTTGTTGTTGGTGTTGATGTCCGAGATATCCTGCCATCCAGTCCGAGAAACGAGGCGAGACACGACGTTTATATAAACTCGAGTTATCCCCCCGGCTGGGCAGGAGAAGACCGGAAACGTCGGCAACGCCCATATACCTTAACAATTCCCCGGGCGCAGGGTCCCCATTCCAACCATGGGACGACGGACCCTGCAGAGGCGTAAGCTTGCGTCTGATCGTGGTTCGTCCGACGTTGCCCTTCTCTGCGCCGTCGTGGGCGGCGTCTTTGGATCCTTCGTCGACCCCGGTTGTGCATCGGGAGACACGTTGCTTCCTGCGTATAACCCAATCCCTCTCTATCTCTCTGTTCCTGCCCTCTCAAGCCCCATTATCGACAAGTCAATAGTAGCCAAACTAAGAAAGTATCCTGAGATCCGGCCTCCTGAAATGGGTCACATCCAGAGCCCGCCACCTCTCGCTTCCTTAGCGAATATACTAATCTACCCCAAACGTCAGCTGGGGATCGACTGCATTCGCTCTAGACCAGCAAAGGGCGAGCCGGGCTCTCAACTCCCGAGATCCAGCCAGCTCGTCCTTTCCTCCTCGTGGCTCGATGCCTGTCAGGAATAAATTGTCATCATGTTATCCAGGATCCCGGCTCCAGCCGAAATAAGAGGTCGCCGAGGGAGGAGGGTTCGTACGCCATGTCCTCGCATCGTGAGAAGTCCTTGTCCCTCATCTCTCATCCTTTAATTCCTTATTCAATGCACGTCTCATCCCCCTGCAGAAAGTTTACTGCGGCCCGCTGTAGGGGAACTGATCATCCAGCGGGTCTAGTAGCTCGCTGCAGTTTCTCCTAAAGCCACCATCTAGGTTCGGCCATCCCCAACCTGTCGATCTGGATCGCAAAGCGCAGAACCTTATTCGCAACGGACGCGTGAACTCTTTTCGGTCGAGAAGAACGCCTCGAGCAGATATTCTTACATGGTAGACTAGATGCTCTGCGGCCCTTGTCGCCGTGCTCGTTCTCCCGGATCGGCCGTGTATGTGGGCCTCCCGGGCGGGAGCCGGACTTGTGTTCGGTCCCCTGCGTGGTACACTGGATAAAACCTGTCAACCCAGTCCGCCATCATGTCTGGAATGGTCTCTTCAGTAGTCGATCTCTCGTCAGCCGCCGCTGGAGACTGGAATTCCTGCATCTTGTGGGTTCCGGGACGTCGAGCGTTAGTATCGTCAAATCCGGACGACGTTCGCCGCATCGGGTCATCGGGCGGTTTCCAACCCTGGTGATCGGCACCTCGCCTTCCATCCGCTACCTTGGGAGGTATATATGCGTCACTACAGCAGACATTCTAGATCATGTGCCCCTCGTCAATCACAATCTGTCAGTCACAATCTAGATTTTGGGGTGGTCTCAGTCAAAACCGTCAATTGATGTTTCAGCGCCTGCGAATAGAATATCCAATTCTTTTTTTCTTCTTCTTCAAGTCAATCATAATCCATTACAACCTCAAGTAACACGACCGCGAAAATACCACGACAACCACAAAGAAGAAGCGATATCCAAATAGCAACCCCCTTTTGCATCTCTCGTATAATCATCCTGTCGACTCGCGCAGGCTCCATGAGCCTGCGGACCCGACCGCTTAACAGAATAAAAATCATACAAATACAGTCCAACAAACAGGCAATGACGAACGAGTAGCCTAAGAGCCAGGCATGCGAAGAATCGGGTAGAGAGAAGAGCCCTCTCGAGGAGCGTTGATGGGAGGAAGTTCCATGGAAGGACCCTTGGGGCTCTTGATATCGACGTCCATGGCCTCGCCGTCACTGGGAGGTCGGCGGTCGCGCCCATCCTCAATGAACTCCTTGCGATCAAGACGACCACGAATGTACTCTCGCAGGGTTTCGATTACGCGCATGTTCTCAAGCCAGCGGTCGTACTGCTCCTCACGCTCTCGGGTAGCGTCGCTGACGTCCGACTCAGAAGAGGGGGAGCCAACCGACAGGGCAGACTCGCTAGCCTTAGGGGTGCTGGCACCGCTAACATCCTCGTGAGGTCGGGGAAGAGGACCAGCACGAGCCCGCTGAAGCATACCACCTGAATAGCGGCGGCGTTCATTGCTCTCAAAGCTAGGGCCGAGAGTGGTGGTGGTGGAGTGACCAAAGCCCTGGCTGACAGCAGGAAGGCTAGTGGGCAAGGCAGGGTACATGACAGGGCCCGATGCCGTGGAGCCATGGCGGGATTGGGGAGACATGGCAGACGACGACGGGCTCGGGGAATGGCCAGAAGTGTAAGACATGGAGCTAGATGGCGGCGTGACAGCGGGAGTCCCCGTGGAAGAGATGGCCGTCAGGGGCGATGCCATGCTAGCCGCAGACACGGAGTGGTAGGTTTCAGCCGTCATCGGCATGCCACCAGGAGAGCGATGGGCGGTGGGGGGTGAGGGGGTGTTGCGATACCCATTGAAGTTGTTCTCCCCGTTGTGAATGTGAACTCCGGCCGTAGCATGGCTGGCGTTCTCGTAGATGGTGTCCTGCATCTGGCCGAGCAGGTTGTCGATGTGGACGAGGTCCTTCTGAGTCCGGGCGTTTGGCATGGGCAAGTAGTACTGCTGGGCCAAGGGGTTCTGGCTGGGAGCAGGTCCGCCATGGACCACAGCTGGACCAGCCGGCTGAGGCATGTACTGCTCCGTGGTGGCCATGGGGCCATTAGGGATGGAGAGGGTGCCATGAAGGGGCATCAAGGAGCGACCAATCTGTGCATAGGACGAAGGATCAATCTGGCGGCGTTTGGCGTTGGCGAAGAAGTCATCAACCATATCAAAGGTGCGCTTGCGGTCATAGCCTCCAGGGGCAGCATTGTAACCGAGGTGCTCGGTACGGGCATTGTTCATGGTAGGCTGGTTGAAGTAAAGGCCATAGTTTGTGGAGGGCTGGGGGGCATAGTAGCCACTAGGAGGTCCAGCCTGGTGAGCGAAGGCCGCAGCGTTAGTTCGCATCTGACCGTTGTGATCATAATAGCTAGAAGGGCCTGGAGGCGCATTAGCCTCAGGAAAAGGAAAGTCTGATGGCCAGGGCGAAGGAGAATGGAGCTACAACATACCCTTAGGAACCTGTGGCCTGTAACCGTTGAGTCCGCCCTGATCCTGAGACGGGCGGACGAGGACCGAGTCGTCGGCATGGGTCTTGACGTGCTTCTTGAGGTCCTGGGGACGCTTGAAGGACTTGCCGCAGAACTCACACTTGTGAGGCTTCAGGGGCACATGGACGCGGATGTGCGAGGTGATGTGGTCTCGCTTGACCGTGGTGGTGCGGCACGAGTTCCACTGGCAAGTCAAACTTAAGTTGTTTGTGCTCTTACGGCCAACATGGCGCTCACAGATATGTTCCTGAGTCAAAGGTCAGAGTCTTGTCGCGCATCACTGCACTGCAAGAGTCAAGTGAGATGACTTACATAGAGCAGTTCGGGTGTGCCAAACTTCTGGTTACACGCGCTCCAGCGACAGATGAGGTTTTCATCCGAACTGGTCGAGGGAGCAGCGCTGCTCTGGGAGGTGTTAGAAGCAGCACTGGGCGCGGGAGTAGTTGACTTGGAGTCGCTGCTGGCCGAGGTCGACGGCGTCGTCGACTGCTGCGGCTGCTGTTGCGGCGGCGGCTGCTGCTGCTGCTGGTCCGTGACCGGGGGAGACATGGTGGGAGGAAGAGGTGCGGAGTATCTGTTTGGCCGAGCGGCCACTGAATGACACAAGGCTCAAAAGTTTAAGGTAAGCAAGCGTAGGGGGACTTGAAACAGGGCTGGGACGTCCTTGAGGCGGTCGGCGCAGCGAAAGCGAGGCGGAGTGAAGTTGGAAAACTCGCTGTCCGGAGTGAAATGACAGAGTTTAGAACGAGGCAGATGAGACGGAAGAACGAAATAATGTCCAGAGGGAGGAAACGCCTGTCCTGAAGTCTCCGGGGGCAAGAGCTCCCTTTACATTCACGCAAAAGTCTGGGCAAGAGGGCAAGAGCGAGCGGAAAGTCTTGGCAGTCTTGGCGATGATTACAAAGTACCGCACGAGGCCGGCTACTTGCTGCAAGGAGGGAACCGCCGCCTATGAGGAGGTAACATCCATCACCGATACGCCAAGAAAGTGGGCGGAGAGAACGGTGCCAAGGCCGCCAAGCCTTGGCAGTCTGGGCACTGCCCCTCATCGGACGGCTTCGATTGGCCTCGCTCAACTCGGGGCCTCACACAAGCTGGCCACGGCTGCGTCAAGCGTTTTATTCGGCCGCCCGACGTCACCTGAGCACTGAGCCATTCATTCCCCTTCGTTTCTTTCCCCCATTCCGACTCCCCCTCCCCATCCCATCCTATCCCATCCCCATCTCCCCATTTGCCTCCCTCCAACTCATCACTCAACTGCTGCGTCGTAATCTGCACTCCGTGTTCCCCAGAGCCAAGAGTGCAAGTCACCCAGGCTACGACGTACGACGTACGAAGTAATGATGGGCGAACAAACTTCTCATGGGAAGGGGCGGGTCCTTTCTTTTTGCATGACAACGGGGCCTGAGACAGGCGTCCTCAGGCCTGAGACGCCCACAGAATGTACCTATCAAGCAAGCCCCAGGCTGCGAGGGAACCTGTTCCGGTGGGTCCCGCCTGCCGGATGTCACTTTCAATGGGCACTCAAAAGCACTGAGAGCGGGCTACTCACAACTCCCGTCTCCGAAACACATTAAGCTACCGAGCCACTTTGGTGCCCAGCCCAGCGCAAAACAAGACACTCCATCTCCTTAAGTTACGCCGCACAGAGTACGGAGCCCGAACGGGGTACAAGTGTGGCGACCGCAAATGGTGTGAGACCAAGCCAAGGCCAAGAATACGAATACCACACAGCCAAGGCGGGAGGTGTCTTCTGTCACCTTGGCTTATTGCCTGCGTCGGCCACGGGACTTGCACAAACCCATCCATGGCGAGACCGGCACATCAGAACGCATAATACGCGGCAGGAGACTGGATGACAGAGCTTCCTTCTGCTAGACTCGACCGAGTCAAGGTTCCACACCTCCCGCGGCTTTCTTTACCTATCTACTGCTTCTCTTGAGTCTTGATCATTCGGCTCTTGGCCAAGACGGGCTGCAACACGACTCGAACATTCTTGGCTTAGCCATTCAATCAAGCTTTCCGCCCGCCCAGCGTCCCAAGTGTTTTCTCCTGCACCACTCCTTGGCCCTGATTGGAAGGCTTGACTCCTTACCGAGCCCTTCTGCCCAGGTTTCTCACCTGGCCTTGTCGCCCTTGGCTGGCTTGGCTCTCTTGGCCAATCTTGGCAGGTCTTGGCGTCTTCTCCTTGGCGTCTCTCTTGTCTTGGCATCGCCTAAGGACTTCTCTTGGCGTATCTCCTCGTGGAGCCCCCGGCCTGCCAAGCCCTTGGCGCCCCCAGGCCAAGGAGTACCCACAGCGCGACCGGACACGGAGCGCCGCGTTACGTACATTCCCCAAAAGTTACCTAATTCGGACCATGAGGCATGAGGCGTGTTAATTCATGAGATTGCGTCAGTTGCGAAAGGCGTGCGGGTGACTTCTGCGCGCAAGCAAACGCTGATCGTCGCCATCTTTTCTTTTGCGTCTCGGTGGACCAAAAAGCAAAAGGATGGGAGGGGCGATGCAGCTGTGCGTGCCGTGCCCGCCGACCGACGCCGGACCTTCTGCCGCCCAGTGGATATCCGAGAGAACTTCATATTTCTGTACGGCGTCCTTTTGAGTCTGACTATAAGCAACAGGATTTCCTCAGCCATTCTTCCGATGGGTCCGAGCAAAAGAGGAATCACCAGTTGTGTTTTCCTCTCATTCTCAGGCTGGTGATGACACGACCACCCGTGTTTGCCCCTGTGGTAGCCCAACGAAATCGCGAAATCGGCGACGGCTTATTAAACTTGTGGCAGCTTATGCACCTTTAAACTTGCAAGGCAATCTCCCTTACATCCAACGACTTTTCTTCTAGCTCTGGTTGATTGCTTACCAAGAACAGACATCCTCGTCACCGGTTCATCCTCCCCGCTCCCCCTTCTCTTTCCCAGCCAAGCGCGGGCCAAGCTTATGCCAAGGGCAGGCCAAGAAAGCTCCAAGAAACCCTCTTCATCAGCGCAACATTCCCATGCCAAGGGCTTGGTGGTTACGACAATTGCGGCAGTGCAAGCTAGCACTCATCCCCTTGTTCTTATCCCCCGATAGGTGAGCCTTCCCCTCCCCCTGGTACGACTTCCGTGTATCTATAAACCCAAGTAAAGCTGCCAGCCAAGCTTAGTAGCCAAGACCTGGTCCATTCACGGCCAGCTCATGTTGGACGCCGGCGGTCTCAAGCTCTTCTCTTCTACCGCCAGCCAAAACGATCAGTCGGACATCTCAAAGAACCCGTTCGCTTACAATACGACAATTCCAATCAGAGCTCGGCGAGAGAAAGCCTATCGCCTTGATTCCTTACTCCCTCTCTCCTTCAACTGCAGTTCAATCCGACAGTGAATCCCAGTCTATCCGATGGCAAGTCAGGCCAACCTTGGGCTTGGCGGGGCGTCTTAATCTATCCGCCTCGTGCGATCGTGATGGAAGGCACACGTTCGCCAGACCATCCCCACCCTCTCTGATCTCCTCAGCCCCAAGAAACCCAATTATCAGCATATGCACGCCAGATCAGGCAGTTAACCTGGTCATCGATTGATGTCACGGGAAGAGACAGGCCACTATTCCGTAGCACCGAAAATAATGTCGAGATGCCGGCGTGGATCCTTGACGTAGGTTTACTCACGTGACATGATCGTCGCCATCACTCGCACCATCCATCATGGAAGCAGAGCACCTTGTGAGAACTTTTCAAATCACATGCCAGGTCACCCATTAACGAACAGCAACACCAAGGCATTCAGGTATGATACTACGCGGTTTCTGAAAAGTCTATACGCCACCCAGTAATTCTTTTCAAGTGGAGAGTCTTCGCTACCAAGGTCACCCCTCCCTCCGCCGTCACCATGTCAACGAAGGACGGTGTTGTGATGCTTCGATGCGGCGCTCCAGATGCAGTAGTTCTGTCACTGTTTATTCGCTCACTTGCATTTCGGAATATTGTTTTAGGAGAGGAGATCAAGGCTTCCATTTGCTGAGCTGGCGGGGCTCTCAGAGTTACGGCCAAGAAGCTACCTAATCCCCCCAGTACCATTGCTTTTTACTGCTTTTTTCGACTGTCCTGTTGCTCTTAAGCATACGAAGACTATGATGAGGCACGCTCAAGGCGTTGGCCTAAGTTCCGTCCCCAATGCCATATCGACATGTTGATCCAAGGGTCAACCGAATATGACCCCGGTTCCCTGGTTATTTCCTCCTCTATTTATCGATGCTATCCATCCACCGACCCCAAAAGGAAATAAATACCCACAACCGGATTAAAACAAGAGTTGAGAAAGTCTCAAAATAAGCTCGCTATGAGCCGAGACGTCAGCGTCATACGCCCCCTCCACAGGTAATGTTGAAGTGGTGGTTGTCGTCGTTGGATGCTCAAAACCAACTGAGTAATTGGGTATGTGCAAGAAAGAATGTCGCGAAATATGACGACGCAACCTAGGGAGACCAGCCCTGCCCCGTCAAGGGTCGTTGAATCTTCAGGAGCAAGTGCTCTCGACAAAGTGTCGCCGATAAGACCATCGAACGCAATTATACTCCGAGGAAGTGACGGCAAGGAGCAAAGACAGGCCCTAGGGTTCTCAGCAAGTCGAATTTCCGTCATACAATATGCCCAACCACCATTCGGAAGTTCCGCTTCACTCTGCCAACAGAGATCAGCGGGATGGCTGGAGAAGAAGCTAGTTGACGCTGACTCTCCCCATCGGTTTGCTCCCATAATCGGGTGTTCAGCTACCCGTGTCAGGACAGAATGCCGCCAGTTCCAAAGACGCCAAGAAGAAAAAAAAAGTGATCGAAAGTCCAGGGGACAAAAGAAGAAGGAAACGTGCAGAGAGCCGTGTCATCGTGAGTGTAGTGATATGATCCAGAGGACGCCGCCTCGATCAAGATGGGCGACACGGCCTCCCTTGGCCCAGCCAACCAGCCAACCCAAAAGCCGAAACCGTATCAGCTGAAATCCGGAGCCCCCAAAACGCCGCGCATGCAGACAAGTATTATACAGAACCGAGACGAAGCAAGGCCTCAACGGCCTCTCGCTCCTGTGCGTCAGAGGTACCCGCCAAAGCCGAAAAGTCGACGTTTGTTGGTAGAGGTGGGCGAGCCATGCCGGAGCCGGCAGAGAACGACCGAAGTCCACCTGGGGTATATACAGAAGAAGAGTTGAGACCGCGGTCATTTTGAGCCGCAGCCATGTTGGGATAGGATTCGGCTCGAAGAGCAGCCGCTCCCACAGTCGCCCAGTCCTCATCGTCGGTCGCGTCTTCGGGGTCGTCGTTCATGACAACGTCATCATCTGGAGCTTCAGAGCACGATGCTGATGCGGAATCATCCATAGACATTTTGTCAGCCTCGTTCTCCATCATAGAGGCATCGATGTCGTCATGAGAGAAGTGAGCAGATCCTGCGCCGCTCGACGCGGCGAGTCTGAGTCGGTCCTGGCCTCTGCCTCCAGTCTTGGTGATGGGGATGCCGTTGCGGTAGAACGAAGGGGGCGTTCCCTGGCGGTTCCGCGCCGGCTGTCCTCGCTGACGAGCATCCCATCGACCCCATCCCACCTTCTCAAATTCCACGTCTCGTTCCGCGCCTCCTCTTTCTCCTCCTCGACCCTCCAACGCTCCCACAACCAGTCTCCGTGCCTTGGCGGGAGGAATGCCCGAGAACCCCGGTACCGAGGTGGTCAGGTATCCCATGATGTGTCTGATGGCCAGGGGCCCATGGTTGAGCAGGATCTCTGGCAGGTGGTATTTGGAGAGAAGGGCACTGGTGATGGCGCCCGACGCCTCAAGGAGGACGGGAGAGACGGACCGACCGGTGTCGGCCGGTTCGTGAAGGTCGAGGTCCGAGTCGATAGGCTCGAGCCTTGCCTTCTGGAGCTGCGCCTTGAGCCCGTGAGGCGGAAGGGCGGGAGAGATGGAGTTGGGGGGAGTAGGGAGGGGTTGAGATCGTGTCACAGTCGCAGGGACACTCCGAGCCGCTACAACAGCTAAGTTGTCTCGGCTCAAGGAGGCCTGGGGGATATCGCGGGTAGCCGCTGCCATGGTAGCCATGATTGCCGGTATTCGGTTTGGGTTCGCTTCCGAACGAGTCTGAAGGGACAAGAAGGTCAGTAACTGGAGAAAGAATTCTGATGCGGCGATGGGAGTTCGTGGTGGTGGTGGTGGTGGTGGTGGTGGTGTTGGTGTTGGTAGGGGATGTTGACTCATGCGACGCGGGCGCAAGGGCGAGCAAGATACGTACCTTGGTTCAGAAGCCGAGAGTACTGATCGCTGACAACAGTGAAGCTGAGCGACGAAACGGTAGTGGCAGGCCGGGCTGAGCTGACGCGATGATCTGGACTGTGACAGATGACTCTGGATGTGAATGTGTGTTTCTTTGTGCGTGTTGTTGTTGCTTGAGGAAGAGGAAAGGGAGGGACGGATGCTGCGAAGGTCGGATACAAGTATAAGGCGGCCAGGCCAGGGCAGGTGAGCATGAGCCTGTGAGTCTTGCGGTACGTACTATCGCAACCCGGCTGGAGCCAGTGAGAGCGATAGGCCACTACCCGGGGGAGGTACGTGTTGGAGAACCTAGGAGGGGGCGGCGGGGGCGTGCCAACAGCCGTTCTGTTGACCATTTTGGTTATTTTAGTACCCGACAAAGACAACGCCCTGGACGCCCGACTAAACACACCCCCCTGTTCCTCCACGTGTGTTGTTGCTGAGTGATGCAGCGTAAGCCTAGCCGTGGCGGGACTGCGCCAGCCAAAATCCCCCCGTGTTTTTTTTTGGTTGTTTTTTTTTTGGCTGAGCTCGAGGGGGCGTCGGTGTATCGCGTCCAGTGGCTGTTTTGTCGCTGATAAGCCCTGGAGCGGAGGGGAATGCGACACGCACCGACGGTGGCTTCCCTCATCCCGTGCCATTTGCTTTGTCACTCTCTCGGAACTGGGGGATGAAAGAGAAACCATGTCTCTCTCATCAAAAGTCGCAATGTCCCACAACCCATCTCCCCTGTCTTTGTTATTATTGTTTTTTCTTTTTTTCTTTCTGCTTCTGAAATTTTCTGTCTTCTGATAGACCTCCCTATGTGTGTGCGTGCAAGTCAGTGCACGACGCCGTCCGCCCGGATGCCCTTCCGCATGGAGCCGGTATCCCAGGGCGATGGGACACAACACAGCTGGAGACGGCCTAGGGGAACGATCCGGGTAAGCGAAACGAGATACATAGTAAATGCCGTTTCAATCTGCGCAGAGTCCGCCACGAGGCTCGTTCTCTTTCATTCTCTTATTTCCTCCTTTTGAAGAAGATTACTGCGTGTTCCATTCCCACGGGCCAAGCCTGGAATTTCAGCATCGGGGCATCTCGGCTGTTCCATCCATCCATCACCATCGTCGTCGTCGTCGTCGATACCCAGCTGTTGATGGGTCCGCGAGGCCATGCAGTTTGACGGAGGAGCATGCATGCATGGAGACGATGAAGACCCGAAGGCCCGCGACCCGCGCCGACTCCGCTCGATGTCGGGCCCCCAAACGTCGTCATTGTGCTTCTCCGTTGGCCTCAAAAACACTGACCGGAACCCGCCTTTGCATGCCCCATCACGTCCAAGGCAGGTAGCCAGCAACCGACGCTTCGTGTTGCCTACCTACATCAGTGCTCTTCCTTCAGCGGCTTATTTTACACACAAAACACCCGGGCATTCAGGGCGTAAATGACTTATGACTGGCGTGGGTTTAAGTGTTCCCCTGTTGTTCCATGCCGTAGTCTAGATGCCCCATCGTCAAAACCATCACGGCCACAAAGTCCGGGGCACTCGTTAGCGCCCACACTTGCCAGCGCCGCAAATCCAGCCAACGCCTCCCACCCGCGAGCCCACGAGTCCCACTGGGCCCGAGAGATTGGGGCAATATCCAGGGTTAGATCACTTGCAAGTTGCCGTGCCCCCATTCCTCCCAGGCTGCGCGTTCTTGGTGGTTCCTTGGTGGCGGGAATCGCATCGGGGCAGCAAGCAAACAGACACAAGCAAGTAACTACACATACTTGCCTTCAGTTGTTGGCGTCGTCGTAGGAACTTCACCTTCTCACAGACGTGGTCACCCATCATGACATGCAGCCCATTCCCGTACCCAGCGCGGTGCATCGCGGTCCAGAGTGGGTTCGTCTCCAGACGCGGCCCCCTGATCCCTGGCATCTGGCAGACGCAGGATCTAGCAGCAGGACCAATTTCCATGTCCTTCTAATCCTCAGGGGAGGGTCAGGGCTTGAAAGGAGTTCTGAGACAACACAATCAAGTTGTCACCAATTGCTCATTATATGCATATATGCACGCACTCGGCTCTCATCCGAAATTGTAGAATATGTAGTCTAGACGGTGGCTAGGCACCGGGTTAACCTCAGCCACATTGTCGAAAAGGAGGGGGCGTGGTGTTATTATTCCGGGCCTCTTGGACTTGATGGGTACATACCGTAGTTTCTCGTTTTGTTCCCGTGGTACCGTGTCGCCTCTATTTATCCGCACGGTCTTGTCACCACCCCAAGTCATGGCTCATTTCGCCCCTGGAATTGTGTGTATCGCGCTTCACCTGTCGCGTGGACTATTGGCGTCAAGATAACAACCCTAATGATGTTTGTGAGGCACGCTCACCTTGCCCCATCATCCGTGATCAATCCCAATTTGACTCGGACCTTAAGTTGTCCCCGTCTCAACCAGATGTACGTACTGATAAAGGTCGTGATGTCTCCGCGTTCCCTGTGACAAACCCATCCCGTGTCGCGACCAAACTGCCGAGACGGAACCCAACCAAGTAGTTCATCGCAGCGCCTAGAACATCGTGAGGGATGGCCGGCCGCGGGTATGAATGGCTGCCGTCACCACGTACCTGTTGAGCGGCAACCCGAGGTTCGAATGGTCAAATTCGCGCAGTCCCTCCCACCCTCTCCCACGACTTCCCACGCTTCCGCTGGAGTCGGATTCGCGTACCTGTCAGAAGGAGACTGTCGCCCCGGCAAGTCGATGTGCAACCATCACGTTCCCTGTGACCTCCTCTCTGATTGGGCTCGTGATGTCGTAAGTATTGGTGAGAAGTTCCCGGCCACCCTTCGTCGCCCAGCTGCGAAACTTCCCATCTTGGTGCCTCATCAAATCAAGGATTATAGTTGCCAGTCTTGCGTGGCCCGTCATCCATTGATACGACCCCACGTTGTACAACGCTGCATCGTGGGCCTTCTTCAAAAGGCAACGGAACGCTTCTCCATACCTTAGGTTGCCAGCCCAGCCACAGAGATGGGGACCATGGCGGCCACGGGGGGCGCCCATTGATAGCACTCGTCAACCCCAACCGCCACCGTTTGCCCCGCGGCTGCTGCGCCCAAGCCAGTGTGACAATAATTGCATCTTGCGGGGTGAGTAGCCGGTCCTACACCATTGATCCCGGTCTATCCCGCTCCGGCTCATCGTGCGGAAGAGGCGTGTGTCCATTCTCCCAACCGGGCGGGTTGACGTACAACACCATTCTTGTTATTGCCGAGTTCATTCAATTCGTCACATTGTTCTGGTGTGGACGCACTGCAACGACGTTTTCGGCCAAAAGCCACCCCGCTGCCAAGTGCTGAGGGGCGTGTTGCGATATCCCGCCGGCATATTTCGAGTTAAATCGTCACGATGCTCAAATCACATCATATAGATCATACGTGTGCATTAGCGTATTGGTTGATAGGCTTGGTTATCGGTCGTTAGGTTTCGGGAAGTTGCTCACTCCGCAACGAGGGGTGCAGGTACGAGTTCCGACGGATCCTCAACCCCGAATTCGGCAAGTAAAAGCCCTGTGATAGACAGTAGTATCGATAATGTCCAACTCAGGCTGTGTGTTGTGGTCATGACCAAGGGTTTGCAAACCCTGGATAACCGAACCTTCGTGTCCTCAACTCACTGGTCGTGCAAAGACAAATTCACGGCAGGCCTAGTTGGTATCTGTCAGTCGTGTGGCCCTGATACATGAAACCGGAATAAAAACCTACTGTTCGCAGGACGTCCAGCTTCTCCTGTGTCTGCATGAACACATGGCGGTACTGGGCGATGCTTTCTCGAAGCACCACGGCCTTACTCGTACGACCTTCGCATATAGCCTTCATTTTCAGTTCCATCTCCTTGCGGAGAAATGGTTTGCCGAGACTTGTTTCGAAGTTCATTCGATCAAATCCTAAAATCAGCGCCACTCCCAGCTGCGTAGGCACGAATACTCTCATGCCACTTCCCCTTCCGGTTGCCGATGCTCCTCCTCGTCCTCGACCTCCTCTGCCGCCCCGTCCACCCCGTCCTCGGCCACCTCTTGCAGTCGGGGCGTTGTCCGGCTCCTCGTGATCTGTTGTATTCTGGTCCGCTCTCTCAATGGTCGCCACGTATTCCCTGTCTTGGATCTTTTGGATGTGCTCGGCCATAGTTGCGTCCGTGCCGATCCCATTAGCATCCATCAGGGCGATGAGGTCGGCCTCGGTGAGATAGCCAGGCGGTGATGTTTTTCCTTCGGCCATCATAGCTTCAGTCGGTTGAAGTCGTTCCCCCACTGTGAACTTTGGAAGCTCGACTGTGTTGTTCCATTTCTCATAGATGAAAACGTCGAGATAATTTCTTTCCAAGACAACCACTCCATGGGCGACGAAGACCTCTTCTCCATATTCGAGCTCGACATCGGTTGCCATGCCTTTTGCATCATCTGAACAACATGCCAGGAAACGACGAACCACGTACTCGTAAAGACGACCTTCGTCAAAGCTCAAGACGCTTGGTGCAGCATATGTGATTGGGTGGATGGGCGGATGGGCCTTGTCATCGTGTCTGCCTTCCCTTGGTTGCTGAAAAGCCCCATCCACAAGGCCTTGAGCAAATTGACCCCATCTTTGGTCAGGTGTCTGCTTCTGGGCAAGAGCTTTGAGGTTCATGCCCTTATCGAACCGGTCCGTTTCAGTTCTCGGATAGCTTATGAATCCCTTGTTGTACAGTCCCTCGGCAATGGTCATAGCCTGTTGACCAGTCATGCGGAGGAGTCGTGTTGCAGCCTTCTGCAACTCGACCGTGGTAAGTGGTAAGGGCTTGAACTTTCGCGTTGGTTTCTCCTGGACTTTAGTTACTGTGGCCGTCTTGGCAGAGAGACATCTCTCATAAAGAATGACGGTTGACATGCGATCGAAGAGGCGATTGCGTTGCCAATTGAAGTTGATCTTCTTGCCCTCGCGGTTGTGCATCATCTTAATGCTCCAGAAGGGTTCTGGCACAAAGTTCTTCACGCGGAAGTATCGATCCACGACAAAGCCGAGAGTTGGAAATTGGCATGAACCTTTCTTATCAGCGCACGTCGAACAACACTGTAGCAAAGCACCTACCATAGCTCAGGGTCAGATTCTCCATTGGTCCACCCAAGGGCCTGAGACTATTCGTGATGTACCGTGTGAACGCATAGCCGATGCGGAGGTCCAGCTCGATTCTAGTGGCAACCGCATCGACCTGCCGTTCATCCAGGTTTGACAATCTCCTGGCTGCCGAGAGGACATGTCTGCCATATGTCAGTTGAAAGCCGTGAAAACTCATAGCTCGAAGAGTACCCACGCTCGTTCAATGTTGCTGAACCTGGCACGTTTAACCTGGATATCTGCATTTCCTGCTTGGGCAGCTTTGACGATCTCGTGGCCGATGTACTCGCCTTCGCGATCGCAATCCGTCCAGATAACCAAAAGTCGGGCATATCGAGCCTGCGACTCGAGATTTTTAGCAATTGTTTTTTTATCCTCCTCAAAGTCAGCTTCAATCAGCATTAGTCGTACATATGCATTCTCACATCATAGACATTGGTCACAACCGGTGCGTGAAACAGCGTTTCTGGTGGAGGATGGCTCCAATTCTTGTAATCGGGTGTAAATTCGGCATTCGTCAAGTGGCCTGTAACACAGGTCATAGTCACGGAACATTGTCCCCATGGCGAGCCAAAATCGAAGTCGAACGAATGGTTTTTTATGTACTGGTTGCGTGTGTTATGCTGAGTGTCTGTCAGTATGGGTTTTTTTTTTTTCAAGAAACCGCTCCGAGCTGGCTCACCGTCTGATGGGAGCCACCGGAAAGGTGGCCTGCAACGGCCTTGGAGATGGACGGCTTCTCGGCCACACACAAGACTCTCATCTTCAGGTGTTTGAGAGAAGCGTTTCAAGGTGAGATCGGGACGGGAGTTTGGGTCACAGGAGTGTGGCCTCAGGCGACAGCCGTCACAGTTGAGTTGAGGCAGGGACGATATAGCGAAGCAGAACGCGTCAAAGGCCCTCAACTACTATGATCGCTCGCGTCTAGCTCTATCATGTGGTTCCCGTTCCTCTAGAGACACCATATCGATAGATCGATGAACCGGGTTTTAAGTGTCTATGCCTCGGCGCCTTGTGCGGCCTGAGTGTCCAGTTCACGGTCGGTGAAGGGAAAATTCGGCCCGCGTCTCTGACGAAGTTTCAATGAGGATTTTAGTGAGCGCATGGCCAGGTGCAGTTAGAGGTAGCCCAATGACGTTCAGGCGGGTCTCGGTACCTAAGCTTACCAGCCATAGCGACTGCGTCCCCCTAAATAGCGAAGCGGGCGACCTCCCCGCCCCTACCAGCGGGACCCCTAACACGCCTATTATTGCCGAAGCTAAGCTTAACGTGGCGCTTGTCATCCTACCTTAGCCGCCGCATATCGAATCTATGACGCCGTGCCGTCTGTTTACGTCGCCATTGCAACCACACCAACAGCCGTCGAGATCCCAGTCTCTACACCTACAAGCAAGCAATATACGATCTACGAGCTTTCACTATGGCTCTCCCACTCCTCAAGTCCCTCGAGGACTGCAGCGACTTCTCAAAAACAGTCGAGCCCTTCCTCCCACAGCTCTATGCCCTGCCGAGCAAGATCTTAGCAAACGTCGGCAGCCCAGCCGCCCTAACTCAGCTGTACATCGACACCAACCCGCTCATCTCGGGCTTCGCAGTGTCTGTGGTAGTGAGCTTCGTTGTTCTTGTCGTATCAGAGATCAACAGGAACTGGTCCCAAATTGACCGCCTCTGGAGCCTGCTCCCCAACTTCTACATCGTCCATCTTGCTGTTTGGGCTCGCCTTGCCGGTGTGCCGCACGTTCGCATCGATCTGATCGCCCTCTTCAGCACTCTCTGGAGTGTAAGATCCCTCACGATCATGCCTGTTCAGGGTTTCTAACAGCTACCTACAGTGTCGATTGACCTTCAATTATTGGAGGAAGGGTGGGTATAACGTTGGATCGGAGGATTACAGGTGGTAAGCTGCGGCGCCCGACCCTTTTGGGGCACCTTGCTTATCTTTTGCAGGGAAATAGTCAAGGGCTATGTGCCTGGGTTTGTCTTCTTCATTTTCAACGTTACATTCATCTCTCTTATCCAGAGTGTCCTGCTCTTTGCCATATCGGGTGTGCCCGCATATGCCATTTTGCTTTCAACCCAGTTTGAAAGCGATATCACAGCAGCGGACGTCTTCTACTTTGCTGTGGAGGTTGCTCTGGTTGTCAGCGAGTTCATAAGCGATGGCCAGCAGTGGAGTGAGTAGTTGCCTTCTTATGGGTCCTGATTTGTAGAGGCTAACCCGGTCAGCCTTCCAAACCGCTAAGCACCAATACCTGAAGGATGCCAAATTACCCGATGGCTTCAGGCAAGCCGACCTTGACAGAGGGTTCTTGACCACGGGGATGTGGGCGTACAGCAGGCACCCCAACTTCTTCGCCGAGCAGACCATATGGTTTGTTCTCTACCAGTGGAGCTGCTTCGCAACAAACAATCTCTACAGCTGGACCTTCGCTGGCTCTGGCTTTTTGATCTTGCTCTTCCAGGGCTCGACTTGGCTAACTGAGCTGATCACTTCTGGGAAGTACCCCGAGTACTCGGCGTACCAGAAGCAGGTCGGTATGTTTTTCCCAACTTCGCTTTCGGGATACGAGACCCCAGTCCAGGTGCCGAAGATCATCAGGACAAGCGAACTGGCCAAGCTTCAACAGCAGAAGGAGACGAAGAAACAGAAGTAGAGTCATATCTCCTCATCATAAGTATCCGTCATCTTAGTGGCGTCGGGGGAAAATTGGTGTATCTCGTGGGCAGAATGAAGGCGTGGGTAGCGCTTGAGTAACGCTTGAGGGCCGCGTTTGGAGGAAGGCCGACAGTTGGATGCCGGACGTGTGTATTTGAAGTCTTTGCATAATCTAAAGGTCTATGGCGTCTACCATCTTTCAAGCTCCAAGTCTAAGGTCGCTCAGTTTATCAGCATAAAAAGATGGGATGGCAATGGGGTCCTCCTTCTCCCAGTCTGCCTTCTGGTTCACGCCCGTCGCGACGTGCAGGGTCCCGCCAAGCTTTCCCTCGACGCCAAACTTGATGTCCGTGTTGAGTCGGTCGCCGATCATGCAAGTGCGGGCCCGATCTAGTTGGAACTTCCCTTCAACCGCATCCATCATGGCCTGGCTAGGCTTTCCCAGCGCCAGAGGCTGCTGGCCAGAGGCGTAGATCAAAGGAACATGGACGGATCCGGCCCCGAGGAAGAAGTCGTGGTGCATAGGCAATGTAGAGTCGGTGTTGGTGGCGAGGAACAGGGCTCCGCGCTTCAGGTAATGCATGCCCACCGCAAGCTTAAGATAGTTGATGTGGAAGTCGAGGCCGCACAAGACGATGCCAACGTCGTCATCTAGCAGAGAGCCGTCGGCGAGGGCCTTGAAGTCCTCCGGAGTGATGTCGCGGCGGTAAGTAGGGTCGGTGCCGCCGATGTATGGGATACCCTCGGATTCGAGCTCCTTCTCGATACCCGTCTCGCCGATGATGTAGACCTTGTTTTTGCCCTCGGGGAGCTTGAGGATGCGGGAGACGTAGATGGCGGCTGAGTAGCTGGAGCCAAAGATGTCGTCGACCTCACTAGGGATTCCCAAGCCGGTGAGCTTCTTGAGGTACTCTTGACGGGACTTGGTTGAGTTGTTTGTCACGAAAACGGTTCTCTTTCCTGTACGGATTTGTGAGCAGTGGTTCCCTCGTGTAGTGGGGTTCATTCAACCTTTTGATCTCAGGAGGGCGATGGTTTCGGGAACTCCCTCAAATATGTGATCACCCGACCAGAGAACACCTACATGTTTAGTCCCAGACCTGTCTCCGGGTCTCAGTCCACATACCATCGCAATCAAAGAGAAATGTCTATTACAGATGTGAGCGTTTAGTTCCTCGAATTCCTGATGGCTAAATCACTCACATCGAATTTGTCGATGAACTCGTTGATGGCGGCGGGGTCGCCGGTGAGGTACTTTGGCGGTGCAGACATTATGGGGGATTCGAATCAAATAATCGCGTTTGTCTATGGATCGATCGATAGTCGTGATGGTGAAGGTATGTGACGAGTGTCAACTTTGAGGTTCTTCCTCGGTGAGATTGTCAAGCTTAGTCATAGGTGTGGTTCTTGGTATCTCGGATTTGAAGATGATGACATGAGCAAATACGCTTCCCTACAACGCCGACGATGTTCCAAGATAAGATCCATGGCCAAGATAATTAAGCATGTGTTCTGGACATAAATTCCAAGGTCTATAATATGTACGGAGCTACAACAGCAATATCGTCGCTCCCCCTGGCTGGTGTAGGGTAAAAGACGGTCCAAATGCGGATGCAACCCGATGACATCACTTCGGTTGGACTCCGTATAACGGACCCAGTTCACTTTAACAAGGCGCAAACCATTGGGGAAAAAAAAAGCAAACTCTGCATTGCGGTCGCATACGAGTGCAGATCCTCACGGCCAACTGTCGGGGTTTGTGTTCATATTTTCCCCGATGGCGGTACGTACATCTATCCGAGAAGGTTGCCTCGTGGCGACACAGTCGCAGAGTCAGAGTCAGTTGCAACGGCGCCGCTCCCATTGGCCTGGAGACTCGGCACCCGGCATGGCCGTCAATCTAACCAAATAGTTACCTGGCTAGTCTCCGTTGTCAGTTGTCAGATGTAAACCCTCATGGGTTTGCGGACGTTACTTCGTCCAGCACGTACTCTTGCTGCTGTATCACCAATCTCTCCCCGCTCGCCCGTGCCGTGCACCCTCCACCGCAACCCTCCATCAACCTCAGGATGGAAGATCTGCTCACCGAGTAAGCCCACACCGCCCGAAGCTGTCTGGGTCTGGGTGGGGACTTGAAGCGTCCCAGTGTTGTTAGAAGGGTCGCGGGTGGAGTCGTTGGACCTTGAGGCTAAGGCTAAGGCCAAGGATGGAAGGCTGGAAAGGGTGGACGGCGTGGGACTCGTGGGCCTCGTGGGAGGCGTGGGAGGCGTCCGAAGAGGCCGCTAAGCAGTAGTCCGTCAGAACAGACCCTGAACGACTTTGAACCGCGCGCGGGCTCGTTACAATTAGAAACTCCGCGGGCGTCCTGATATCTGCACAATCCTTGTTTAGGTTGATTCGTTGGGTGGACGTGGCTTTCGGAGATAGTCCTGGAGGTGGGCACGCGATTCCTTCGCCGAAGCCATAAGTACTGCTGCACCTCTCCGGCCAGCTTTTCTCTTCTCCCTCCTCACGTCAAACAAAATTCTCTTCCTTCACCTTCCACTCATCCTCGCCTTCGCCGTTCAACCCTCACCTTCACTCCTCCCCAACAACGCCTGGAGCAAAACACTTGACACAACCCGTCTCCACTCCGTCCAACCTCCTTATCGTCTCCTTCTCCCGAACGCAACATGGAGTCTCACATCACAACCCAAGTCGGATCGACCACCCAGTCGCCAAGCTCCAGCTCTACCGGCTACTTCTCCAACGCTGCCGTCAGCATGTCCTCGACCGCGGAGACCACCCCCGCAACTACCCCTGGCCTGAAGTCCGAGGACGACCCCTACGACACTTGCAAGATTGGCTCCAAGCCTCTCCCTGCTCTCCAGCGAGAGTTTCCCAAGCCGGCCCAGGATGTCGATGTCAAGTCCCTGTTGGAGCGACCACCAGGCCGCTGGACTATCCAAGGTCAAATTGTGGCCAACCAGCACCGAGTCGCCGCCAAACACAACGAAGAGGAGTTGAAGGAGCGACGGCAGCAAGACCTCGAGGCCGCAAAGAAGGATCTTCTCGCTCTTCACCTGCCCGAGCAAAGATCCCGGGGCTTCTAGACTTTTGATCTTTTCAGCTCCTTTACCAAACCGTGATCTGGGGCTGCGCATCCTGACTTAAGCCGGCGCATTGAAAAGTTAGAGGTTATACCCATTGGTGTAGAGATAATGAGTCTACGATTGAACGAGGTCCGATAATGGCAGCCATTAACACATGGCTAGGGACAACTTGATGAATGGCTGGTACCATGGATGGGAGAGAGCTGGAGGCAACGGTTCGAGTACTGTCAATTTGCACGCTGCATAGTAGATAGTCCATGGAACAATATGACCGCCTCAAGCAAGGTCCGCAACAGACAAGATCCTGCCTCCCAGAGTGAATCCGTACGCAACAGTCGCGAGGAAGGTTGAGAGGTTGAGCAGAGAAGAAATGCCGTGAAGCTTGCCGAACTTCTTGTTCAGGGCCTTCATCTCAACCGAGTGAGGTCCCTCCGAGTACCAATCCTTCCCATCTCGCTTGGCTATAAACTGATCAGTATCCACGCTAATTCGCAACATATAGCACCTGAACATACCCTGACCATGTCGCACTTTCATCGTATTGGTTGTCGCAGGAAGGAGGATGGTGAGGTTGACAAGGCCGGTCAAGAACATTGTCGCAATGGGCAGCAGCGAGTGCCACCGGGCAAAGTCACTCAGCAGCCCGGGGACGCCGGAAGAGAGGCCAATCAACGAGTTGCCGGGAAATGTCAATGCAAGGACAACAGGCAGAGCCGTCTGGATTCCGAAGTAGATGGGGAAGAGCTTCTGCTGGATCGCCGAGAAAGCCGGGCGGTCAACCGTCCTAAACATGACGATGCCATTGATGAAGGACTAGCGAACCGTGAGCAAGTGACCCGTGTGTTGGATTCAGTTGGAAGAGCTGGCTCTTACATGGAAGAACGACGTCCCTAGAAGGGTTCCGTATCTGCAAGATGGTGAGCAACTATTTGAGCACGTACTGCATTGCATGCTGCGGGCTCACGAGATGATGTGGTACGGTGCCACCGAGAAAACGACTGCGCTCACAGTGCTCGCCATTGTGTCGCCGTTTTGCAGTTTAATGGGGGATCAAAGGGAGCAAAGAGATCCAGGGCAATGGACGATGAACTGATCGCTTTCGACAAAGTGGGGGGAGTCGCATCCGAGGCAAACATGTGACGTCGGACATATCTCCAGGTCACATGACTTCGCGGCTTGGACGCGTCTCTTGGCACAGACCCATCTCACGCCTGGAGCGATGGGAGCCTTCTGCCTAATCGGGGACTAGGATTCATCATGAGAACACAACCACGGCTGGAATTCATTAAAAGCCAGACTCCCAAACACGAAGAGGTTGCTGAATCTTTTTTTTGGCCGTCTCACACCTCACAACAACTCCTCACGACGAACCAATATGGCTGAAAAGGAAGCGACGGTGTTCATCTTGGACTTGGGCTCGTCCATGGCCCAGAACCACAGTGGCAGATCCGAGTCCGACCTTGACTGGAGCATGCAATATGTGTGGGACAAGATTACTGATCTTGTCGCTGCGAGCCGCAAGACGCTATGCGTCGGAGTGTTAGGACTGAGAACCGACGAGACCGACAACGTGCTGCAAGAAGATGAAGGATACGAAAACATTTCGGTGCTGCAAGAACTAGGACCTATGACCATGACCTCCCTGAGAGAGTTGCAAGCAAAGATCAAACCGAGCGGCACAGAATCTGGCGACGCCATCTCGGCTATTGTTGTGGCTGTGGACATGATCGACACCTTCACCAAGAAGCTCAAGTGGAACCGCAGAATCGTCCTCATTACTGATGGCCAGGGCTTAATCGATGGCGATGATATCAGCGAAATTTCTAATAAGATGAATGACTCGAATATTCAATTGACCGTATTGTAAGTTGGCCTTATTGCCACGGCTGGACACTGCTGACCACGCACAGGGGTGTGGATTTTGATGATCCCGAGTATGGCTTTAAAGAAGAGGACAAATCTTCCGTCAAGGTTAGAATTTTGACGATTGTGCCTAATTTTTTGCCAAGTTGACCGTGATTTCAGGCCGACAACGAGAAGATCCTTCGATCACTGGTTGACGAATGTCAGAATGGTGTCTTCGCGTCTATCGTGGAAGCAATCGACGAAATCGGCACTCCACGCGTCAAGTCTGTGAAGCCCTACAAGACATTTGATGGCCCTCTTACTCTTGGAGATCCGGAGAAGTTCCCCGCTGCTATGAAAATCAATGTTGAGAGGTATTTCAAGACGCATCTTGCCCGGCCCCTTGCCGCTACTACCGTGGTCGTTAAGTCAGAACAAGGCGTGGGATCCCAGTCCACTCAGACGATGGAAGGCGAAGAAATGGAAGGCATTGAGTTCTCCGCGGTAAAGCAAGCTCGATCATACAAAGTCAACGACCCCGATGCTCCAGGTGGTAAGCGGGACGTCGAATTCGAGGCTCTTGCCAAGGGATTCGAGTATGGCCGAACGGCTGTGCACATCAGTGAGTCTGAACACAACATTACCAAGATTGAAACCCACAAGAGCTTTTCAATCATTGGTTTCATCCCATGGGCAAAGGTAGGATATGTCATTCTCACTTTTTAGCCATCTTATTAATGCTGTTTAGTACGAGCCGTTCCTCAACATGGGCGAGGTTTGTGTCACCATGGCCCGGAAGGCCGATACCAAATCTGAAGTTGCCTTGTCATCGCTGATTTGGGCGCTCTCGGAGCTTGAGTCATATGCGGTAGCTCGAATTGTTCCCAAAGACGACAAAGATCCTCAATTGGTGTTGTTGGCACCCAACATTGAACCAGATCTGGAGTGCTTGTTCGATGTTCCGTTGCCGTTCGCGGAAGACATTCGAAGTTACCAGTTCCCTCCCCTAGACCGGGTCATTACTGTCACTGGCCAGAAACTCACCAAGCATCGCTTCCTCCCAACGGACGAACTTAACGACGCCATGAGCGACTATGTAGATGCCATGGACTTGTCAACATATGGGATTGACGATGAGGGGTATGCTGTAATGTACCCTGATGATGATAATTACTGACCTCTTGACCAGAAACCCTTCGGAATACGTCTCTATTGAGGACACATACAACCCAGCGATTCATCGCATCAACCATGCAGTGAAATCACGAGCAATTCACCCCGAGAAGCCTATCGCCGACATGCCATCTATTCTACTGCGCTTCGCGTCGCCGCCGGAGGATTTGATTGAGAAGGTCCAGCACAAATTAGACGCGTTGGTTGAAGCGGCCGAGGTCAAGAAGGGTGAGTGTCTATGGAATGACTGATGAACAAAGCTAACGAGATCAAGTCCCCCCGAAAGCCAAGGGCAAACGGACGAGAGATACAGTCAAGCCTATTTCCGGTCTTGATGTGGATGCCCTCCTTGGCGAAGGGGCGAAGGGGAACATTGACCCCGACAACGCGGTACCTAGCTTCAAACAAGCTCTGGCCGCAACCGAAGCCCTTTCGGAAATTGAGGAGGCGACTAAGCAGATGGGCGTCATCACAAACGCACTGATCACGGATAGTTTTGGGGATAGCAAATATGCCCGTGCGATAGAGTGTCTAGCCGTGATGCGGGAGGAGCTCATCAATCTGGAAGAGCCAGGGTTGTACAACACGTTTGTGCGAGACATGAAGAAGCAGCTGCTTTCCGGGGCCCTTGGCGGCGACAGACGAGACTTTTGGTTCAAAATGCGGTGGACAAGGATGGGTCTGATTGACAAGAAGCAGTCAGAGGTGTCTGATGTCACGCCTGAAGAGGCTGATGAGGTGAGCACCTGGTTCAATGCATCCGTGAATCGCTGCAACACTAACACGCGCATAGTTCTACAAGTCGAGGTAGTTAGAGAGTGTATCACGCTGTGTATTTTTACGATGTTGTTTGTACTTAGGGGTTTAACGGAGTCATTGTGGTCCAATAAATTGTTGTGTTGCCTTACCCAAAAGCGCCCCCAGCCAACAAACGCTTCCGACAGAGTGATTGTGTTGGCAAACCCCGCTTCGTGTAATTTGAGGGAGCCAACAAGATCGATATAAAAGCACTTCTTTTGGTCTTTTGTTTATAGTAGGCCGAGGTGGCTTGATTTTCCATCGCCAACGTCGACTCACCGAAGTTTGACAAATCAAAGAGCCTATTACTGGCGTTTGTCTTGTCTTACTCCAGCTGCACGTCAATCGCGCCTAAGCTGCCTGCAGCTCTAGCAACGCACGCCTGCCTCCCCGCCTGCGCCGCCTTCCTCAGCTTGCATCCTACCTAACCTGAGCCCAAACTTCAACGACAACAGTCAACAATTCTACCTTCTTATATCCTGGCAACTATTCCACATCATCCACGCGCACTGGACACACATCGCTCCTCAGCCAGCTTCTGTTCCGGCATGTCCCTTGAAGAACGCTTGGAGAAGTTGCAGGAGCTCCTGGGCCAGGGAGTGAGCCTGATTGACCACCCCGAGGAAGACATCGAGCAGCCGAAGGGCGTGGACCAAATGGAATCGAAGCCAGAAACCGACTCGCACGCTCCGGCGCATCAGGGGGACTTGCTTATCCAACATCCTTTTGATCTTGGTCATCAGTTCTCGAGAAGCTCGCAGTTCGATGGAGCCCAAGATCGGGAGCGAGCTGTGCGACACGAGAAAGCTTTCGACCGCTCAGGCTTTCGCGTTGGTGAACCGCTTGACAGGAGCGCGGTCTTCTGCCCCGTGAAGGTCATGATCACATATCCTGAGCGCTTCATTGGAAAAGCAAACAAACCTCTGGTAAGCGTTGATCCTGGAGCGGGAAGTGTTCTAGCCACTGACGACCCAACAGGCGAAACCTTTCTTTTCGCAGATCTTGAAAGATCGAGTCTGGGACTTGTAGGAAAGGCTGTTCGAAATGGGTGCTTGATGCTAACTACCTCAGTTTCTATCTTCACGACCCTAAGGAACCGACACGGGACCCATACCTCTTGGTACCAACGGCGCAATTCGAGGTATTCCTGGACACGGTCAACGCCGAGCTCGGCATTTCCCTCAGCATCCCGAAAGGAGTCAACGAAGACAAGTTTGCCATCAAGTTCGGTGAAGGAGGCACGCCACGACCACGATACCTTAGACGATCCGAGGACGAGACCGCACTAGAGATTAGGCCCTGGCCTAAGATTGACGCAGGCGACGTTTCTCGCTTCAACTCTGCTACAGCGGAGAAGAAAGATTCCTGGAGGAGCAAGATGAACCTGGTCAAGACCGGTCTCATTGCGAACAAGGGCAATAACGAAAAGGCCGCTCGAAAGCAACGTGATCGACAAAAGATGCTCCTCGACACGCAAGAGTATCTCTGCTTAAGAAGTAGCTCGGTAGATCTGGATGTGGTATTCATCTGCGTGGATGTTGAGGCCATTGAAAGGTCACCAAATCCTATCTCAGAAATCGGCTTTGCAATTCTCGACACTCGAGACATTCGCAGTGTTGCCCCCGGCCCATGCGGTGAAAACTGGCGGACTTCCATCAAGTGCCACCACCTCAGAGTCTGGGAATATGCGGGACTGAGGAACTTCCAATTCGTGCATGGGTGTCCTGATTTATTCGATTTTGGGTAAGGAATATGCTCTGGAAACTTGTCGACTGGGACACTAATACCTCCCAGTGAAAGCACATTCCCACGGAAGGCCCATGTCCGACGGGAGATTATGTCGATTCTCGCGCCATACATCAACGATTCTCGAAACATTGTCATGGTCGGCCATGACATCTATCAGGATATTCGATACCTCTCAACGCTTGGTGTGAACCTGCTCACTTTGAACAGTCTAGTCGGGCAGGTCGACACAAAGGACATTCACCAGGCGTGGCGCGATAATACGAATGGCAGGGGGTTGAGCAAAATACTCTCTGAACTGGAGATCCCGAGCAAGAACCTTCACAACGCAGGAAATGACGCCTACTATACAGTCTGCGTCATGCTGGGTGTTGCTCTGGAACAGATGCGGGAGCAACAGGCGAAGGCTCAGTGAGAAACAAGGTGATTCCGCACAGTAAAATCAGCGCCATTGTGGATTGCGGAAAGGTGTGGAATAGCGAGAAGAGAGCGGGCACATGCCCTATTTTCATGTATAGTACAACTTTCAGCCAAGATAGCTCGACAGCGCGCTCATCTTCACGTTGCTCTTGCTCCTCAGAATATCCGTATAAACCACAAACGCCATCGCTATAGAAACAAGTAGTGTACAGTATGCACGGCGTGAGCCAGCCCCACGTCATGACTCCAGTTGTTCATCTAGAATTTCCGTAACGCCGCACGTTGAAACTGACTGGGCAACGATCAGAGCGGCGGAGGCCCGAAGCGAATTGGGTAGGTTGGCTATGACGTAGAGGATGTCAAGTATGTTTGTCCAGGAACTCCTTTGCTTCGTTGACTTTGGTTGCCAGGTAGGGGCTGCCGCCTCGATCGGGATGGTTCAACAGCATGAGGTTTCGGTGGGCTTTGCGGACCTTGTCCTTATTTATGGAGCGCTCACTGGAAGCAATGTTAGCGCGCCGACAGGATAGGAACGTCGTTTAAGACATACTTGAGCGAAAGGATGAGAGAAGCCTCCTTCTTGGTCATCTTGGCCTCGAAGCCACCCTTGTAGAAGGCCTTACCCATGGCACCGACGCCACCGCGCGAACGTCTCCATGCGACAAGACCGGCTCGGCCCTGCGATTCTTGTTAGAGGCCGGTAAGTAGCAGGGCACCAGAACGAGATAAACCTACCAGGAAGGCCGCAGCGGCAGCACCAGCGCCCCAGGCGAAAACGGAAGCCATTTTGGTAGTCGGAATTAGTTGCGCAACACACGGAGTTGGAGGTGGTTATTGAAGATCCCGGAATCTGGATGGTAGCGCCGGCAAAGCTGCTGAAGTTTTCCCAGCGCCCGCCGGCGCGGACCGGAGGTGACGGCGGATTGGTTTATCCGAGCTCGTATCGATTGCGGGTGGGACCCACATCGGTGGGTGGCTGAACAAAAATTTCTTGAGAGGGACGTGAAAGTGCGGTATCATCAGCGGGGCCGGAAGACGAACAATTGAATCTGTTTAGGTCTTGGAGACCACCACGCAGTCAAAATGAGGTGAGCTTTGGCATGCGGCGACTTCCCGGACGAAATTTTCGAACGCACCGAGTGTAGAGCTTGCAGACCTTGTACTCGCTGCGAGAGAGCTGCTTTGCTCCGGGCTGGAGATGCTGTCTCGATCTTCACGGACACCGGCTAACCAATTGCTTCAGAATCGAGACCTGTTACTTCTGCAGTCGCCCTGCGTACCCCAGCAAGGGCATCACCTTTGTCCGCAACGATGCGCGAGTTTTCCGCTTCTGCCGTAGCAAATGCCACAAGAACGTACGTCTACAGACATCACGGCGGACCAAATGGAGATGGCGGACCGCGGATCACTAACGATGGGGCCCTTCTACAGTTCAAGATGAAGCGTAACCCCCGCAAGCTGAAGTGGACGAAGGCCTTCCGAAAGGCCGCGGGCAAGGAGATGACGGTCGACTCGACGCTGCAGTTCGCGGTCCGCCGCAACGAGCCCGTCCGCTACGACCGCGAGCTCATGGGCAAGACGCTCAAGGCCATGGAGCGCGTGTCGGAGATCCGCTCCCGCCGCGAGCGTGTCTTCTACAAGAAGCGCATGGAGGGCAAGAAGGAGCGCGAGCTGGCCATCGCCCGCAAGCTGGTTGCCGAGAACGAGCACCTGCTGCCCCGCCTCCGTGGCAGCGAGAAGAAGCGCCTGCGCGAGCAGGGCCTCACCGAGGCGGAGATCGACGAGGTCGAGCCGGAGCGCGAGCGTGCCAAGGCCTTTGGTGGCGAGAAGAAGCGGGTTGCCATTGCCCTGGAGCACGACGAGGATGAGGACGACGACGAGGATGTTGAGCAGGACGGCATGGATGACGACGATGATGACGACGAGCTCGACGATGTTGACGTTGACGGCATGGAAGTGGACGCTGTCTGAAGCCGAGGAAGTCTCGGGACGTGAGGAGCTGAGCAGCCGAGAAGCCAGAGAACCAAAAATTGCACGTGTCCGGGAAGACGGGCATTGGGCTGCGGGCGTTACGGTGTTTTGATTCGAGGCATACCACGGGCGTTGGGATATACTGGCTTCCGGTACAGTACGATACACAGTGCAACAAGATAGAGAGAGAGAGAGAGACTCTGTGACGAGCGGTTTTGGCGACCTGACGGCTGGTGATTGGGTGAAGCCAGCCACCATCAAGTCAGTCAGCTGTGCCCTCCCGCTTCGAGGTCCATGTCTCGAGGTGCGTCCCTGTGTGTCGTCTTGAGGTGTCTCAGGGTGTCTTTGACGCGGGGAATCCGAACAACACCAGAGTGACCGGAAGCCAAGGAGATGACTAGTTTTGATTGTCTATAAAACAGAGTTTGTATCCTTGTCCTGTATATGTATGTGCGTGCGTATTCGTATTGGTTCTATGTGAACCGTACCATCACGGCATCAAATGAAGGAGGGTTCCAAACGAAGTCAGTTAGAGTGTCAGCAGGCCGAGTGCTCCGAGTCTGAGAACCATCTTCACACGAACCTCCGTACTAAATTAGTCAATGGATTAGTTCGTTCCCTGTGCTCCCCTTTCCCACGTCTTGCACGCACGCCAGACACTAGGGGGGAGAAACACATCAGAAGACCATAAGCGACTCAGTAACAAGGCAAACGCAATCGCCCGCGTGTGGTTGGACAGAATAAAAAAAAGAAAAAGAAAAAAGAAGAGCCGGGGTGCGGGACTACGGAGCAGAAACGTTCATTGTGATAAGCGCTCTCCTCTCATCAGGCTTGCTCACAAGACCCAAAAAAAACGACCACACACACGCACTCGCACTACACCTAACACCTAACGAACCGACACACATACCTACCTGATCCAGCGATCGACTCCGCAGAGCAGCTTATCGTTGCGCCCTGGCCCTGCATGTCTCACGCTCTCTGCCGCTCCCCGGCCGGGGGACAAGGCGCTATTCGTAGAACTAGGGAGAGACTTTGCCCGCCGCCTTTTCCTCCAAAGATGCCGCCGCGTCTGTTCCTATCTCCCTGCTCCTGTTTTCCTTGGATTATCTGTCGTGTCCTCCCTAGATCGCTCTCTCTCTCTCTCTCTCTCTCTCGCACAAGACGGACCGGACTGCTCGATCCTTGTAAATAAAAAACTCCACTAAACAAAGAGCGAATCTCGATCGCCCGACTTCCCGATCGACTGGGCCTCTCTCGGGTTTCGGTTTCGACGGGCACTGTATAATTGCTTTTCCCCCGCGGCTTCGCCCGATGCCTTGGTGGACCTGACAGAAACCCGTCGGTTCGAAGTGTTTCCCAGACGCAAGAGTGCCATGGACGAGAAGATGGCCGTCGCCGAGGCGAAGCCGCTCCTAAGCCAGCGCGCAAAGCAACCGCCCAAGCGCAGCTCTTCTGCCTTGTTGCTGGCGCTATTGACCACCGTCTCCATCGTCGCCTGCTTCTACCACCTGCGGCCTCTGGAGACGAAGCCACTCCGGGTCCAAGATGCCGAGCGAGCGCCGTGGACCTGGGCTGATGTAGGGTTCCTCTTGGACTTTTTACACAAGCATGTGCTGATGTGAATGGCTGTCAAGATCAAGCCGGCCAACGACTTGGTCTGGGAGAAGTGCTACGAGAACAAGTTTGAGTGCGCCAGGCTGGATGTGAGTTCAGCGTCTCGATCTGGTGAATGCATGCTCATCAGAGGTCATGTTCTATCTTTAGGTTCCCATGGATTGGCTGGATCTTACGAAGGAGCAGCGCGTTGTCCTGGGAGTCGTCAAGCTGGCGGCCAAGTCGAAGGGAAAGGGCTTCTCTCCCGTGTTTGTGAACCCTGGTGTAAGTCTGCCCGTCGTCTCTGCAATCATGAGCCTTGGACTTGCAAGTTGACCCGTCGATGAATCAGGGCCCTGGAGGATCAGGGGTACAGTTCATCAAAAGGGCTGGCCATCTGCTCCAGACCATCGTTGGTGATAACCATGTGAGTATCTGGTCTTGACGATCCCTGACCACTTCATCATCCGGATAAGGTGCTGACCAGTCCACAGGACATCATCAGCTTCGACCCGCGTGGAGGTGAGTTGACATCCATCCCTGATCAAACGAGACCCGGTTCTAACTCCAATGCCCTCACCCAGTCGGCGTCTCAACCCCCCGAGTCGAATGCTGGGGCACCTCCCAGAAGCGCAAGCTCTGGTCTCTCCAGAGCACACCCGTCGTCGACGAACGGCCCGGCCTCGTCTACGACGCCTACGCCCGCGCCGCTGCCTACTCGGGGTTCTGCGAGACGGCCATGGAAAACACGGGCATCATGAACCATCTCAGCACCGCGTCCATCGCCCGCGACATGCTCGAGATTCTGGACAAGACGGGCCACGCCAAGCTCCGGTACTGGGGCTTCAGCTACGGAACCATCCTCGGCGGCGTCTTTGCGGGCTTGTATCCAGACCGCGTGGAGAGGTTGGTTAGCGATGGTAAGTTGCATCATGACCATAGCATTGGGTCTTCACGGAGAGGGACGCTGACAAGACGACCGGATCAGGCAACTGTGACTATCACGACTGGTTCAAGCTGGATCACGCCAACTTCGTCTCCAACACCGACCTCATCTTCGACGCCTTCGACGCCGGCTGCCACAAATCCGGCCCGGACAAGTGCGCCCTGTGGGCCGACACCCCCGCGGCCGTCCAGCACCGCCGCAGCAAGCTCCTGGCCCGTCTCAAGACATCGCCCGTGCTGGTCCCGGCGTGGGCGCGCGCCTCGGGCCCGGAGCTGCCGGAGCTCATCACGTACTCCAGGGTGCAGCGGCTGACGCAGACCATCATCTACAAGCCGCAGATGCACTTCGAGCGCATGGCGCGCGTGTACGCGGCGCTGGAGCGCGGCGACGGCCTGCCGTTCTACGACATGGTGCGCGAGCGCGCGGGCGACGGGCCGGGACAGTTGTGCTCGCTTGGCGAGACGCCCGCGACGATGCCGCAGGAGACGGGTACCGAGGACGATGCCTTCCCGGCTATCATGTGCTCTGACGGCGAGCCCGTCACGGAGACGCCTGAGGAGTTTGAGCAGTATGCCCGGAAGATCGAGGGTATCAGTCGGTGGGCTGGGGCTGTGAATCTCTTGTTCCGCGTCGTCTGTCTGGGCAAGAATGTGAGGCCCAAGTGGCGGTTCTCCGAGGGTGAGGGATAATCATTTCCTTTGCATGTCGACGGTATGCTGACCTCTTGAACAGAGGACTTCCAGGGCGATACGGCCCACCCAATCCTCTTCATCGGCAACATGGCCGACAACGTAACACCTCTCCAGAGCGCCTTCAACAACTCAGCGCGCTTCCCCAGCTCCGTGGTCCTGCAGCAGAACTCCTACGGTGTAAGTGCCTCCTCTCTCAACATCACCCACTGACGAAGCCTCTCCTCTTTACTAACGCATCTCTCCCTTCAGCACTGCTCCCTCGCCGCAGCGTCGACGTGCACCGCGCGCCACATCCGGGCGTACTTCCAGCACGGCACGCTTCCCCGGGCGGGCACCGAGTGCGAGCCGGACTACGGCCTGTTCGAGCTCCCAGCGGACCAAAGGGTCGTCGCCGGGGACGAGCTGGCGTCGGCTGTGTTTGAGTTGGCGCAGGACGTTGACCTCCCGCGGGGGATTTGGCAGACGTAGACTGAGTGGCAGGCTGGAATTAGGAAGGGAAATTTGGGAGTCGGTGTTGGATGATTGTTTGACTGTTCGGCTGGGCTTGGATGCTGCTATGATGGTTAGAATGTTTGTAAGGAACCAGAGGGATGCGGAATTGTTGGATAGACTTATGCTGTCGCTGTTACTGCTTCTATGTTTGTTCAGTCTTAAGGGGCGTTGTTCTGGCCGAGATAATGTCGACCGGCTACGCTCCTGGTTCACCACCGTCTTGAAATCTGGCTGTTCTTGTGCATGTGTGTTCGTCGATCGCCATAGTCCCGTCGGAAGACCACAATAACCAGAGAGTAGCAAGCTTACAAGGGAGACGCAAATCTCATCGGAGAACAGGATAACATGTCCGACACTGGATTGCTCCGAGCGCGAGCTGGGAGCTGCATTGTTGCTTGTCGGGTATCATTTCTATTCTAACACAAGCGCCTAATCGCCTCTCCCCATCCTGCGACAATGATGCGGCGCGGGTCCTCAAGCGGTGTGGTGCACCTTCTCGGGCTTCTTCAGTCCCTGGTCCACGGCGTCCTTGACCTTCTGCTCCAGCTTGACGCTCTCCTCGTCGGCGGCTTTCTTGCGGTCCTCCTCCTCGTCGACCTTCCAGTTGCCGGCACCGCCGCGCCCGTGGGCGGCCAGGCCCCCGCGGAGCTGGTGGTGCTTCTTGAGGCTGGCGTTTACGGCGGCGGCGGTCTTGTTGGCCATCTCCTCCTGCTCGCGCGCGTTGGGCATGTTGGCCGGGTCGACGTAGTTGCCGGCTCCGCCTCGGCCGGCCCGCGTGGGGACCTGGGCGGAGGACCGGTCGGGCGTGGCAGCGACCGAGGTGCTTAGGTTCTGGGCCTCGAGATCCTGCGTTCGCCAGAGTGTGAGCGGGACAGGGACTGAGTCGCGGACGCTGAGGTGGAGGTAAGCATCGCGGGGGAAAGAGGCTGGTTTACTTTGGAGTCGTTGCCATCTGCGGTAGGGGCGTAAAAGTTGCCGGCGCCTCCACGGCCGACCTTGCGGTACACATCTTGGTCTGGCATTTTCGCGGACGGGTTTTTAAGGGTTCTCGCTGGTTGGAGATCTGATAAGGGCTCTAGATCTAGAGGAATAGCTCGGGAACGACGACTGAGCCTCTAGGAACGCCAGGTTCTTTATGATGGAAAAATAGTCGCGGAATGTCATGATCGGCGCTCCTAGAAGATTATAAAGACCCAGTCAAGTACTCTCGCCGCCACCTGATTGTGCGTGGGGGTGTTTGTGTCTCGTCTGTGGCCGCATTCTGGTGTCACTGGCGATGCTATCTTGAATCCATTTTCTGTGTGTCAACGCATTTGGGCATGGGAATGACCTTGGCGTGCGCCCACCACCCATTAAGGTTCTGGGGTAGATCGACGGGTCCAAAAGCAGCCGGTCGCCCGCCAATGCAAGTCAAGCCGTCCGTCTTGGCTTTGGTTTGTCCTTCAGTGATCAGGCCTTCTAGGGGAGGAGAAGAGAGATGAATTAGAGCACCGTCCTAGACCAACAAACCCAGCCAGGCTGGCCGTCTGATACTGTGTCCCTCATTCATCCATGAGTGCACAAATTTCCCACCGCACGCATACGTAATGAACCATGAGGAGCGAGGAACCGGGTCTTTGAGTGGCCGAACTCGGGCAGTGTTCATGTTTAAGACATGCATCCAGCCCGGCGGCGGGCCAAGAGGAATGACCGATAACAAGCAGCAAGCCGGCATATTAATCTTCACTCGCTCAGAGCCCCGGCCAAGGATCAACTGCCCAAGATAAGCCAAGCCGGCTGGCCTCGAGGAGTCCAGGGGGG